>JAKOOJ010000080.1:178913-756169 GCA_022577455.1 Arizona elegans | reverse complement strand
AAGACACATTGTACCTTTACAGGGGGAATATCTGAGAAGTGGGTGTGGCTCACTGACGAAGCCTTATAAGGCAGAAATAGCTATCTGAGTCTCCCAGAGAGCAACGCAGAGTTGCAGTTTGTCAGCAGAGGAGGAGCTCTGAGGATGGTGAATGAGATTTCACACAGTCAGAGCTGCAGAACAACCTAGCTTACGTAGGTAAAACCTGGCTAGAAAGAATATGCACATAAAAGCCTACGAAAAACAGAAAAAGACACATTGTACCTTTACAGGGGGAATATCTGAGAAGTGGGTGTGGCTCACTGACGAAGCCTTATAAGGCAGAAATAGCTATCTGAGTCTCCCAGAGAGCAACGCAGAGTTGCAGTTTGTCAGCAGAGGAGGAGCTCTGAGGATGGTGAATGAGATTTCACACAGTCAGAGCTGCAGAACAACCTAGCTTACGTAGGTAAAACCTGGCTAGAAAGAATATGCACATAAAAGCCTACGAAAAACAGAAAAAGACACATTGTACCTTTACAGGGGGAATATCTGAGAAGTGGGTGTGGCTCACTGACGAAGCCTTATAAGGCAGAAATAGCTATCTGAGTCTCCCAGAGAGCAACGCAGAGTTGCAGTTTGTCAGCAGAGGAGGAGCTCTGAGGATGGTGAATGAGATTTCACACAGTCAGAGCTGCAGAACAACCTAGCTTACGTAGGTAAAACCTGGCTAGAAAGAATATGCACATAAAAGCCTACGAAAAACAGAAAAAGACACATTGTACCTTTACAGGGGGAATATCTGAGAAGTGGGTGTGGCTCACTGACGAAGCCTTATAAGGCAGAAATAGCTATCTGAGTCTCCCAGAGAGCAACGCAGAGTTGCAGTTTGTCAGCAGAGGAGGAGCTCTGAGGATGGTGAATGAGATTTCACACAGTCAGAGCTGCAGAACAACCTAGCTTACGTAGGTAAAACCTGGCTAGAAAGAATATGCACATAAAAGCCTACGAAAAACAGAAAAAGACACATTGTACCTTTACAGGGGGAATATCTGAGAAGTGGGTGTGGCTCACTGACGAAGCCTTATAAGGCAGAAATAGCTATCTGAGTCTCCCAGAGAGCAACGCAGAGTTGCAGTTTGTCAGCAGAGGAGGAGCTCTGAGGATGGTGAATGAGATTTCACACAGTCAGAGCTGCAGAACAACCTAGCTTACGTAGGTAAAACCTGGCTAGAAAGAATATGCACATAAAAGCCTACGAAAAACAGAAAAAGACACATTGTACCTTTACAGGGGGAATATCTGAGAAGTGGGTGTGGCTCACTGACGAAGCCTTATAAGGCAGAAATAGCTATCTGAGTCTCCCAGAGAGCAACGCAGAGTTGCAGTTTGTCAGCAGAGGAGGAGCTCTGAGGATGGTGAATGAGATTTCACACAGTCAGAGCTGCAGAACAACCTAGCTTACGTAGGTAAAACCTGGCTAGAAAGAATATGCACATAAAAGCCTACGAAAAACAGAAAAAGACACATTGTACCTTTACAGGGGGAATATCTGAGAAGTGGGTGTGGCTCACTGACGAAGCCTTATAAGGCAGAAATAGCTATCTGAGTCTCCCAGAGAGCAACGCAGAGTTGCAGTTTGTCAGCAGAGGAGGAGCTCTGAGGATGGTGAATGAGATTTCACACAGTCAGAGCTGCAGAACAACCTAGCTTACGTAGGTAAAACCTGGCTAGAAAGAATATGCACATAAAAGCCTACGAAAAACAGAAAAAGACACATTGTACCTTTACAGGGGGAATATCTGAGAAGTGGGTGTGGCTCACTGACGAAGCCTTATAAGGCAGAAATAGCTATCTGAGTCTCCCAGAGAGCAACGCAGAGTTGCAGTTTGTCAGCAGAGGAGGAGCTCTGAGGATGGTGAATGAGATTTCACACAGTCAGAGCTGCAGAACAACCTAGCTTACGTAGGTAAAACCTGGCTAGAAAGAATATGCACATAAAAGCCTACGAAAAACAGAAAAAGACACATTGTACCTTTACAGGGGGAATATCTGAGAAGTGGGTGTGGCTCACTGACGAAGCCTTATAAGGCAGAAATAGCTATCTGAGTCTCCCAGAGAGCAACGCAGAGTTGCAGTTTGTCAGCAGAGGAGGAGCTCTGAGGATGGTGAATGAGATTTCACACAGTCAGAGCTGCAGAACAACCTAGCTTACGTAGGTAAAACCTGGCTAGAAAGAATATGCACATAAAAGCCTACGAAAAACAGAAAAAGACACATTGTACCTTTACAGGGGGAATATCTGAGAAGTGGGTGTGGCTCACTGACGAAGCCTTATAAGGCAGAAATAGCTATCTGAGTCTCCCAGAGAGCAACGCAGAGTTGCAGTTTGTCAGCAGAGGAGGAGCTCTGAGGATGGTGAATGAGATTTCACACAGTCAGAGCTGCAGAACAACCTAGCTTACGTAGGTAAAACCTGGCTAGAAAGAATATGCACATAAAAGCCTACGAAAAACAGAAAAAGACACATTGTACCTTTACAGGGGGAATATCTGAGAAGTGGGTGTGGCTCACTGACGAAGCCTTATAAGGCAGAAATAGCTATCTGAGTCTCCCAGAGAGCAACGCAGAGTTGCAGTGTGTCAGCAGAGGAGGAGCTCTGAGGATGGTGAATGAGATTTCACACAGTCAGAGCTGCAGAACAACCTAGCTTACGTAGGTAAAACCTGGCTAGAAAGAATATGCACATAAAAGCCTACGAAAAACAGAAAAAGACACATTGTACCTTTACAGGGGGAATATCTGAGAAGTGGGTGTGGCTCACTGACGAAGCCTTATAAGGCAGAAATAGCTATCTGAGTCTCCCAGAGAGCAACGCAGAGTTGCAGTTTGTCAGCAGAGGAGGAGCTCTGAGGATGGTGAATGAGATTTCACACAGTCAGAGCTGCAGAACAACCTAGCTTACGTAGGTAAAACCTGGCTAGAAAGAATATGCACATAAAAGCCTACGAAAAACAGAAAAAGACACATTGTACCTTTACAGGGGGAATATCTGAGAAGTGGGTGTGGCTCACTGACGAAGCCTTATAAGGCAGAAATAGCTATCTGAGTCTCCCAGAGAGCAACGCAGAGTTGCAGTTTGTCAGCAGAGGAGGAGCTCTGAGGATGGTGAATGAGATTTCACACAGTCAGAGCTGCAGAACAACCTAGCTTACGTAGGTAAAACCTGGATAGAAAGAATATGCACATAAAAGCCTACGAAAAACAGAAAAAGACACATTGTACCTTTACAGGGGGAATATCTGAGAAGTGGGTGTGGCTCACTGACGAAGCCTTATAAGGCAGAAATAGCTATCTGAGTCTCCCAGAGAGCAACGCAGAGTTGCAGTTTGTCAGCAGAGGAGGAGCTCTGAGGATGGTGAATGAGATTTCACACAGTCAGAGCTGCAGAACAACCTAGCTTACGTAGGTAAAACCTGGCTAGAAAGAATATGCACATAAAAGCCTACGAAAAACAGAAAAAGACACATTGTACCTTTACAGGGGGAATATCTGAGAAGTGGGTGTGGCTCACTGACGAAGCCTTATAAGGCAGAAATAGCTATCTGAGTCTCCCAGAGAGCAACGCAGAGTTGCAGTTTGTCAGCAGAGGAGGAGCTCTGAGGATGGTGAATGAGATTTCACACAGTCAGAGCTGCAGAACAACCTAGCTTACGTAGGTAAAACCTGGCTAGAAAGAATATGCACATAAAAGCCTACGAAAAACAGAAAAAGACACATTGTACCTTTACAGGGGGAATATCTGAGAAGTGGGTGTGGCTCACTGACGAAGCCTTATAAGGCAGAAATAGCTATCTGAGTCTCCCAGAGAGCAACGCAGAGTTGCAGTTTGTCAGCAGAGGAGGAGCTCTGAGGATGGTGAATGAGATTTCACACAGTCAGAGCTGCAGAACAACCTAGCTTACGTAGGTAAAACCTGGCTAGAAAGAATATGCACATAAAAGCCTACGAAAAACAGAAAAAGACACATTGTACCTTTACAGGGGGAATATCTGAGAAGTGGGTGTGGCTCACTGACGAAGCCTTATAAGGCAGAAATAGCTATCTGAGTCTCCCAGAGAGCAACGCAGAGTTGCAGTTTGTCAGCAGAGGAGGAGCTCTGAGGATGGTGAATGAGATTTCACACAGTCAGAGCTGCAGAACAACCTAGCTTACGTAGGTAAAACCTGGCTAGAAAGAATATGCACATAAAAGCCTACGAAAAACAGAAAAAGACACATTGTACCTTTACAGGGGGAATATCTGAGAAGTGGGTGTGGCTCACTGACGAAGCCTTATAAGGCAGAAATAGCTATCTGAGTCTCCCAGAGAGCAACGCAGAGTTGCAGTTTGTCAGCAGAGGAGGAGCTCTGAGGATGGTGAATGAGATTTCACACAGTCAGAGCTGCAGAACAACCTAGCTTACGTAGGTAAAACCTGGCTAGAAAGAATATGCACATAAAAGCCTACGAAAAACAGAAAAAGACACATTGTACCTTTACAGGGGGAATATCTGAGAAGTGGGTGTGGCTCACTGACGAAGCCTTATAAGGCAGAAATAGCTATCTGAGTCTCCCAGAGAGCAACGCAGAGTTGCAGTTTGTCAGCAGAGGAGGAGCTCTGAGGATGGTGAATGAGATTTCACACAGTCAGAGCTGCAGAACAACCTAGCTTACGTAGGTAAAACCTGGCTAGAAAGAATATGCACATAAAAGCCTACGAAAAACAGAAAAAGACACATTGTACCTTTACAGGGGGAATATCTGAGAAGTGGGTGTGGCTCACTGACGAAGCCTTATAAGGCAGAAATAGCTATCTGAGTCTCCCAGAGAGCAACGCAGAGTTGCAGTTTGTCAGCAGAGGAGGAGCTCTGAGGATGGTGAATGAGATTTCACACAGTCAGAGCTGCAGAACAACCTAGCTTACGTAGGTAAAACCTGGCTAGAAAGAATATGCACATAAAAGCCTACGAAAAACAGAAAAAGACACATTGTACCTTTACAGGGGGAATATCTGAGAAGTGGGTGTGGCTCACTGACGAAGCCTTATAAGGCAGAAATAGCTATCTGAGTCTCCCAGAGAGCAACGCAGAGTTGCAGTTTGTCAGCAGAGGAGGAGCTCTGAGGATGGTGAATGAGATTTCACACAGTCAGAGCTGCAGAACAACCTAGCTTACGTAGGTAAAACCTGGCTAGAAAGAATATGCACATAAAAGCCTACGAAAAACAGAAAAAGACACATTGTACCTTTACAGGGGGAATATCTGAGAAGTGGGTGTGGCTCACTGACGAAGCCTTATAAGGCAGAAATAGCTATCTGAGTCTCCCAGAGAGCAACGCAGAGTTGCAGTTTGTCAGCAGAGGAGGAGCTCTGAGGATGGTGAATGAGATTTCACACAGTCAGAGCTGCAGAACAACCTAGCTTACGTAGGTAAAACCTGGCTAGAAAGAATATGCACATAAAAGCCTACGAAAAACAGAAAAAGACACATTGTACCTTTACAGGGGGAATATCTGAGAAGTGGGTGTGGCTCACTGACGAAGCCTTATAAGGCAGAAATAGCTATCTGAGTCTCCCAGAGAGCAACGCAGAGTTGCAGTTTGTCAGCAGAGGAGGAGCTCTGAGGATGGTGAATGAGATTTCACACAGTCAGAGCTGCAGAACAACCTAGCTTACGTAGGTAAAACCTGGCTAGAAAGAATATGCACATAAAAGCCTACGAAAAACAGAAAAAGACACATTGTACCTTTACAGGGGGAATATCTGAGAAGTGGGTGTGGCTCACTGACGAAGCCTTATAAGGCAGAAATAGCTATCTGAGTCTCCCAGAGAGCAACGCAGAGTTGCAGTTTGTCAGCAGAGGAGGAGCTCTGAGGATGGTGAATGAGATTTCACACAGTCAGAGCTGCAGAACAACCTAGCTTACGTAGGTAAAACCTGGCTAGAAAGAATATGCACATAAAAGCCTACGAAAAACAGAAAAAGACACATTGTACCTTTACAGGGGGAATATCTGAGAAGTGGGTGTGGCTCACTGACGAAGCCTTATAAGGCAGAAATAGCTATCTGAGTCTCCCAGAGAGCAACGCAGAGTTGCAGTTTGTCAGCAGAGGAGGAGCTCTGAGGATGGTGAATGAGATTTCACACAGTCAGAGCTGCAGAACAACCTAGCTTACGTAGGTAAAACCTGGCTAGAAAGAATATGCACATAAAAGCCTACGAAAAACAGAAAAAGACACATTGTACCTTTACAGGGGGAATATCTGAGAAGTGGGTGTGGCTCACTGACGAAGCCTTATAAGGCAGAAATAGCTATCTGAGTCTCCCAGAGAGCAACGCAGAGTTGCAGTTTGTCAGCAGAGGAGGAGCTCTGAGGATGGTGAATGAGATTTCACACAGTCAGAGCTGCAGAACAACCTAGCTTACGTAGGTAAAACCTGGCTAGAAAGAATATGCACATAAAAGCCTACGAAAAACAGAAAAAGACACATTGTACCTTTACAGGGGGAATATCTGAGAAGTGGGTGTGGCTCACTGACGAAGCCTTATAAGGCAGAAATAGCTATCTGAGTCTCCCAGAGAGCAACGCAGAGTTGCAGTTTGTCAGCAGAGGAGGAGCTCTGAGGATGGTGAATGAGATTTCACACAGTCAGAGCTGCAGAACAACCTAGCTTACGTAGGTAAAACCTGGCTAGAAAGAATATGCACATAAAAGCCTACGAAAAACAGAAAAAGACACATTGTACCTTTACAGGGGGAATATCTGAGAAGTGGGTGTGGCTCACTGACGAAGCCTTATAAGGCAGAAATAGCTATCTGAGTCTCCCAGAGAGCAACGCAGAGTTGCAGTTTGTCAGCAGAGGAGGAGCTCTGAGGATGGTGAATGAGATTTCACACAGTCAGAGCTGCAGAACAACCTAGCTTACGTAGGTAAAACCTGGCTAGAAAGAATATGCACATAAAAGCCTACGAAAAACAGAAAAAGACACATTGTACCTTTACAGGGGGAATATCTGAGAAGTGGGTGTGGCTCACTGACGAAGCCTTATAAGGCAGAAATAGCTATCTGAGTCTCCCAGAGAGCAACGCAGAGTTGCAGTTTGTCAGCAGAGGAGGAGCTCTGAGGATGGTGAATGAGATTTCACACAGTCAGAGCTGCAGAACAACCTAGCTTACGTAGGTAAAACCTGGCTAGAAAGAATATGCACATAAAAGCCTACGAAAAACAGAAAAAGACACATTGTACCTTTACAGGGGGAATATCTGAGAAGTGGGTGTGGCTCACTGACGAAGCCTTATAAGGCAGAAATAGCTATCTGAGTCTCCCAGAGAGCAACGCAGAGTTGCAGTTTGTCAGCAGAGGAGGAGCTCTGAGGATGGTGAATGAGATTTCACACAGTCAGAGCTGCAGAACAACCTAGCTTACGTAGGTAAAACCTGGCTAGAAAGAATATGCACATAAAAGCCTACGAAAAACAGAAAAAGACACATTGTACCTTTACAGGGGGAATATCTGAGAAGTGGGTGTGGCTCACTGACGAAGCCTTATAAGGCAGAAATAGCTATCTGAGTCTCCCAGAGAGCAACGCAGAGTTGCAGTTTGTCAGCAGAGGAGGAGCTCTGAGGATGGTGAATGAGATTTCACACAGTCAGAGCTGCAGAACAACCTAGCTTACGTAGGTAAAACCTGGCTAGAAAGAATATGCACATAAAAGCCTACGAAAAACAGAAAAAGACACATTGTACCTTTACAGGGGGAATATCTGAGAAGTGGGTGTGGCTCACTGACGAAGCCTTATAAGGCAGAAATAGCTATCTGAGTCTCCCAGAGAGCAACGCAGAGTTGCAGTTTGTCAGCAGAGGAGGAGCTCTGAGGATGGTGAATGAGATTTCACACAGTCAGAGCTGCAGAACAACCTAGCTTACGTAGGTAAAACCTGGCTAGAAAGAATATGCACATAAAAGCCTACGAAAAACAGAAAAAGACACATTGTACCTTTACAGGGGGAATATCTGAGAAGTGGGTGTGGCTCACTGACGAAGCCTTATAAGGCAGAAATAGCTATCTGAGTCTCCCAGAGAGCAACGCAGAGTTGCAGTTTGTCAGCAGAGGAGGAGCTCTGAGGATGGTGAATGAGATTTCACACAGTCAGAGCTGCAGAACAACCTAGCTTACGTAGGTAAAACCTGGCTAGAAAGAATATGCACATAAAAGCCTACGAAAAACAGAAAAAGACACATTGTACCTTTACAGGGGGAATATCTGAGAAGTGGGTGTGGCTCACTGACGAAGCCTTATAAGGCAGAAATAGCTATCTGAGTCTCCCAGAGAGCAACGCAGAGTTGCAGTTTGTCAGCAGAGGAGGAGCTCTGAGGATGGTGAATGAGATTTCACACAGTCAGAGCTGCAGAACAACCTAGCTTACGTAGGTAAAACCTGGCTAGAAAGAATATGCACATAAAAGCCTACGAAAAACAGAAAAAGACACATTGTACCTTTACAGGGGGAATATCTGAGAAGTGGGTGTGGCTCACTGACGAAGCCTTATAAGGCAGAAATAGCTATCTGAGTCTCCCAGAGAGCAACGCAGAGTTGCAGTTTGTCAGCAGAGGAGGAGCTCTGAGGATGGTGAATGAGATTTCACACAGTCAGAGCTGCAGAACAACCTAGCTTACGTAGGTAAAACCTGGCTAGAAAGAATATGCACATAAAAGCCTACGAAAAACAGAAAAAGACACATTGTACCTTTACAGGGGGAATATCTGAGAAGTGGGTGTGGCTCACTGACGAAGCCTTATAAGGCAGAAATAGCTATCTGAGTCTCCCAGAGAGCAACGCAGAGTTGCAGTTTGTCAGCAGAGGAGGAGCTCTGAGGATGGTGAATGAGATTTCACACAGTCAGAGCTGCAGAACAACCTAGCTTACGTAGGTAAAACCTGGCTAGAAAGAATATGCACATAAAAGCCTACGAAAAACAGAAAAAGACACATTGTACCTTTACAGGGGGAATATCTGAGAAGTGGGTGTGGCTCACTGACGAAGCCTTATAAGGCAGAAATAGCTATCTGAGTCTCCCAGAGAGCAACGCAGAGTTGCAGTTTGTCAGCAGAGGAGGAGCTCTGAGGATGGTGAATGAGATTTCACACAGTCAGAGCTGCAGAACAACCTAGCTTACGTAGGTAAAACCTGGCTAGAAAGAATATGCACATAAAAGCCTACGAAAAACAGAAAAAGACACATTGTACCTTTACAGGGGGAATATCTGAGAAGTGGGTGTGGCTCACTGACGAAGCCTTATAAGGCAGAAATAGCTATCTGAGTCTCCCAGAGAGCAACGCAGAGTTGCAGTTTGTCAGCAGAGGAGGAGCTCTGAGGATGGTGAATGAGATTTCACACAGTCAGAGCTGCAGAACAACCTAGCTTACGTAGGTAAAACCTGGCTAGAAAGAATATGCACATAAAAGCCTACGAAAAACAGAAAAAGACACATTGTACCTTTACAGGGGGAATATCTGAGAAGTGGGTGTGGCTCACTGACGAAGCCTTATAAGGCAGAAATAGCTATCTGAGTCTCCCAGAGAGCAACGCAGAGTTGCAGTGTGTCAGCAGAGGAGGAGCTCTGAGGATGGTGAATGAGATTTCACACAGTCAGAGCTGCAGAACAACCTAGCTTACGTAGGTAAAACCTGGCTAGAAAGAATATGCACATAAAAGCCTACGAAAAACAGAAAAAGACACATTGTACCTTTACAGGGGGAATATCTGAGAAGTGGGTGTGGCTCACTGACGAAGCCTTATAAGGCAGAAATAGCTATCTGAGTCTCCCAGAGAGCAACGCAGAGTTGCAGTTTGTCAGCAGAGGAGGAGCTCTGAGGATGGTGAATGAGATTTCACACAGTCAGAGCTGCAGAACAACCTAGCTTACGTAGGTAAAACCTGGCTAGAAAGAATATGCACATAAAAGCCTACGAAAAACAGAAAAAGACACATTGTACCTTTACAGGGGGAATATCTGAGAAGTGGGTGTGGCTCACTGACGAAGCCTTATAAGGCAGAAATAGCTATCTGAGTCTCCCAGAGAGCAACGCAGAGTTGCAGTTTGTCAGCAGAGGAGGAGCTCTGAGGATGGTGAATGAGATTTCACACAGTCAGAGCTGCAGAACAACCTAGCTTACGTAGGTAAAACCTGGCTAGAAAGAATATGCACATAAAAGCCTACGAAAAACAGAAAAAGACACATTGTACCTTTACAGGGGGAATATCTGAGAAGTGGGTGTGGCTCACTGACGAAGCCTTATAAGGCAGAAATAGCTATCTGAGTCTCCCAGAGAGCAACGCAGAGTTGCAGTTTGTCAGCAGAGGAGGAGCTCTGAGGATGGTGAATGAGATTTCACACAGTCAGAGCTGCAGAACAACCTAGCTTACGTAGGTAAAACCTGGCTAGAAAGAATATGCACATAAAAGCCTACGAAAAACAGAAAAAGACACATTGTACCTTTACAGGGGGAATATCTGAGAAGTGGGTGTGGCTCACTGACGAAGCCTTATAAGGCAGAAATAGCTATCTGAGTCTCCCAGAGAGCAACGCAGAGTTGCAGTTTGTCAGCAGAGGAGGAGCTCTGAGGATGGTGAATGAGATTTCACACAGTCAGAGCTGCAGAACAACCTAGCTTACGTAGGTAAAACCTGGCTAGAAAGAATATGCACATAAAAGCCTACGAAAAACAGAAAAAGACACATTGTACCTTTACAGGGGGAATATCTGAGAAGTGGGTGTGGCTCACTGACGAAGCCTTATAAGGCAGAAATAGCTATCTGAGTCTCCCAGAGAGCAACGCAGAGTTGCAGTTTGTCAGCAGAGGAGGAGCTCTGAGGATGGTGAATGAGATTTCACACAGTCAGAGCTGCAGAACAACCTAGCTTACGTAGGTAAAACCTGGCTAGAAAGAATATGCACATAAAAGCCTACGAAAAACAGAAAAAGACACATTGTACCTTTACAGGGGGAATATCTGAGAAGTGGGTGTGGCTCACTGACGAAGCCTTATAAGGCAGAAATAGCTATCTGAGTCTCCCAGAGAGCAACGCAGAGTTGCAGTTTGTCAGCAGAGGAGGAGCTCTGAGGATGGTGAATGAGATTTCACACAGTCAGAGCTGCAGAACAACCTAGCTTACGTAGGTAAAACCTGGCTAGAAAGAATATGCACATAAAAGCCTACGAAAAACAGAAAAAGACACATTGTACCTTTACAGGGGGAATATCTGAGAAGTGGGTGTGGCTCACTGACGAAGCCTTATAAGGCAGAAATAGCTATCTGAGTCTCCCAGAGAGCAACGCAGAGTTGCAGTTTGTCAGCAGAGGAGGAGCTCTGAGGATGGTGAATGAGATTTCACACAGTCAGAGCTGCAGAACAACCTAGCTTACGTAGGTAAAACCTGGCTAGAAAGAATATGCACATAAAAGCCTACGAAAAACAGAAAAAGACACATTGTACCTTTACAGGGGGAATATCTGAGAAGTGGGTGTGGCTCACTGACGAAGCCTTATAAGGCAGAAATAGCTATCTGAGTCTCCCAGAGAGCAACGCAGAGTTGCAGTTTGTCAGCAGAGGAGGAGCTCTGAGGATGGTGAATGAGATTTCACACAGTCAGAGCTGCAGAACAACCTAGCTTACGTAGGTAAAACCTGGCTAGAAAGAATATGCACATAAAAGCCTACGAAAAACAGAAAAAGACACATTGTACCTTTACAGGGGGAATATCTGAGAAGTGGGTGTGGCTCACTGACGAAGCCTTATAAGGCAGAAATAGCTATCTGAGTCTCCCAGAGAGCAACGCAGAGTTGCAGTTTGTCAGCAGAGGAGGAGCTCTGAGGATGGTGAATGAGATTTCACACAGTCAGAGCTGCAGAACAACCTAGCTTACGTAGGTAAAACCTGGCTAGAAAGAATATGCACATAAAAGCCTACGAAAAACAGAAAAAGACACATTGTACCTTTACAGGGGGAATATCTGAGAAGTGGGTGTGGCTCACTGACGAAGCCTTATAAGGCAGAAATAGCTATCTGAGTCTCCCAGAGAGCAACGCAGAGTTGCAGTTTGTCAGCAGAGGAGGAGCTCTGAGGATGGTGAATGAGATTTCACACAGTCAGAGCTGCAGAACAACCTAGCTTACGTAGGTAAAACCTGGCTAGAAAGAATATGCACATAAAAGCCTACGAAAAACAGAAAAAGACACATTGTACCTTTACAGGGGGAATATCTGAGAAGTGGGTGTGGCTCACTGACGAAGCCTTATAAGGCAGAAATAGCTATCTGAGTCTCCCAGAGAGCAACGCAGAGTTGCAGTTTGTCAGCAGAGGAGGAGCTCTGAGGATGGTGAATGAGATTTCACACAGTCAGAGCTGCAGAACAACCTAGCTTACGTAGGTAAAACCTGGCTAGAAAGAATATGCACATAAAAGCCTACGAAAAACAGAAAAAGACACATTGTACCTTTACAGGGGGAATATCTGAGAAGTGGGTGTGGCTCACTGACGAAGCCTTATAAGGCAGAAATAGCTATCTGAGTCTCCCAGAGAGCAACGCAGAGTTGCAGTTTGTCAGCAGAGGAGGAGCTCTGAGGATGGTGAATGAGATTTCACACAGTCAGAGCTGCAGAACAGCCTAGCTTACGTAGGTAAAACCTGGCTAGAAAGAATATGCACATAAAAGCCTACGAAAAACAGAAAAAGACACATTGTACCTTTACAGGGGGAATATCTGAGAAGTGGGTGTGGCTCACTGACGAAGCCTTATAAGGCAGAAATAGCTATCTGAGTCTCCCAGAGAGCAACGCAGAGTTGCAGTTTGTCAGCAGAGGAGGAGCTCTGAGGATGGTGAATGAGATTTCACACAGTCAGAGCTGCAGAACAACCTAGCTTACGTAGGTAAAACCTGGCTAGAAAGAATATGCACATAAAAGCCTACGAAAAACAGAAAAAGACACATTGTACCTTTACAGGGGGAATATCTGAGAAGTGGGTGTGGCTCACTGACGAAGCCTTATAAGGCAGAAATAGCTATCTGAGTCTCCCAGAGAGCAACGCAGAGTTGCAGTTTGTCAGCAGAGGAGGAGCTCTGAGGATGGTGAATGAGATTTCACACAGTCAGAGCTGCAGAACAACCTAGCTTACGTAGGTAAAACCTGGCTAGAAAGAATATGCACATAAAAGCCTACGAAAAACAGAAAAAGACACATTGTACCTTTACAGGGGGAATATCTGAGAAGTGGGTGTGGCTCACTGACGAAGCCTTATAAGGCAGAAATAGCTATCTGAGTCTCCCAGAGAGCAACGCAGAGTTGCAGTTTGTCAGCAGAGGAGGAGCTCTGAGGATGGTGAATGAGATTTCACACAGTCAGAGCTGCAGAACAACCTAGCTTACGTAGGTAAAACCTGGCTAGAAAGAATATGCACATAAAAGCCTACGAAAAACAGAAAAAGACACATTGTACCTTTACAGGGGGAATATCTGAGAAGTGGGTGTGGCTCACTGACGAAGCCTTATAAGGCAGAAATAGCTATCTGAGTCTCCCAGAGAGCAACGCAGAGTTGCAGTTTGTCAGCAGAGGAGGAGCTCTGAGGATGGTGAATGAGATTTCACACAGTCAGAGCTGCAGAACAACCTAGCTTACGTAGGTAAAACCTGGCTAGAAAGAATATGCACATAAAAGCCTACGAAAAACAGAAAAAGACACATTGTACCTTTACAGGGGGAATATCTGAGAAGTGGGTGTGGCTCACTGACGAAGCCTTATAAGGCAGAAATAGCTATCTGAGTCTCCCAGAGAGCAACGCAGAGTTGCAGTTTGTCAGCAGAGGAGGAGCTCTGAGGATGGTGAATGAGATTTCACACAGTCAGAGCTGCAGAACAACCTAGCTTACGTAGGTAAAACCTGGCTAGAAAGAATATGCACATAAAAGCCTACGAAAAACAGAAAAAGACACATTGTACCTTTACAGGGGGAATATCTGAGAAGTGGGTGTGGCTCACTGACGAAGCCTTATAAGGCAGAAATAGCTATCTGAGTCTCCCAGAGAGCAACGCAGAGTTGCAGTTTGTCAGCAGAGGAGGAGCTCTGAGGATGGTGAATGAGATTTCACACAGTCAGAGCTGCAGAACAACCTAGCTTACGTAGGTAAAACCTGGCTAGAAAGAATATGCACATAAAAGCCTACGAAAAACAGAAAAAGACACATTGTACCTTTACAGGGGGAATATCTGAGAAGTGGGTGTGGCTCACTGACGAAGCCTTATAAGGCAGAAATAGCTATCTGAGTCTCCCAGAGAGCAACGCAGAGTTGCAGTTTGTCAGCAGAGGAGGAGCTCTGAGGATGGTGAATGAGATTTCACACAGTCAGAGCTGCAGAACAACCTAGCTTACGTAGGTAAAACCTGGCTAGAAAGAATATGCACATAAAAGCCTACGAAAAACAGAAAAAGACACATTGTACCTTTACAGGGGGAATATCTGAGAAGTGGGTGTGGCTCACTGACGAAGCCTTATAAGGCAGAAATAGCTATCTGAGTCTCCCAGAGAGCAACGCAGAGTTGCAGTTTGTCAGCAGAGGAGGAGCTCTGAGGATGGTGAATGAGATTTCACACAGTCAGAGCTGCAGAACAACCTAGCTTACGTAGGTAAAACCTGGCTAGAAAGAATATGCACATAAAAGCCTACGAAAAACAGAAAAAGACACATTGTACCTTTACAGGGGGAATATCTGAGAAGTGGGTGTGGCTCACTGACGAAGCCTTATAAGGCAGAAATAGCTATCTGAGTCTCCCAGAGAGCAACGCAGAGTTGCAGTTTGTCAGCAGAGGAGGAGCTCTGAGGATGGTGAATGAGATTTCACACAGTCAGAGCTGCAGAACAACCTAGCTTACGTAGGTAAAACCTGGCTAGAAAGAATATGCACATAAAAGCCTACGAAAAACAGAAAAAGACACATTGTACCTTTACAGGGGGAATATCTGAGAAGTGGGTGTGGCTCACTGACGAAGCCTTATAAGGCAGAAATAGCTATCTGAGTCTCCCAGAGAGCAACGCAGAGTTGCAGTTTGTCAGCAGAGGAGGAGCTCTGAGGATGGTGAATGAGATTTCACACAGTCAGAGCTGCAGAACAACCTAGCTTACGTAGGTAAAACCTGGCTAGAAAGAATATGCACATAAAAGCCTACGAAAAACAGAAAAAGACACATTGTACCTTTACAGGGGGAATATCTGAGAAGTGGGTGTGGCTCACTGACGAAGCCTTATAAGGCAGAAATAGCTATCTGAGTCTCCCAGAGAGCAACGCAGAGTTGCAGTTTGTCAGCAGAGGAGGAGCTCTGAGGATGGTGAATGAGATTTCACACAGTCAGAGCTGCAGAACAACCTAGCTTACGTAGGTAAAACCTGGCTAGAAAGAATATGCACATAAAAGCCTACGAAAAACAGAAAAAGACACATTGTACCTTTACAGGGGGAATATCTGAGAAGTGGGTGTGGCTCACTGACGAAGCCTTATAAGGCAGAAATAGCTATCTGAGTCTCCCAGAGAGCAACGCAGAGTTGCAGTTTGTCAGCAGAGGAGGAGCTCTGAGGATGGTGAATGAGATTTCACACAGTCAGAGCTGCAGAACAACCTAGCTTACGTAGGTAAAACCTGGCTAGAAAGAATATGCACATAAAAGCCTACGAAAAACAGAAAAAGACACATTGTACCTTTACAGGGGGAATATCTGAGAAGTGGGTGTGGCTCACTGACGAAGCCTTATAAGGCAGAAATAGCTATCTGAGTCTCCCAGAGAGCAACGCAGAGTTGCAGTTTGTCAGCAGAGGAGGAGCTCTGAGGATGGTGAATGAGATTTCACACAGTCAGAGCTGCAGAACAACCTAGCTTACGTAGGTAAAACCTGGCTAGAAAGAATATGCACATAAAAGCCTACGAAAAACAGAAAAAGACACATTGTACCTTTACAGGGGGAATATCTGAGAAGTGGGTGTGGCTCACTGACGAAGCCTTATAAGGCAGAAATAGCTATCTGAGTCTCCCAGAGAGCAACGCAGAGTTGCAGTTTGTCAGCAGAGGAGGAGCTCTGAGGATGGTGAATGAGATTTCACACAGTCAGAGCTGCAGAACAACCTAGCTTACGTAGGTAAAACCTGGCTAGAAAGAATATGCACATAAAAGCCTACGAAAAACAGAAAAAGACACATTGTACCTTTACAGGGGGAATATCTGAGAAGTGGGTGTGGCTCACTGACGAAGCCTTATAAGGCAGAAATAGCTATCTGAGTCTCCCAGAGAGCAACGCAGAGTTGCAGTTTGTCAGCAGAGGAGGAGCTCTGAGGATGGTGAATGAGATTTCACACAGTCAGAGCTGCAGAACAACCTAGCTTACGTAGGTAAAACCTGGCTAGAAAGAATATGCACATAAAAGCCTACGAAAAACAGAAAAAGACACATTGTACCTTTACAGGGGGAATATCTGAGAAGTGGGTGTGGCTCACTGACGAAGCCTTATAAGGCAGAAATAGCTATCTGAGTCTCCCAGAGAGCAACGCAGAGTTGCAGTTTGTCAGCAGAGGAGGAGCTCTGAGGATGGTGAATGAGATTTCACACAGTCAGAGCTGCAGAACAACCTAGCTTACGTAGGTAAAACCTGGCTAGAAAGAATATGCACATAAAAGCCTACGAAAAACAGAAAAAGACACATTGTACCTTTACAGGGGGAATATCTGAGAAGTGGGTGTGGCTCACTGACGAAGCCTTATAAGGCAGAAATAGCTATCTGAGTCTCCCAGAGAGCAACGCAGAGTTGCAGTTTGTCAGCAGAGGAGGAGCTCTGAGGATGGTGAATGAGATTTCACACAGTCAGAGCTGCAGAACAACCTAGCTTACGTAGGTAAAACCTGGCTAGAAAGAATATGCACATAAAAGCCTACGAAAAACAGAAAAAGACACATTGTACCTTTACAGGGGGAATATCTGAGAAGTGGGTGTGGCTCACTGACGAAGCCTTATAAGGCAGAAATAGCTATCTGAGTCTCCCAGAGAGCAACGCAGAGTTGCAGTTTGTCAGCAGAGGAGGAGCTCTGAGGATGGTGAATGAGATTTCACACAGTCAGAGCTGCAGAACAGCCTAGCTTACGTAGGTAAAACCTGGCTAGAAAGAATATGCACATAAAAGCCTACGAAAAACAGAAAAAGACACATTGTACCTTTACAGGGGGAATATCTGAGAAGTGGGTGTGGCTCACTGACGAAGCCTTATAAGGCAGAAATAGCTATCTGAGTCTCCCAGAGAGCAACGCAGAGTTGCAGTTTGTCAGCAGAGGAGGAGCTCTGAGGATGGTGAATGAGATTTCACACAGTCAGAGCTGCAGAACAACCTAGCTTACGTAGGTAAAACCTGGCTAGAAAGAATATGCACATAAAAGCCTACGAAAAACAGAAAAAGACACATTGTACCTTTACAGGGGGAATATCTGAGAAGTGGGTGTGGCTCACTGACGAAGCCTTATAAGGCAGAAATAGCTATCTGAGTCTCCCAGAGAGCAACGCAGAGTTGCAGTTTGTCAGCAGAGGAGGAGCTCTGAGGATGGTGAATGAGATTTCACACAGTCAGAGCTGCAGAACAACCTAGCTTACGTAGGTAAAACCTGGCTAGAAAGAATATGCACATAAAAGCCTACGAAAAACAGAAAAAGACACATTGTACCTTTACAGGGGGAATATCTGAGAAGTGGGTGTGGCTCACTGACGAAGCCTTATAAGGCAGAAATAGCTATCTGAGTCTCCCAGAGAGCAACGCAGAGTTGCAGTTTGTCAGCAGAGGAGGAGCTCTGAGGATGGTGAATGAGATTTCACACAGTCAGAGCTGCAGAACAACCTAGCTTACGTAGGTAAAACCTGGCTAGAAAGAATATGCACATAAAAGCCTACGAAAAACAGAAAAAGACACATTGTACCTTTACAGGGGGAATATCTGAGAAGTGGGTGTGGCTCACTGACGAAGCCTTATAAGGCAGAAATAGCTATCTGAGTCTCCCAGAGAGCAACGCAGAGTTGCAGTTTGTCAGCAGAGGAGGAGCTCTGAGGATGGTGAATGAGATTTCACACAGTCAGAGCTGCAGAACAACCTAGCTTACGTAGGTAAAACCTGGCTAGAAAGAATATGCACATAAAAGCCTACGAAAAACAGAAAAAGACACATTGTACCTTTACAGGGGGAATATCTGAGAAGTGGGTGTGGCTCACTGACGAAGCCTTATAAGGCAGAAATAGCTATCTGAGTCTCCCAGAGAGCAACGCAGAGTTGCAGTTTGTCAGCAGAGGAGGAGCTCTGAGGATGGTGAATGAGATTTCACACAGTCAGAGCTGCAGAACAACCTAGCTTACGTAGGTAAAACCTGGCTAGAAAGAATATGCACATAAAAGCCTACGAAAAACAGAAAAAGACACATTGTACCTTTACAGGGGGAATATCTGAGAAGTGGGTGTGGCTCACTGACGAAGCCTTATAAGGCAGAAATAGCTATCTGAGTCTCCCAGAGAGCAACGCAGAGTTGCAGTTTGTCAGCAGAGGAGGAGCTCTGAGGATGGTGAATGAGATTTCACACAGTCAGAGCTGCAGAACAACCTAGCTTACGTAGGTAAAACCTGGCTAGAAAGAATATGCACATAAAAGCCTACGAAAAACAGAAAAAGACACATTGTACCTTTACAGGGGGAATATCTGAGAAGTGGGTGTGGCTCACTGACGAAGCCTTATAAGGCAGAAATAGCTATCTGAGTCTCCCAGAGAGCAACGCAGAGTTGCAGTTTGTCAGCAGAGGAGGAGCTCTGAGGATGGTGAATGAGATTTCACACAGTCAGAGCTGCAGAACAACCTAGCTTACGTAGGTAAAACCTGGCTAGAAAGAATATGCACATAAAAGCCTACGAAAAACAGAAAAAGACACATTGTACCTTTACAGGGGGAATATCTGAGAAGTGGGTGTGGCTCACTGACGAAGCCTTATAAGGCAGAAATAGCTATCTGAGTCTCCCAGAGAGCAACGCAGAGTTGCAGTTTGTCAGCAGAGGAGGAGCTCTGAGGATGGTGAATGAGATTTCACACAGTCAGAGCTGCAGAACAACCTAGCTTACGTAGGTAAAACCTGGCTAGAAAGAATATGCACATAAAAGCCTACGAAAAACAGAAAAAGACACATTGTACCTTTACAGGGGGAATATCTGAGAAGTGGGTGTGGCTCACTGACGAAGCCTTATAAGGCAGAAATAGCTATCTGAGTCTCCCAGAGAGCAACGCAGAGTTGCAGTTTGTCAGCAGAGGAGGAGCTCTGAGGATGGTGAATGAGATTTCACACAGTCAGAGCTGCAGAACAACCTAGCTTACGTAGGTAAAACCTGGCTAGAAAGAATATGCACATAAAAGCCTACGAAAAACAGAAAAAGACACATTGTACCTTTACAGGGGGAATATCTGAGAAGTGGGTGTGGCTCACTGACGAAGCCTTATAAGGCAGAAATAGCTATCTGAGTCTCCCAGAGAGCAACGCAGAGTTGCAGTTTGTCAGCAGAGGAGGAGCTCTGAGGATGGTGAATGAGATTTCACACAGTCAGAGCTGCAGAACAACCTAGCTTACGTAGGTAAAACCTGGCTAGAAAGAATATGCACATAAAAGCCTACGAAAAACAGAAAAAGACACATTGTACCTTTACAGGGGGAATATCTGAGAAGTGGGTGTGGCTCACTGACGAAGCCTTATAAGGCAGAAATAGCTATCTGAGTCTCCCAGAGAGCAACGCAGAGTTGCAGTTTGTCAGCAGAGGAGGAGCTCTGAGGATGGTGAATGAGATTTCACACAGTCAGAGCTGCAGAACAACCTAGCTTACGTAGGTAAAACCTGGCTAGAAAGAATATGCACATAAAAGCCTACGAAAAACAGAAAAAGACACATTGTACCTTTACAGGGGGAATATCTGAGAAGTGGGTGTGGCTCACTGACGAAGCCTTATAAGGCAGAAATAGCTATCTGAGTCTCCCAGAGAGCAACGCAGAGTTGCAGTTTGTCAGCAGAGGAGGAGCTCTGAGGATGGTGAATGAGATTTCACACAGTCAGAGCTGCAGAACAACCTAGCTTACGTAGGTAAAACCTGGCTAGAAAGAATATGCACATAAAAGCCTACGAAAAACAGAAAAAGACACATTGTACCTTTACAGGGGGAATATCTGAGAAGTGGGTGTGGCTCACTGACGAAGCCTTATAAGGCAGAAATAGCTATCTGAGTCTCCCAGAGAGCAACGCAGAGTTGCAGTTTGTCAGCAGAGGAGGAGCTCTGAGGATGGTGAATGAGATTTCACACAGTCAGAGCTGCAGAACAACCTAGCTTACGTAGGTAAAACCTGGCTAGAAAGAATATGCACATAAAAGCCTACGAAAAACAGAAAAAGACACATTGTACCTTTACAGGGGGAATATCTGAGAAGTGGGTGTGGCTCACTGACGAAGCCTTATAAGGCAGAAATAGCTATCTGAGTCTCCCAGAGAGCAACGCAGAGTTGCAGTTTGTCAGCAGAGGAGGAGCTCTGAGGATGGTGAATGAGATTTCACACAGTCAGAGCTGCAGAACAACCTAGCTTACGTAGGTAAAACCTGGCTAGAAAGAATATGCACATAAAAGCCTACGAAAAACAGAAAAAGACACATTGTACCTTTACAGGGGGAATATCTGAGAAGTGGGTGTGGCTCACTGACGAAGCCTTATAAGGCAGAAATAGCTATCTGAGTCTCCCAGAGAGCAACGCAGAGTTGCAGTTTGTCAGCAGAGGAGGAGCTCTGAGGATGGTGAATGAGATTTCACACAGTCAGAGCTGCAGAACAGCCTAGCTTACGTAGGTAAAACCTGGCTAGAAAGAATATGCACATAAAAGCCTACGAAAAACAGAAAAAGACACATTGTACCTTTACAGGGGGAATATCTGAGAAGTGGGTGTGGCTCACTGACGAAGCCTTATAAGGCAGAAATAGCTATCTGAGTCTCCCAGAGAGCAACGCAGAGTTGCAGTTTGTCAGCAGAGGAGGAGCTCTGAGGATGGTGAATGAGATTTCACACAGTCAGAGCTGCAGAACAACCTAGCTTACGTAGGTAAAACCTGGCTAGAAAGAATATGCACATAAAAGCCTACGAAAAACAGAAAAAGACACATTGTACCTTTACAGGGGGAATATCTGAGAAGTGGGTGTGGCTCACTGACGAAGCCTTATAAGGCAGAAATAGCTATCTGAGTCTCCCAGAGAGCAACGCAGAGTTGCAGTTTGTCAGCAGAGGAGGAGCTCTGAGGATGGTGAATGAGATTTCACACAGTCAGAGCTGCAGAACAACCTAGCTTACGTAGGTAAAACCTGGCTAGAAAGAATATGCACATAAAAGCCTACGAAAAACAGAAAAAGACACATTGTACCTTTACAGGGGGAATATCTGAGAAGTGGGTGTGGCTCACTGACGAAGCCTTATAAGGCAGAAATAGCTATCTGAGTCTCCCAGAGAGCAACGCAGAGTTGCAGTTTGTCAGCAGAGGAGGAGCTCTGAGGATGGTGAATGAGATTTCACACAGTCAGAGCTGCAGAACAACCTAGCTTACGTAGGTAAAACCTGGCTAGAAAGAATATGCACATAAAAGCCTACGAAAAACAGAAAAAGACACATTGTACCTTTACAGGGGGAATATCTGAGAAGTGGGTGTGGCTCACTGACGAAGCCTTATAAGGCAGAAATAGCTATCTGAGTCTCCCAGAGAGCAACGCAGAGTTGCAGTTTGTCAGCAGAGGAGGAGCTCTGAGGATGGTGAATGAGATTTCACACAGTCAGAGCTGCAGAACAACCTAGCTTACGTAGGTAAAACCTGGCTAGAAAGAATATGCACATAAAAGCCTACGAAAAACAGAAAAAGACACATTGTACCTTTACAGGGGGAATATCTGAGAAGTGGGTGTGGCTCACTGACGAAGCCTTATAAGGCAGAAATAGCTATCTGAGTCTCCCAGAGAGCAACGCAGAGTTGCAGTTTGTCAGCAGAGGAGGAGCTCTGAGGATGGTGAATGAGATTTCACACAGTCAGAGCTGCAGAACAACCTAGCTTACGTAGGTAAAACCTGGCTAGAAAGAATATGCACATAAAAGCCTACGAAAAACAGAAAAAGACACATTGTACCTTTACAGGGGGAATATCTGAGAAGTGGGTGTGGCTCACTGACGAAGCCTTATAAGGCAGAAATAGCTATCTGAGTCTCCCAGAGAGCAACGCAGAGTTGCAGTTTGTCAGCAGAGGAGGAGCTCTGAGGATGGTGAATGAGATTTCACACAGTCAGAGCTGCAGAACAACCTAGCTTACGTAGGTAAAACCTGGCTAGAAAGAATATGCACATAAAAGCCTACGAAAAACAGAAAAAGACACATTGTACCTTTACAGGGGGAATATCTGAGAAGTGGGTGTGGCTCACTGACGAAGCCTTATAAGGCAGAAATAGCTATCTGAGTCTCCCAGAGAGCAACGCAGAGTTGCAGTTTGTCAGCAGAGGAGGAGCTCTGAGGATGGTGAATGAGATTTCACACAGTCAGAGCTGCAGAACAACCTAGCTTACGTAGGTAAAACCTGGCTAGAAAGAATATGCACATAAAAGCCTACGAAAAACAGAAAAAGACACATTGTACCTTTACAGGGGGAATATCTGAGAAGTGGGTGTGGCTCACTGACGAAGCCTTATAAGGCAGAAATAGCTATCTGAGTCTCCCAGAGAGCAACGCAGAGTTGCAGTTTGTCAGCAGAGGAGGAGCTCTGAGGATGGTGAATGAGATTTCACACAGTCAGAGCTGCAGAACAACCTAGCTTACGTAGGTAAAACCTGGCTAGAAAGAATATGCACATAAAAGCCTGCGAAAAACAGAAAAAGACACATTGTACCTTTACAGGGGGAATATCTGAGAAGTGGGTGTGGCTCACTGACGAAGCCTTATAAGGCAGAAATAGCTATCTGAGTCTCCCAGAGAGCAACGCAGAGTTGCAGTTTGTCAGCAGAGGAGGAGCTCTGAGGATGGTGAATGAGATTTCACACAGTCAGAGCTGCAGAACAACCTAGCTTACGTAGGTAAAACCTGGCTAGAAAGAATATGCACATAAAAGCCTACGAAAAACAGAAAAAGACACATTGTACCTTTACAGGGGGAATATCTGAGAAGTGGGTGTGGCTCACTGACGAAGCCTTATAAGGCAGAAATAGCTATCTGAGTCTCCCAGAGAGCAACGCAGAGTTGCAGTTTGTCAGCAGAGGAGGAGCTCTGAGGATGGTGAATGAGATTTCACACAGTCAGAGCTGCAGAACAACCTAGCTTACGTAGGTAAAACCTGGCTAGAAAGAATATGCACATAAAAGCCTACGAAAAACAGAAAAAGACACATTGTACCTTTACAGGGGGAATATCTGAGAAGTGGGTGTGGCTCACTGACGAAGCCTTATAAGGCAGAAATAGCTATCTGAGTCTCCCAGAGAGCAACGCAGAGTTGCAGTTTGTCAGCAGAGGAGGAGCTCTGAGGATGGTGAATGAGATTTCACACAGTCAGAGCTGCAGAACAACCTAGCTTACGTAGGTAAAACCTGGCTAGAAAGAATATGCACATAAAAGCCTACGAAAAACAGAAAAAGACACATTGTACCTTTACAGGGGGAATATCTGAGAAGTGGGTGTGGCTCACTGACGAAGCCTTATAAGGCAGAAATAGCTATCTGAGTCTCCCAGAGAGCAACGCAGAGTTGCAGTTTGTCAGCAGAGGAGGAGCTCTGAGGATGGTGAATGAGATTTCACACAGTCAGAGCTGCAGAACAACCTAGCTTACGTAGGTAAAACCTGGCTAGAAAGAATATGCACATAAAAGCCTACGAAAAACAGAAAAAGACACATTGTACCTTTACAGGGGGAATATCTGAGAAGTGGGTGTGGCTCACTGACGAAGCCTTATAAGGCAGAAATAGCTATCTGAGTCTCCCAGAGAGCAACGCAGAGTTGCAGTTTGTCAGCAGAGGAGGAGCTCTGAGGATGGTGAATGAGATTTCACACAGTCAGAGCTGCAGAACAACCTAGCTTACGTAGGTAAAACCTGGCTAGAAAGAATATGCACATAAAAGCCTACGAAAAACAGAAAAAGACACATTGTACCTTTACAGGGGGAATATCTGAGAAGTGGGTGTGGCTCACTGACGAAGCCTTATAAGGCAGAAATAGCTATCTGAGTCTCCCAGAGAGCAACGCAGAGTTGCAGTTTGTCAGCAGAGGAGGAGCTCTGAGGATGGTGAATGAGATTTCACACAGTCAGAGCTGCAGAACAACCTAGCTTACGTAGGTAAAACCTGGCTAGAAAGAATATGCACATAAAAGCCTACGAAAAACAGAAAAAGACACATTGTACCTTTACAGGGGGAATATCTGAGAAGTGGGTGTGGCTCACTGACGAAGCCTTATAAGGCAGAAATAGCTATCTGAGTCTCCCAGAGAGCAACGCAGAGTTGCAGTTTGTCAGCAGAGGAGGAGCTCTGAGGATGGTGAATGAGATTTCACACAGTCAGAGCTGCAGAACAACCTAGCTTACGTAGGTAAAACCTGGCTAGAAAGAATATGCACATAAAAGCCTACGAAAAACAGAAAAAGACACATTGTACCTTTACAGGGGGAATATCTGAGAAGTGGGTGTGGCTCACTGACGAAGCCTTATAAGGCAGAAATAGCTATCTGAGTCTCCCAGAGAGCAACGCAGAGTTGCAGTTTGTCAGCAGAGGAGGAGCTCTGAGGATGGTGAATGAGATTTCACACAGTCAGAGCTGCAGAACAACCTAGCTTACGTAGGTAAAACCTGGCTAGAAAGAATATGCACATAAAAGCCTACGAAAAACAGAAAAAGACACATTGTACCTTTACAGGGGGAATATCTGAGAAGTGGGTGTGGCTCACTGACGAAGCCTTATAAGGCAGAAATAGCTATCTGAGTCTCCCAGAGAGCAACGCAGAGTTGCAGTTTGTCAGCAGAGGAGGAGCTCTGAGGATGGTGAATGAGATTTCACACAGTCAGAGCTGCAGAACAACCTAGCTTACGTAGGTAAAACCTGGCTAGAAAGAATATGCACATAAAAGCCTACGAAAAACAGAAAAAGACACATTGTACCTTTACAGGGGGAATATCTGAGAAGTGGGTGTGGCTCACTGACGAAGCCTTATAAGGCAGAAATAGCTATCTGAGTCTCCCAGAGAGCAACGCAGAGTTGCAGTTTGTCAGCAGAGGAGGAGCTCTGAGGATGGTGAATGAGATTTCACACAGTCAGAGCTGCAGAACAACCTAGCTTACGTAGGTAAAACCTGGCTAGAAAGAATATGCACATAAAAGCCTACGAAAAACAGAAAAAGACACATTGTACCTTTACAGGGGGAATATCTGAGAAGTGGGTGTGGCTCACTGACGAAGCCTTATAAGGCAGAAATAGCTATCTGAGTCTCCCAGAGAGCAACGCAGAGTTGCAGTTTGTCAGCAGAGGAGGAGCTCTGAGGATGGTGAATGAGATTTCACACAGTCAGAGCTGCAGAACAACCTAGCTTACGTAGGTAAAACCTGGCTAGAAAGAATATGCACATAAAAGCCTACGAAAAACAGAAAAAGACACATTGTACCTTTACAGGGGGAATATCTGAGAAGTGGGTGTGGCTCACTGACGAAGCCTTATAAGGCAGAAATAGCTATCTGAGTCTCCCAGAGAGCAACGCAGAGTTGCAGTTTGTCAGCAGAGGAGGAGCTCTGAGGATGGTGAATGAGATTTCACACAGTCAGAGCTGCAGAACAACCTAGCTTACGTAGGTAAAACCTGGCTAGAAAGAATATGCACATAAAAGCCTACGAAAAACAGAAAAAGACACATTGTACCTTTACAGGGGGAATATCTGAGAAGTGGGTGTGGCTCACTGACGAAGCCTTATAAGGCAGAAATAGCTATCTGAGTCTCCCAGAGAGCAACGCAGAGTTGCAGTTTGTCAGCAGAGGAGGAGCTCTGAGGATGGTGAATGAGATTTCACACAGTCAGAGCTGCAGAACAACCTAGCTTACGTAGGTAAAACCTGGCTAGAAAGAATATGCACATAAAAGCCTACGAAAAACAGAAAAAGACACATTGTACCTTTACAGGGGGAATATCTGAGAAGTGGGTGTGGCTCACTGACGAAGCCTTATAAGGCAGAAATAGCTATCTGAGTCTCCCAGAGAGCAACGCAGAGTTGCAGTTTGTCAGCAGAGGAGGAGCTCTGAGGATGGTGAATGAGATTTCACACAGTCAGAGCTGCAGAACAACCTAGCTTACGTAGGTAAAACCTGGCTAGAAAGAATATGCACATAAAAGCCTACGAAAAACAGAAAAAGACACATTGTACCTTTACAGGGGGAATATCTGAGAAGTGGGTGTGGCTCACTGACGAAGCCTTATAAGGCAGAAATAGCTATCTGAGTCTCCCAGAGAGCAACGCAGAGTTGCAGTTTGTCAGCAGAGGAGGAGCTCTGAGGATGGTGAATGAGATTTCACACAGTCAGAGCTGCAGAACAACCTAGCTTACGTAGGTAAAACCTGGCTAGAAAGAATATGCACATAAAAGCCTACGAAAAACAGAAAAAGACACATTGTACCTTTACAGGGGGAATATCTGAGAAGTGGGTGTGGCTCACTGACGAAGCCTTATAAGGCAGAAATAGCTATCTGAGTCTCCCAGAGAGCAACGCAGAGTTGCAGTTTGTCAGCAGAGGAGGAGCTCTGAGGATGGTGAATGAGATTTCACACAGTCAGAGCTGCAGAACAACCTAGCTTACGTAGGTAAAACCTGGCTAGAAAGAATATGCACATAAAAGCCTACGAAAAACAGAAAAAGACACATTGTACCTTTACAGGGGGAATATCTGAGAAGTGGGTGTGGCTCACTGACGAAGCCTTATAAGGCAGAAATAGCTATCTGAGTCTCCCAGAGAGCAACGCAGAGTTGCAGTTTGTCAGCAGAGGAGGAGCTCTGAGGATGGTGAATGAGATTTCACACAGTCAGAGCTGCAGAACAACCTAGCTTACGTAGGTAAAACCTGGCTAGAAAGAATATGCACATAAAAGCCTACGAAAAACAGAAAAAGACACATTGTACCTTTACAGGGGGAATATCTGAGAAGTGGGTGTGGCTCACTGACGAAGCCTTATAAGGCAGAAATAGCTATCTGAGTCTCCCAGAGAGCAACGCAGAGTTGCAGTTTGTCAGCAGAGGAGGAGCTCTGAGGATGGTGAATGAGATTTCACACAGTCAGAGCTGCAGAACAACCTAGCTTACGTAGGTAAAACCTGGCTAGAAAGAATATGCACATAAAAGCCTACGAAAAACAGAAAAAGACACATTGTACCTTTACAGGGGGAATATCTGAGAAGTGGGTGTGGCTCACTGACGAAGCCTTATAAGGCAGAAATAGCTATCTGAGTCTCCCAGAGAGCAACGCAGAGTTGCAGTTTGTCAGCAGAGGAGGAGCTCTGAGGATGGTGAATGAGATTTCACACAGTCAGAGCTGCAGAACAACCTAGCTTACGTAGGTAAAACCTGGCTAGAAAGAATATGCACATAAAAGCCTACGAAAAACAGAAAAAGACACATTGTACCTTTACAGGGGGAATATCTGAGAAGTGGGTGTGGCTCACTGACGAAGCCTTATAAGGCAGAAATAGCTATCTGAGTCTCCCAGAGAGCAACGCAGAGTTGCAGTTTGTCAGCAGAGGAGGAGCTCTGAGGATGGTGAATGAGATTTCACACAGTCAGAGCTGCAGAACAACCTAGCTTACGTAGGTAAAACCTGGCTAGAAAGAATATGCACATAAAAGCCTACGAAAAACAGAAAAAGACACATTGTACCTTTACAGGGGGAATATCTGAGAAGTGGGTGTGGCTCACTGACGAAGCCTTATAAGGCAGAAATAGCTATCTGAGTCTCCCAGAGAGCAACGCAGAGTTGCAGTTTGTCAGCAGAGGAGGAGCTCTGAGGATGGTGAATGAGATTTCACACAGTCAGAGCTGCAGAACAACCTAGCTTACGTAGGTAAAACCTGGCTAGAAAGAATATGCACATAAAAGCCTACGAAAAACAGAAAAAGACACATTGTACCTTTACAGGGGGAATATCTGAGAAGTGGGTGTGGCTCACTGACGAAGCCTTATAAGGCAGAAATAGCTATCTGAGTCTCCCAGAGAGCAACGCAGAGTTGCAGTTTGTCAGCAGAGGAGGAGCTCTGAGGATGGTGAATGAGATTTCACACAGTCAGAGCTGCAGAACAACCTAGCTTACGTAGGTAAAACCTGGCTAGAAAGAATATGCACATAAAAGCCTACGAAAAACAGAAAAAGACACATTGTACCTTTACAGGGGGAATATCTGAGAAGTGGGTGTGGCTCACTGACGAAGCCTTATAAGGCAGAAATAGCTATCTGAGTCTCCCAGAGAGCAACGCAGAGTTGCAGTTTGTCAGCAGAGGAGGAGCTCTGAGGATGGTGAATGAGATTTCACACAGTCAGAGCTGCAGAACAACCTAGCTTACGTAGGTAAAACCTGGCTAGAAAGAATATGCACATAAAAGCCTACGAAAAACAGAAAAAGACACATTGTACCTTTACAGGGGGAATATCTGAGAAGTGGGTGTGGCTCACTGACGAAGCCTTATAAGGCAGAAATAGCTATCTGAGTCTCCCAGAGAGCAACGCAGAGTTGCAGTTTGTCAGCAGAGGAGGAGCTCTGAGGATGGTGAATGAGATTTCACACAGTCAGAGCTGCAGAACAACCTAGCTTACGTAGGTAAAACCTGGCTAGAAAGAATATGCACATAAAAGCCTACGAAAAACAGAAAAAGACACATTGTACCTTTACAGGGGGAATATCTGAGAAGTGGGTGTGGCTCACTGACGAAGCCTTATAAGGCAGAAATAGCTATCTGAGTCTCCCAGAGAGCAACGCAGAGTTGCAGTTTGTCAGCAGAGGAGGAGCTCTGAGGATGGTGAATGAGATTTCACACAGTCAGAGCTGCAGAACAACCTAGCTTACGTAGGTAAAACCTGGCTAGAAAGAATATGCACATAAAAGCCTACGAAAAACAGAAAAAGACACATTGTACCTTTACAGGGGGAATATCTGAGAAGTGGGTGTGGCTCACTGACGAAGCCTTATAAGGCAGAAATAGCTATCTGAGTCTCCCAGAGAGCAACGCAGAGTTGCAGTTTGTCAGCAGAGGAGGAGCTCTGAGGATGGTGAATGAGATTTCACACAGTCAGAGCTGCAGAACAACCTAGCTTACGTAGGTAAAACCTGGCTAGAAAGAATATGCACATAAAAGCCTACGAAAAACAGAAAAAGACACATTGTACCTTTACAGGGGGAATATCTGAGAAGTGGGTGTGGCTCACTGACGAAGCCTTATAAGGCAGAAATAGCTATCTGAGTCTCCCAGAGAGCAACGCAGAGTTGCAGTTTGTCAGCAGAGGAGGAGCTCTGAGGATGGTGAATGAGATTTCACACAGTCAGAGCTGCAGAACAACCTAGCTTACGTAGGTAAAACCTGGCTAGAAAGAATATGCACATAAAAGCCTACGAAAAACAGAAAAAGACACATTGTACCTTTACAGGGGGAATATCTGAGAAGTGGGTGTGGCTCACTGACGAAGCCTTATAAGGCAGAAATAGCTATCTGAGTCTCCCAGAGAGCAACGCAGAGTTGCAGTTTGTCAGCAGAGGAGGAGCTCTGAGGATGGTGAATGAGATTTCACACAGTCAGAGCTGCAGAACAACCTAGCTTACGTAGGTAAAACCTGGCTAGAAAGAATATGCACATAAAAGCCTACGAAAAACAGAAAAAGACACATTGTACCTTTACAGGGGGAATATCTGAGAAGTGGGTGTGGCTCACTGACGAAGCCTTATAAGGCAGAAATAGCTATCTGAGTCTCCCAGAGAGCAACGCAGAGTTGCAGTTTGTCAGCAGAGGAGGAGCTCTGAGGATGGTGAATGAGATTTCACACAGTCAGAGCTGCAGAACAACCTAGCTTACGTAGGTAAAACCTGGCTAGAAAGAATATGCACATAAAAGCCTACGAAAAACAGAAAAAGACACATTGTACCTTTACAGGGGGAATATCTGAGAAGTGGGTGTGGCTCACTGACGAAGCCTTATAAGGCAGAAATAGCTATCTGAGTCTCCCAGAGAGCAACGCAGAGTTGCAGTTTGTCAGCAGAGGAGGAGCTCTGAGGATGGTGAATGAGATTTCACACAGTCAGAGCTGCAGAACAACCTAGCTTACGTAGGTAAAACCTGGCTAGAAAGAATATGCACATAAAAGCCTACGAAAAACAGAAAAAGACACATTGTACCTTTACAGGGGGAATATCTGAGAAGTGGGTGTGGCTCACTGACGAAGCCTTATAAGGCAGAAATAGCTATCTGAGTCTCCCAGAGAGCAACGCAGAGTTGCAGTTTGTCAGCAGAGGAGGAGCTCTGAGGATGGTGAATGAGATTTCACACAGTCAGAGCTGCAGAACAACCTAGCTTACGTAGGTAAAACCTGGCTAGAAAGAATATGCACATAAAAGCCTACGAAAAACAGAAAAAGACACATTGTACCTTTACAGGGGGAATATCTGAGAAGTGGGTGTGGCTCACTGACGAAGCCTTATAAGGCAGAAATAGCTATCTGAGTCTCCCAGAGAGCAACGCAGAGTTGCAGTTTGTCAGCAGAGGAGGAGCTCTGAGGATGGTGAATGAGATTTCACACAGTCAGAGCTGCAGAACAACCTAGCTTACGTAGGTAAAACCTGGCTAGAAAGAATATGCACATAAAAGCCTACGAAAAACAGAAAAAGACACATTGTACCTTTACAGGGGGAATATCTGAGAAGTGGGTGTGGCTCACTGACGAAGCCTTATAAGGCAGAAATAGCTATCTGAGTCTCCCAGAGAGCAACGCAGAGTTGCAGTTTGTCAGCAGAGGAGGAGCTCTGAGGATGGTGAATGAGATTTCACACAGTCAGAGCTGCAGAACAACCTAGCTTACGTAGGTAAAACCTGGCTAGAAAGAATATGCACATAAAAGCCTACGAAAAACAGAAAAAGACACATTGTACCTTTACAGGGGGAATATCTGAGAAGTGGGTGTGGCTCACTGACGAAGCCTTATAAGGCAGAAATAGCTATCTGAGTCTCCCAGAGAGCAACGCAGAGTTGCAGTTTGTCAGCAGAGGAGGAGCTCTGAGGATGGTGAATGAGATTTCACACAGTCAGAGCTGCAGAACAACCTAGCTTACGTAGGTAAAACCTGGCTAGAAAGAATATGCACATAAAAGCCTACGAAAAACAGAAAAAGACACATTGTACCTTTACAGGGGGAATATCTGAGAAGTGGGTGTGGCTCACTGACGAAGCCTTATAAGGCAGAAATAGCTATCTGAGTCTCCCAGAGAGCAACGCAGAGTTGCAGTTTGTCAGCAGAGGAGGAGCTCTGAGGATGGTGAATGAGATTTCACACAGTCAGAGCTGCAGAACAACCTAGCTTACGTAGGTAAAACCTGGCTAGAAAGAATATGCACATAAAAGCCTACGAAAAACAGAAAAAGACACATTGTACCTTTACAGGGGGAATATCTGAGAAGTGGGTGTGGCTCACTGACGAAGCCTTATAAGGCAGAAATAGCTATCTGAGTCTCCCAGAGAGCAACGCAGAGTTGCAGTTTGTCAGCAGAGGAGGAGCTCTGAGGATGGTGAATGAGATTTCACACAGTCAGAGCTGCAGAACAACCTAGCTTACGTAGGTAAAACCTGGCTAGAAAGAATATGCACATAAAAGCCTACGAAAAACAGAAAAAGACACATTGTACCTTTACAGGGGGAATATCTGAGAAGTGGGTGTGGCTCACTGACGAAGCCTTATAAGGCAGAAATAGCTATCTGAGTCTCCCAGAGAGCAACGCAGAGTTGCAGTTTGTCAGCAGAGGAGGAGCTCTGAGGATGGTGAATGAGATTTCACACAGTCAGAGCTGCAGAACAACCTAGCTTACGTAGGTAAAACCTGGCTAGAAAGAATATGCACATAAAAGCCTACGAAAAACAGAAAAAGACACATTGTACCTTTACAGGGGGAATATCTGAGAAGTGGGTGTGGCTCACTGACGAAGCCTTATAAGGCAGAAATAGCTATCTGAGTCTCCCAGAGAGCAACGCAGAGTTGCAGTTTGTCAGCAGAGGAGGAGCTCTGAGGATGGTGAATGAGATTTCACACAGTCAGAGCTGCAGAACAACCTAGCTTACGTAGGTAAAACCTGGCTAGAAAGAATATGCACATAAAAGCCTACGAAAAACAGAAAAAGACACATTGTACCTTTACAGGGGGAATATCTGAGAAGTGGGTGTGGCTCACTGACGAAGCCTTATAAGGCAGAAATAGCTATCTGAGTCTCCCAGAGAGCAACGCAGAGTTGCAGTTTGTCAGCAGAGGAGGAGCTCTGAGGATGGTGAATGAGATTTCACACAGTCAGAGCTGCAGAACAACCTAGCTTACGTAGGTAAAACCTGGCTAGAAAGAATATGCACATAAAAGCCTACGAAAAACAGAAAAAGACACATTGTACCTTTACAGGGGGAATATCTGAGAAGTGGGTGTGGCTCACTGACGAAGCCTTATAAGGCAGAAATAGCTATCTGAGTCTCCCAGAGAGCAACGCAGAGTTGCAGTTTGTCAGCAGAGGAGGAGCTCTGAGGATGGTGAATGAGATTTCACACAGTCAGAGCTGCAGAACAACCTAGCTTACGTAGGTAAAACCTGGCTAGAAAGAATATGCACATAAAAGCCTACGAAAAACAGAAAAAGACACATTGTACCTTTACAGGGGGAATATCTGAGAAGTGGGTGTGGCTCACTGACGAAGCCTTATAAGGCAGAAATAGCTATCTGAGTCTCCCAGAGAGCAACGCAGAGTTGCAGTTTGTCAGCAGAGGAGGAGCTCTGAGGATGGTGAATGAGATTTCACACAGTCAGAGCTGCAGAACAACCTAGCTTACGTAGGTAAAACCTGGCTAGAAAGAATATGCACATAAAAGCCTACGAAAAACAGAAAAAGACACATTGTACCTTTACAGGGGGAATATCTGAGAAGTGGGTGTGGCTCACTGACGAAGCCTTATAAGGCAGAAATAGCTATCTGAGTCTCCCAGAGAGCAACGCAGAGTTGCAGTTTGTCAGCAGAGGAGGAGCTCTGAGGATGGTGAATGAGATTTCACACAGTCAGAGCTGCAGAACAACCTAGCTTACGTAGGTAAAACCTGGCTAGAAAGAATATGCACATAAAAGCCTACGAAAAACAGAAAAAGACACATTGTACCTTTACAGGGGGAATATCTGAGAAGTGGGTGTGGCTCACTGACGAAGCCTTATAAGGCAGAAATAGCTATCTGAGTCTCCCAGAGAGCAACGCAGAGTTGCAGTTTGTCAGCAGAGGAGGAGCTCTGAGGATGGTGAATGAGATTTCACACAGTCAGAGCTGCAGAACAACCTAGCTTACGTAGGTAAAACCTGGCTAGAAAGAATATGCACATAAAAGCCTACGAAAAACAGAAAAAGACACATTGTACCTTTACAGGGGGAATATCTGAGAAGTGGGTGTGGCTCACTGACGAAGCCTTATAAGGCAGAAATAGCTATCTGAGTCTCCCAGAGAGCAACGCAGAGTTGCAGTTTGTCAGCAGAGGAGGAGCTCTGAGGATGGTGAATGAGATTTCACACAGTCAGAGCTGCAGAACAACCTAGCTTACGTAGGTAAAACCTGGCTAGAAAGAATATGCACATAAAAGCCTACGAAAAACAGAAAAAGACACATTGTACCTTTACAGGGGGAATATCTGAGAAGTGGGTGTGGCTCACTGACGAAGCCTTATAAGGCAGAAATAGCTATCTGAGTCTCCCAGAGAGCAACGCAGAGTTGCAGTTTGTCAGCAGAGGAGGAGCTCTGAGGATGGTGAATGAGATTTCACACAGTCAGAGCTGCAGAACAACCTAGCTTACGTAGGTAAAACCTGGCTAGAAAGAATATGCACATAAAAGCCTACGAAAAACAGAAAAAGACACATTGTACCTTTACAGGGGGAATATCTGAGAAGTGGGTGTGGCTCACTGACGAAGCCTTATAAGGCAGAAATAGCTATCTGAGTCTCCCAGAGAGCAACGCAGAGTTGCAGTTTGTCAGCAGAGGAGGAGCTCTGAGGATGGTGAATGAGATTTCACACAGTCAGAGCTGCAGAACAACCTAGCTTACGTAGGTAAAACCTGGCTAGAAAGAATATGCACATAAAAGCCTACGAAAAACAGAAAAAGACACATTGTACCTTTACAGGGGGAATATCTGAGAAGTGGGTGTGGCTCACTGACGAAGCCTTATAAGGCAGAAATAGCTATCTGAGTCTCCCAGAGAGCAACGCAGAGTTGCAGTTTGTCAGCAGAGGAGGAGCTCTGAGGATGGTGAATGAGATTTCACACAGTCAGAGCTGCAGAACAACCTAGCTTACGTAGGTAAAACCTGGCTAGAAAGAATATGCACATAAAAGCCTACGAAAAACAGAAAAAGACACATTGTACCTTTACAGGGGGAATATCTGAGAAGTGGGTGTGGCTCACTGACGAAGCCTTATAAGGCAGAAATAGCTATCTGAGTCTCCCAGAGAGCAACGCAGAGTTGCAGTTTGTCAGCAGAGGAGGAGCTCTGAGGATGGTGAATGAGATTTCACACAGTCAGAGCTGCAGAACAACCTAGCTTACGTAGGTAAAACCTGGCTAGAAAGAATATGCACATAAAAGCCTACGAAAAACAGAAAAAGACACATTGTACCTTTACAGGGGGAATATCTGAGAAGTGGGTGTGGCTCACTGACGAAGCCTTATAAGGCAGAAATAGCTATCTGAGTCTCCCAGAGAGCAACGCAGAGTTGCAGTTTGTCAGCAGAGGAGGAGCTCTGAGGATGGTGAATGAGATTTCACACAGTCAGAGCTGCAGAACAACCTAGCTTACGTAGGTAAAACCTGGCTAGAAAGAATATGCACATAAAAGCCTACGAAAAACAGAAAAAGACACATTGTACCTTTACAGGGGGAATATCTGAGAAGTGGGTGTGGCTCACTGACGAAGCCTTATAAGGCAGAAATAGCTATCTGAGTCTCCCAGAGAGCAACGCAGAGTTGCAGTTTGTCAGCAGAGGAGGAGCTCTGAGGATGGTGAATGAGATTTCACACAGTCAGAGCTGCAGAACAACCTAGCTTACGTAGGTAAAACCTGGCTAGAAAGAATATGCACATAAAAGCCTACGAAAAACAGAAAAAGACACATTGTACCTTTACAGGGGGAATATCTGAGAAGTGGGTGTGGCTCACTGACGAAGCCTTATAAGGCAGAAATAGCTATCTGAGTCTCCCAGAGAGCAACGCAGAGTTGCAGTTTGTCAGCAGAGGAGGAGCTCTGAGGATGGTGAATGAGATTTCACACAGTCAGAGCTGCAGAACAACCTAGCTTACGTAGGTAAAACCTGGCTAGAAAGAATATGCACATAAAAGCCTACGAAAAACAGAAAAAGACACATTGTACCTTTACAGGGGGAATATCTGAGAAGTGGGTGTGGCTCACTGACGAAGCCTTATAAGGCAGAAATAGCTATCTGAGTCTCCCAGAGAGCAACGCAGAGTTGCAGTTTGTCAGCAGAGGAGGAGCTCTGAGGATGGTGAATGAGATTTCACACAGTCAGAGCTGCAGAACAACCTAGCTTACGTAGGTAAAACCTGGCTAGAAAGAATATGCACATAAAAGCCTACGAAAAACAGAAAAAGACACATTGTACCTTTACAGGGGGAATATCTGAGAAGTGGGTGTGGCTCACTGATGAAGCCTTATAAGGCAGAAATAGCTATCTGAGTCTCCCAGAGAGCAACGCAGAGTTGCAGTTTGTCAGCAGAGGAGGAGCTCTGAGGATGGTGAATGAGATTTCACACAGTCAGAGCTGCAGAACAACCTAGCTTACGTAGGTAAAACCTGGCTAGAAAGAATATGCACATAAAAGCCTACGAAAAACAGAAAAAGACACATTGTACCTTTACAGGGGGAATATCTGAGAAGTGGGTGTGGCTCACTGACGAAGCCTTATAAGGCAGAAATAGCTATCTGAGTCTCCCAGAGAGCAACGCAGAGTTGCAGTTTGTCAGCAGAGGAGGAGCTCTGAGGATGGTGAATGAGATTTCACACAGTCAGAGCTGCAGAACAACCTAGCTTACGTAGGTAAAACCTGGCTAGAAAGAATATGCACATAAAAGCCTACGAAAAACAGAAAAAGACACATTGTACCTTTACAGGGGGAATATCTGAGAAGTGGGTGTGGCTCACTGACGAAGCCTTATAAGGCAGAAATAGCTATCTGAGTCTCCCAGAGAGCAACGCAGAGTTGCAGTTTGTCAGCAGAGGAGGAGCTCTGAGGATGGTGAATGAGATTTCACACAGTCAGAGCTGCAGAACAACCTAGCTTACGTAGGTAAAACCTGGCTAGAAAGAATATGCACATAAAAGCCTACGAAAAACAGAAAAAGACACATTGTACCTTTACAGGGGGAATATCTGAGAAGTGGGTGTGGCTCACTGACGAAGCCTTATAAGGCAGAAATAGCTATCTGAGTCTCCCAGAGAGCAACGCAGAGTTGCAGTTTGTCAGCAGAGGAGGAGCTCTGAGGATGGTGAATGAGATTTCACACAGTCAGAGCTGCAGAACAACCTAGCTTACGTAGGTAAAACCTGGCTAGAAAGAATATGCACATAAAAGCCTACGAAAAACAGAAAAAGACACATTGTACCTTTACAGGGGGAATATCTGAGAAGTGGGTGTGGCTCACTGACGAAGCCTTATAAGGCAGAAATAGCTATCTGAGTCTCCCAGAGAGCAACGCAGAGTTGCAGTTTGTCAGCAGAGGAGGAGCTCTGAGGATGGTGAATGAGATTTCACACAGTCAGAGCTGCAGAACAACCTAGCTTACGTAGGTAAAACCTGGCTAGAAAGAATATGCACATAAAAGCCTACGAAAAACAGAAAAAGACACATTGTACCTTTACAGGGGGAATATCTGAGAAGTGGGTGTGGCTCACTGACGAAGCCTTATAAGGCAGAAATAGCTATCTGAGTCTCCCAGAGAGCAACGCAGAGTTGCAGTTTGTCAGCAGAGGAGGAGCTCTGAGGATGGTGAATGAGATTTCACACAGTCAGAGCTGCAGAACAACCTAGCTTACGTAGGTAAAACCTGGCTAGAAAGAATATGCACATAAAAGCCTACGAAAAACAGAAAAAGACACATTGTACCTTTACAGGGGGAATATCTGAGAAGTGGGTGTGGCTCACTGACGAAGCCTTATAAGGCAGAAATAGCTATCTGAGTCTCCCAGAGAGCAACGCAGAGTTGCAGTTTGTCAGCAGAGGAGGAGCTCTGAGGATGGTGAATGAGATTTCACACAGTCAGAGCTGCAGAACAACCTAGCTTACGTAGGTAAAACCTGGCTAGAAAGAATATGCACATAAAAGCCTACGAAAAACAGAAAAAGACACATTGTACCTTTACAGGGGGAATATCTGAGAAGTGGGTGTGGCTCACTGACGAAGCCTTATAAGGCAGAAATAGCTATCTGAGTCTCCCAGAGAGCAACGCAGAGTTGCAGTTTGTCAGCAGAGGAGGAGCTCTGAGGATGGTGAATGAGATTTCACACAGTCAGAGCTGCAGAACAACCTAGCTTACGTAGGTAAAACCTGGCTAGAAAGAATATGCACATAAAAGCCTACGAAAAACAGAAAAAGACACATTGTACCTTTACAGGGGGAATATCTGAGAAGTGGGTGTGGCTCACTGACGAAGCCTTATAAGGCAGAAATAGCTATCTGAGTCTCCCAGAGAGCAACGCAGAGTTGCAGTTTGTCAGCAGAGGAGGAGCTCTGAGGATGGTGAATGAGATTTCACACAGTCAGAGCTGCAGAACAACCTAGCTTACGTAGGTAAAACCTGGCTAGAAAGAATATGCACATAAAAGCCTACGAAAAACAGAAAAAGACACATTGTACCTTTACAGGGGGAATATCTGAGAAGTGGGTGTGGCTCACTGACGAAGCCTTATAAGGCAGAAATAGCTATCTGAGTCTCCCAGAGAGCAACGCAGAGTTGCAGTTTGTCAGCAGAGGAGGAGCTCTGAGGATGGTGAATGAGATTTCACACAGTCAGAGCTGCAGAACAACCTAGCTTACGTAGGTAAAACCTGGCTAGAAAGAATATGCACATAAAAGCCTACGAAAAACAGAAAAAGACACATTGTACCTTTACAGGGGGAATATCTGAGAAGTGGGTGTGGCTCACTGACGAAGCCTTATAAGGCAGAAATAGCTATCTGAGTCTCCCAGAGAGCAACGCAGAGTTGCAGTTTGTCAGCAGAGGAGGAGCTCTGAGGATGGTGAATGAGATTTCACACAGTCAGAGCTGCAGAACAACCTAGCTTACGTAGGTAAAACCTGGCTAGAAAGAATATGCACATAAAAGCCTACGAAAAACAGAAAAAGACACATTGTACCTTTACAGGGGGAATATCTGAGAAGTGGGTGTGGCTCACTGACGAAGCCTTATAAGGCAGAAATAGCTATCTGAGTCTCCCAGAGAGCAACGCAGAGTTGCAGTTTGTCAGCAGAGGAGGAGCTCTGAGGATGGTGAATGAGATTTCACACAGTCAGAGCTGCAGAACAACCTAGCTTACGTAGGTAAAACCTGGCTAGAAAGAATATGCACATAAAAGCCTACGAAAAACAGAAAAAGACACATTGTACCTTTACAGGGGGAATATCTGAGAAGTGGGTGTGGCTCACTGACGAAGCCTTATAAGGCAGAAATAGCTATCTGAGTCTCCCAGAGAGCAACGCAGAGTTGCAGTTTGTCAGCAGAGGAGGAGCTCTGAGGATGGTGAATGAGATTTCACACAGTCAGAGCTGCAGAACAACCTAGCTTACGTAGGTAAAACCTGGCTAGAAAGAATATGCACATAAAAGCCTACGAAAAACAGAAAAAGACACATTGTACCTTTACAGGGGGAATATCTGAGAAGTGGGTGTGGCTCACTGACGAAGCCTTATAAGGCAGAAATAGCTATCTGAGTCTCCCAGAGAGCAACGCAGAGTTGCAGTTTGTCAGCAGAGGAGGAGCTCTGAGGATGGTGAATGAGATTTCACACAGTCAGAGCTGCAGAACAACCTAGCTTACGTAGGTAAAACCTGGCTAGAAAGAATATGCACATAAAAGCCTACGAAAAACAGAAAAAGACACATTGTACCTTTACAGGGGGAATATCTGAGAAGTGGGTGTGGCTCACTGACGAAGCCTTATAAGGCAGAAATAGCTATCTGAGTCTCCCAGAGAGCAACGCAGAGTTGCAGTTTGTCAGCAGAGGAGGAGCTCTGAGGATGGTGAATGAGATTTCACACAGTCAGAGCTGCAGAACAACCTAGCTTACGTAGGTAAAACCTGGCTAGAAAGAATATGCACATAAAAGCCTACGAAAAACAGAAAAAGACACATTGTACCTTTACAGGGGGAATATCTGAGAAGTGGGTGTGGCTCACTGACGAAGCCTTATAAGGCAGAAATAGCTATCTGAGTCTCCCAGAGAGCAACGCAGAGTTGCAGTTTGTCAGCAGAGGAGGAGCTCTGAGGATGGTGAATGAGATTTCACACAGTCAGAGCTGCAGAACAACCTAGCTTACGTAGGTAAAACCTGGCTAGAAAGAATATGCACATAAAAGCCTACGAAAAACAGAAAAAGACACATTGTACCTTTACAGGGGGAATATCTGAGAAGTGGGTGTGGCTCACTGACGAAGCCTTATAAGGCAGAAATAGCTATCTGAGTCTCCCAGAGAGCAACGCAGAGTTGCAGTTTGTCAGCAGAGGAGGAGCTCTGAGGATGGTGAATGAGATTTCACACAGTCAGAGCTGCAGAACAACCTAGCTTACGTAGGTAAAACCTGGCTAGAAAGAATATGCACATAAAAGCCTACGAAAAACAGAAAAAGACACATTGTACCTTTACAGGGGGAATATCTGAGAAGTGGGTGTGGCTCACTGACGAAGCCTTATAAGGCAGAAATAGCTATCTGAGTCTCCCAGAGAGCAACGCAGAGTTGCAGTTTGTCAGCAGAGGAGGAGCTCTGAGGATGGTGAATGAGATTTCACACAGTCAGAGCTGCAGAACAACCTAGCTTACGTAGGTAAAACCTGGCTAGAAAGAATATGCACATAAAAGCCTACGAAAAACAGAAAAAGACACATTGTACCTTTACAGGGGGAATATCTGAGAAGTGGGTGTGGCTCACTGACGAAGCCTTATAAGGCAGAAATAGCTATCTGAGTCTCCCAGAGAGCAACGCAGAGTTGCAGTTTGTCAGCAGAGGAGGAGCTCTGAGGATGGTGAATGAGATTTCACACAGTCAGAGCTGCAGAACAACCTAGCTTACGTAGGTAAAACCTGGCTAGAAAGAATATGCACATAAAAGCCTACGAAAAACAGAAAAAGACACATTGTACCTTTACAGGGGGAATATCTGAGAAGTGGGTGTGGCTCACTGACGAAGCCTTATAAGGCAGAAATAGCTATCTGAGTCTCCCAGAGAGCAACGCAGAGTTGCAGTTTGTCAGCAGAGGAGGAGCTCTGAGGATGGTGAATGAGATTTCACACAGTCAGAGCTGCAGAACAACCTAGCTTACGTAGGTAAAACCTGGCTAGAAAGAATATGCACATAAAAGCCTACGAAAAACAGAAAAAGACACATTGTACCTTTACAGGGGGAATATCTGAGAAGTGGGTGTGGCTCACTGACGAAGCCTTATAAGGCAGAAATAGCTATCTGAGTCTCCCAGAGAGCAACGCAGAGTTGCAGTTTGTCAGCAGAGGAGGAGCTCTGAGGATGGTGAATGAGATTTCACACAGTCAGAGCTGCAGAACAACCTAGCTTACGTAGGTAAAACCTGGCTAGAAAGAATATGCACATAAAAGCCTACGAAAAACAGAAAAAGACACATTGTACCTTTACAGGGGGAATATCTGAGAAGTGGGTGTGGCTCACTGACGAAGCCTTATAAGGCAGAAATAGCTATCTGAGTCTCCCAGAGAGCAACGCAGAGTTGCAGTTTGTCAGCAGAGGAGGAGCTCTGAGGATGGTGAATGAGATTTCACACAGTCAGAGCTGCAGAACAACCTAGCTTACGTAGGTAAAACCTGGCTAGAAAGAATATGCACATAAAAGCCTACGAAAAACAGAAAAAGACACATTGTACCTTTACAGGGGGAATATCTGAGAAGTGGGTGTGGCTCACTGACGAAGCCTTATAAGGCAGAAATAGCTATCTGAGTCTCCCAGAGAGCAACGCAGAGTTGCAGTTTGTCAGCAGAGGAGGAGCTCTGAGGATGGTGAATGAGATTTCACACAGTCAGAGCTGCAGAACAACCTAGCTTACGTAGGTAAAACCTGGCTAGAAAGAATATGCACATAAAAGCCTACGAAAAACAGAAAAAGACACATTGTACCTTTACAGGGGGAATATCTGAGAAGTGGGTGTGGCTCACTGACGAAGCCTTATAAGGCAGAAATAGCTATCTGAGTCTCCCAGAGAGCAACGCAGAGTTGCAGTTTGTCAGCAGAGGAGGAGCTCTGAGGATGGTGAATGAGATTTCACACAGTCAGAGCTGCAGAACAACCTAGCTTACGTAGGTAAAACCTGGCTAGAAAGAATATGCACATAAAAGCCTACGAAAAACAGAAAAAGACACATTGTACCTTTACAGGGGGAATATCTGAGAAGTGGGTGTGGCTCACTGACGAAGCCTTATAAGGCAGAAATAGCTATCTGAGTCTCCCAGAGAGCAACGCAGAGTTGCAGTTTGTCAGCAGAGGAGGAGCTCTGAGGATGGTGAATGAGATTTCACACAGTCAGAGCTGCAGAACAACCTAGCTTACGTAGGTAAAACCTGGCTAGAAAGAATATGCACATAAAAGCCTACGAAAAACAGAAAAAGACACATTGTACCTTTACAGGGGGAATATCTGAGAAGTGGGTGTGGCTCACTGACGAAGCCTTATAAGGCAGAAATAGCTATCTGAGTCTCCCAGAGAGCAACGCAGAGTTGCAGTTTGTCAGCAGAGGAGGAGCTCTGAGGATGGTGAATGAGATTTCACACAGTCAGAGCTGCAGAACAACCTAGCTTACGTAGGTAAAACCTGGCTAGAAAGAATATGCACATAAAAGCCTACGAAAAACAGAAAAAGACACATTGTACCTTTACAGGGGGAATATCTGAGAAGTGGGTGTTGAAGTGGTTCGGGAATGACGAGAGGCACAAGCAAGCAAGTGACAACAGCTCTTTAATATATGGTGAGACTTCAGCAAAAACTCAGAGGCTGCAGTCCTCCTTATATACAATCCTGGAGAGACTGTCAGCCAATCAGAAACGTAGGCAGGTTTGAAACTCCCGCTTAAAAGTATCAATACATAACACCCCTCCCTTCCCAGAAGGCACTAACACTCAAAAATTAACATATGTACAAACAAAGTCTCGCAGGTGCTTAGGCTGAGTTCTCGCCCTAGTTGACCTGCGCAGTTCAGTGTTTGGTGAGGCGTCGAGCTGGTCGGAGGGACTCTTTGTCTCTCCCGGCTCCGCCAATGGAACCTCCTGGATTTTGTCCGGGGCGTGGTTATTCCCGGCTGGGAGTGGCGACTCGCTGGGGCGGCGCTGGAACCAGGGCTTGTCAGCTAAGTATTCTCGCGGCCCCGGGCTTGAGTTAGCTGTTTTGGAGAAGTGGTCATAGTTAGGCTCGGACATGTCTGCGTTGATGTTTGCCTCGCCAACCACCCGTTTCCTCAGTTGGTCTATGTGGCGCTTCCAGAGTCTATCTACCCCCACATCCACCGTGTATGATTTTGGGCCTGTTATCCCCACTATGGTTCCTGCAACCCACAGAGGACCGCTGGCATAATTGCGAGCGAACACCGGGGACCCGACCTGAAACTGCCTTAAGCCACAGGTCTCTCCCTTAAAGTTTTCGTGCGAATAGTTAGGGTGAAGCCTGTCCAACACGCACCGGAGCTTTCTCCCCATGAGGAGCTCTGCTGGGCTTCTCCCAGTTGCTGTGCATGGTGATGCATGCTGAACCGCAAGGAATTGATCTATCCTGGCCTGCCAGTCCCCATTGTCTAATCTGGACAGTGCTTCCTTGGCTGTCCTGACAAATCGTTCAGCCAATCCGTTGGAAGCCGGGTGAAATGGGGCTGATAGGGCATGGCGGATCCCCAGGCCGGCCAAGTAGCCTTCGAAAAGGGTTGCTGTAAATTGGGGACCATTGTCCGATACCAAGGTATCCGGCAGGCCGTGGGTGGCAAACAACTTTCTTAGGGCCTTGATAACCGCTTCGGCCGTTGTGGATGGCATTAATACAATTTCGAGCCATTTTGAAAAGGCATCCACTACTATTAAAAACGTTTGGCCATGGAACGGGCCGGCAAAATCAATGTGGATCCTCCCCCATGGGCCTTTTGGTTTCTCCCACTCTCGGATGGGCGCTACTGGGGGATCGGGGCGAGACTCCTGGCAGGGTCTGCACTTCCCCACCCACTCGGAAATGACCTGGTCCATGTTGGGCCACCAGACATAGCTGCGGGCTAAGCACTTCATCCTAACGATGCCAGGATGCCCTTCGTGCAATAATTCTAAAACTCTATCTCGTAGTTTTGCTGGAATTACCACTCTGTCACCCCACAGTAAGCACCCCCCTTGCGTAAACAGTTCATTTCGTTTGTTGGCAAAACCTTGGTACTCCTCCCCGACCACCTTGTCCGGCCACCCTTTCAAAACCCAACCCATAACAGTCCGGATAACAGGGTCTCTATTTGATGCCTTCGCCACCTCGCCGGAGGAGATGGGCCCCAAGGTTAACGTGTCCAACAACAGGACGGAGGTTTCCGGTGTTGGGTTGTCCAGCAGGTCGGGAAGGGGGCAACGGCTAAGGGCATCCGCATGACCCAGGGTCCGCCCAGGCCGATGGACGAGCTGGTACGAGTAGGCCGATAAGAAAATCGCCCATCTAGTTAAACGGGGGGAGAGGGCAGCGGGGGTTGGCCTGTCGCCTGCTAGCAGTCCTAGCAACGGTCTATGGTCAGTCACAAGTTCGAATTTTCGGCCATAGAGGTATTCGTGGAACTTTTTAACCCCCGCAATCGCAGCCAGAGCCTCTCTGTCCAATTGGCTATAGTTTCGTTCTGTGCTGGACAGAGTTCGGGAGTAGAAGGCAATGGGTGCCTCTAGGCCGTTCGGCAGTCTATGGCCTAGGACGGCACCAACTCCTACGGGGGAGGCGTCGCAAACCAAGACGAGCGGCAGCTCTGCATTGTATTGGATCAGGAAACTGTCCTCAGATAGGAGTTTTTTTACTGCCTCAAACGCGGCCGCTTGCGGTTTCCCCCAGACCCATGGTACATTCTTCCCTAAGAGTTTGTGAAGGGGATCAGCGACCGTGGCCTTATCTCTTAGGAACATTGAGTAGAAATTTAGTAGTCCAAGGAAGGCTTGGAGCTCAGCTTTGGATTTGGGGGCTGGTGCGCTTTTGATGGCCCTCACCTTGCTTTCGGTAGGGTGGATGCCTGTGCCGTCCACCCTGTACCCCAGAAATTCTACCGAGGGGACCGCTATCCTGCACTTGTTCTTTTTAAGTCTTAGTCCCGCTTCTCTGAATCTGGACAGGACGTTCCGTACCCTGTCCCCTAGCTGGTGTTCGTCTTGGGCGCTGACTAAGACGTCATCGAAATAGGGGACTACTCCCGGAAGTCCTTGCAACAGGCGCTCCATGGTGCTTTGAAATAAGCCGGGTGCGACGCTCACCCCAAATTGGAGCCTGGTGCATTTAAATGCACCCCTATGAGTCACGATCGTTTGCGCCTCTGCCGTGGCGTCGTCGACCGGTAACTGTTGATAGGCTTGGGCCAGGTCTAATTTGGCAAAAATTTTTCCGGGGCCCAGGGAGTGTAGTAGATGGTGCACGATCGGCACCGGATAGGCGCTCGGCTGCAAGGCCTTGTTGATCGTGCACTTGTAGTCGGCGCAAATTCTGATTGAGCCGTCGGACTTAACTGGGGTGACTATGGGGGTCTCCCACTTGGCATGGTCAACGGGAACCAACACCCCTTGCTTAATCAGTTTGTCCAGTTCTGCATCGATCTTTGGTTTCAATGCGAACGGCACTCTTCTGGCCTTTAGTCTTACTTGGCCTACGTTGGGGTCTAAGTTTAGTGAAATAGGGGTCCCCACATACTTGCCCAATGTGTCCCCGAAAACGTCCTGGAACTCGGACAGGAGGCTATCTTTCAGGGTTGACTTGGACATCAGGTGGACGCCGGTGAAGCCCATGCCAAGGGCTCGGAACCACCCCATGCCCAGGAGGCTCGGCAGCTGCTTCGTGACGATGGTCAGCGGCAGGTCTCTTTCGTAGTCTCCGTAGGTGACCCGGAACGTGCCCACGCCTTCGAGGGGGACTCGGTTCCCCTGGTAGTCTAGGATGCGCAGTCTCTGTCTGGAGAGTTGATCCTTCCGGAACGACGGCAGGAGGGTCTTTAGGGTTGTCCACGACATGATGGAGAGAGCTGATCCGGTGTCGATCTCCATCGAACACGGTCTTCCGTTGATCTCGACCACCGTGCTGACTTTGTCCTCGACCGTTGTGCTGGCCTGGTCGATGTGTATGCTGCGGCCATCTCGCGGTTCAAATTCGCGCCGTTTTTTCGCGCCGCCTTCTCTCGTTGGCTGCTTCTGGCGCGCTGATTCCGGTTGGCTGCGGCGCTCACGTGGTTTGAGTCTTCTGGGCAGAGTGGCTCTGCAGACTCGCGCCAAGTGCCCTTTCTTCTCGCAACGCCTGCAAATAGCCTCTCTGTATTTGCAGGACAGTCTATCATGGTGCCCGCCACAGCTGGGACAGCTTCGCCGGGGGCTGCCAGTGTCTTTTCTCCGGTGCTCTGTTCGGAAGACGTCCTCATCCGACTCGGACTCCGAGCTGGATCCGGCGTCTTCTCTGTGCACCGGGGCAGACTTGGGGCTGTCTTTGCTGGTCGGCGGACGCTGTAGCGTTTCAGCGGCCTTTGTGGAGGCTTCGTGAGCCCTGGCCTCATCAAGGGCTCCGGCAAGCGTCAGATCAGGCTTGGCGAGCAGACGCCGTTGCAGCCTAATGTCCCGAACACCACAGATCAGTTGCTCAAGCAACGCATCATCCAAGTCTCTGTAGTCGCAATGAGTTGCGGCTTTTCTCAGGCTGGCCATGTACGCGCTGACCGGCTCTCCCTCTCGTTGGACGCGCTGCCTTAGTTGGTATCGCTGCACGAACTTGGAGGGGACGGGAGCGTAGTGAGCCCGGAGAGTTGCCATCAAGGTGTCCCATGAGACTGTTTGAACCGGCGTTGGCTCACACAGTGACTCGGCCATCTCGAACACGTCCGGTCCGCAGTGGCTTAGGAATAGGGCTCTCTTTCGATTAGCCGAGAGGCCCTGCATGTCGCTGGCTTCTAGCGAGCATTCAAACCTTGTTAGGTACGAGACCCATTTTTCGCGGGTCGGATCAAAAGGCTTGGGCGGAACGTAGGCAGACATGTCCGGTATGTCTCCTGTGGTTCGCCTCGTCGCCTAGCTGAAGCTCGTGGTCTCACTGGTTGGCTTCTTGTAGCCTCAATCCCACCTTCGTCGCCAATGAAGTGGTTCGGGAATGACGAGAGGCACAAGCAAGCAAGTGACAACAGCTCTTTAATATATGGTGAGACTTCAGCAAAAACTCAGAGGCTGCAGTCCTCCTTATATACAATCCTGGAGAGACTGTCAGCCAATCAGAAACGTAGGCAGGTTTGAAACTCCCGCTTAAAAGTATCAATACATAACAGGTGTGGCTCACTGACGAAGCCTTATAAGGCAGAAATAGCTATCTGAGTCTCCCAGAGAGCAACGCAGAGTTGCAGTTTGTCAGCAGAGGAGGAGCTCTGAGGATGGTGAATGAGATTTCATACAGTCAGAGCTGCAGAACAACCTAGCTTACGTAGGTAAAACCTGGCTAGAAAGAATATGCACATAAAAGCCTACGAAAAACAGAAAAAGACACATTGTACCTTTACAGGGGGAATATCTGAGAAGTGGGTGTGGCTCACTGACGAAGCCTTATAAGGCAGAAATAGCTATCTGAGTCTCCCAGAGAGCAACGCAGAGTTGCAGTTTGTCAGCAGAGGAGGAGCTCTGAGGATGGTGAATGAGATTTCACACAGTCAGAGCTGCAGAACAACCTAGCTTACGTAGGTAAAACCTGGCTAGAAAGAATATGCACATAAAAGCCTACGAAAAACAGAAAAAGACACATTGTACCTTTACAGGGGGAATATCTGAGAAGTGGGTGTGGCTCACTGACGAAGCCTTATAAGGCAGAAATAGCTATCTGAGTCTCCCAGAGAGCAACGCAGAGTTGCAGTTTGTCAGCAGAGGAGGAGCTCTGAGGATGGTGAATGAGATTTCACACAGTCAGAGCTGCAGAACAACCTAGCTTACGTAGGTAAAACCTGGCTAGAAAGAATATGCACATAAAAGCCTACGAAAAACAGAAAAAGACACATTGTACCTTTACAGGGGGAATATCTGAGAAGTGGGTGTGGCTCACTGACGAAGCCTTATAAGGCAGAAATAGCTATCTGAGTCTCCCAGAGAGCAACGCAGAGTTGCAGTTTGTCAGCAGAGGAGGAGCTCTGAGGATGGTGAATGAGATTTCACACAGTCAGAGCTGCAGAACAACCTAGCTTACGTAGGTAAAACCTGGCTAGAAAGAATATGCACATAAAAGCCTACGAAAAACAGAAAAAGACACATTGTACCTTTACAGGGGGAATATCTGAGAAGTGGGTGTGGCTCACTGACGAAGCCTTATAAGGCAGAAATAGCTATCTGAGTCTCCCAGAGAGCAACGCAGAGTTGCAGTTTGTCAGCAGAGGAGGAGCTCTGAGGATGGTGAATGAGATTTCACACAGTCAGAGCTGCAGAACAACCTAGCTTACGTAGGTAAAACCTGGCTAGAAAGAATATGCACATAAAAGCCTACGAAAAACAGAAAAAGACACATTGTACCTTTACAGGGGGAATATCTGAGAAGTGGGTGTGGCTCACTGACGAAGCCTTATAAGGCAGAAATAGCTATCTGAGTCTCCCAGAGAGCAACGCAGAGTTGCAGTGTGTCAGCAGAGGAGGAGCTCTGAGGATGGTGAATGAGATTTCACACAGTCAGAGCTGCAGAACAACCTAGCTTACGTAGGTAAAACCTGGCTAGAAAGAATATGCACATAAAAGCCTACGAAAAACAGAAAAAGACACATTGTACCTTTACAGGGGGAATATCTGAGAAGTGGGTGTGGCTCACTGACGAAGCCTTATAAGGCAGAAATAGCTATCTGAGTCTCCCAGAGAGCAACGCAGAGTTGCAGTTTGTCAGCAGAGGAGGAGCTCTGAGGATGGTGAATGAGATTTCACACAGTCAGAGCTGCAGAACAACCTAGCTTACGTAGGTAAAACCTGGCTAGAAAGAATATGCACATAAAAGCCTACGAAAAACAGAAAAAGACACATTGTACCTTTACAGGGGGAATATCTGAGAAGTGGGTGTGGCTCACTGACAAAGCCTTATAAGGCAGAAATAGCTATCTGAGTCTCCCAGAGAGCAACGCAGAGTTGCAGTTTGTCAGCAGAGGAGGAGCTCTGAGGATGGTGAATGAGATTTCACACAGTCAGAGCTGCAGAACAACCTAGCTTACGTAGGTAAAACCTGGCTAGAAAGAATATGCACATAAAAGCCTACGAAAAACAGAAAAAGACACATTGTACCTTTACAGGGGGAATATCTGAGAAGTGGGTGTGGCTCACTGACGAAGCCTTATAAGGCAGAAATAGCTATCTGAGTCTCCCAGAGAGCAACGCAGAGTTGCAGTTTGTCAGCAGAGGAGGAGCTCTGAGGATGGTGAATGAGATTTCACACAGTCAGAGCTGCAGAACAACCTAGCTTACGTAGGTAAAACCTGGCTAGAAAGAATATGCACATAAAAGCCTACGAAAAACAGAAAAAGACACATTGTACCTTTACAGGGGGAATATCTGAGAAGTGGGTGTGGCTCACTGACGAAGCCTTATAAGGCAGAAATAGCTATCTGAGTCTCCCAGAGAGCAACGCAGAGTTGCAGTTTGTCAGCAGAGGAGGAGCTCTGAGGATGGTGAATGAGATTTCACACAGTCAGAGCTGCAGAACAACCTAGCTTACGTAGGTAAAACCTGGCTAGAAAGAATATGCACATAAAAGCCTACGAAAAACAGAAAAAGACACATTGTACCTTTACAGGGGGAATATCTGAGAAGTGGGTGTGGCTCACTGACGAAGCCTTATAAGGCAGAAATAGCTATCTGAGTCTCCCAGAGAGCAACGCAGAGTTGCAGTTTGTCAGCAGAGGAGGAGCTCTGAGGATGGTGAATGAGATTTCACACAGTCAGAGCTGCAGAACAACCTAGCTTACGTAGGTAAAACCTGGCTAGAAAGAATATGCACATAAAAGCCTACGAAAAACAGAAAAAGACACATTGTACCTTTACAGGGGGAATATCTGAGAAGTGGGTGTGGCTCACTGACGAAGCCTTATAAGGCAGAAATAGCTATCTGAGTCTCCCAGAGAGCAACGCAGAGTTGCAGTTTGTCAGCAGAGGAGGAGCTCTGAGGATGGTGAATGAGATTTCACACAGTCAGAGCTGCAGAACAACCTAGCTTACGTAGGTAAAACCTGGCTAGAAAGAATATGCACATAAAAGCCTACGAAAAACAGAAAAAGACACATTGTACCTTTACAGGGGGAATATCTGAGAAGTGGGTGTGGCTCACTGACGAAGCCTTATAAGGCAGAAATAGCTATCTGAGTCTCCCAGAGAGCAACGCAGAGTTGCAGTTTGTCAGCAGAGGAGGAGCTCTGAGGATGGTGAATGAGATTTCACACAGTCAGAGCTGCAGAACAACCTAGCTTACGTAGGTAAAACCTGGCTAGAAAGAATATGCACATAAAAGCCTACGAAAAACAGAAAAAGACACATTGTACCTTTACAGGGGGAATATCTGAGAAGTGGGTGTGGCTCACTGACGAAGCCTTATAAGGCAGAAATAGCTATCTGAGTCTCCCAGAGAGCAACGCAGAGTTGCAGTTTGTCAGCAGAGGAGGAGCTCTGAGGATGGTGAATGAGATTTCACACAGTCAGAGCTGCAGAACAACCTAGCTTACGTAGGTAAAACCTGGCTAGAAAGAATATGCACATAAAAGCCTACGAAAAACAGAAAAAGACACATTGTACCTTTACAGGGGGAATATCTGAGAAGTGGGTGTGGCTCACTGACGAAGCCTTATAAGGCAGAAATAGCTATCTGAGTCTCCCAGAGAGCAACGCAGAGTTGCAGTTTGTCAGCAGAGGAGGAGCTCTGAGGATGGTGAATGAGATTTCACACAGTCAGAGCTGCAGAACAACCTAGCTTACGTAGGTAAAACCTGGCTAGAAAGAATATGCACATAAAAGCCTACGAAAAACAGAAAAAGACACATTGTACCTTTACAGGGGGAATATCTGAGAAGTGGGTGTGGCTCACTGACGAAGCCTTATAAGGCAGAAATAGCTATCTGAGTCTCCCAGAGAGCAACGCAGAGTTGCAGTTTGTCAGCAGAGGAGGAGCTCTGAGGATGGTGAATGAGATTTCACACAGTCAGAGCTGCAGAACAACCTAGCTTACGTAGGTAAAACCTGGCTAGAAAGAATATGCACATAAAAGCCTACGAAAAACAGAAAAAGACACATTGTACCTTTACAGGGGGAATATCTGAGAAGTGGGTGTGGCTCACTGACGAAGCCTTATAAGGCAGAAATAGCTATCTGAGTCTCCCAGAGAGCAACGCAGAGTTGCAGTTTGTCAGCAGAGGAGGAGCTCTGAGGATGGTGAATGAGATTTCACACAGTCAGAGCTGCAGAACAACCTAGCTTACGTAGGTAAAACCTGGCTAGAAAGAATATGCACATAAAAGCCTACGAAAAACAGAAAAAGACACATTGTACCTTTACAGGGGGAATATCTGAGAAGTGGGTGTGGCTCACTGACGAAGCCTTATAAGGCAGAAATAGCTATCTGAGTCTCCCAGAGAGCAACGCAGAGTTGCAGTTTGTCAGCAGAGGAGGAGCTCTGAGGATGGTGAATGAGATTTCACACAGTCAGAGCTGCAGAACAACCTAGCTTACGTAGGTAAAACCTGGCTAGAAAGAATATGCACATAAAAGCCTACGAAAAACAGAAAAAGACACATTGTACCTTTACAGGGGGAATATCTGAGAAGTGGGTGTGGCTCACTGACGAAGCCTTATAAGGCAGAAATAGCTATCTGAGTCTCCCAGAGAGCAACACAGAGTTGCAGTTTGTCAGCAGAGGAGGAGCTCTGAGGATGGTGAATGAGATTTCACACAGTCAGAGCTGCAGAACAACCTAGCTTACGTAGGTAAAACCTGGCTAGAAAGAATATGCACATAAAAGCCTACGAAAAACAGAAAAAGACACATTGTACCTTTACAGGGGGAATATCTGAGAAGTGGGTGTGGCTCACTGACGAAGCCTTATAAGGCAGAAATAGCTATCTGAGTCTCCCAGAGAGCAACGCAGAGTTGCAGTGTGTCAGCAGAGGAGGAGCTCTGAGGATGGTGAATGAGATTTCACACAGTCAGAGCTGCAGAACAACCTAGCTTACGTAGGTAAAACCTGGCTAGAAAGAATATGCACATAAAAGCCTACGAAAAACAGAAAAAGACACATTGTACCTTTACAGGGGGAATATCTGAGAAGTGGGTGTGGCTCACTGACGAAGCCTTATAAGGCAGAAATAGCTATCTGAGTCTCCCAGAGAGCAACGCAGAGTTGCAGTTTGTCAGCAGAGGAGGAGCTCTGAGGATGGTGAATGAGATTTCACACAGTCAGAGCTGCAGAACAACCTAGCTTACGTAGGTAAAACCTGGCTAGAAAGAATATGCACATAAAAGCCTACGAAAAACAGAAAAAGACACATTGTACCTTTACAGGGGGAATATCTGAGAAGTGGGTGTGGCTCACTGACGAAGCCTTATAAGGCAGAAATAGCTATCTGAGTCTCCCAGAGAGCAACGCAGAGTTGCAGTTTGTCAGCAGAGGAGGAGCTCTGAGGATGGTGAATGAGATTTCACACAGTCAGAGCTGCAGAACAACCTAGCTTACGTAGGTAAAACCTGGCTAGAAAGAATATGCACATAAAAGCCTACGAAAAACAGAAAAAGACACATTGTACCTTTACAGGGGGAATATCTGAGAAGTGGGTGTGGCTCACTGACGAAGCCTTATAAGGCAGAAATAGCTATCTGAGTCTCCCAGAGAGCAACGCAGAGTTGCAGTTTGTCAGCAGAGGAGGAGCTCTGAGGATGGTGAATGAGATTTCACACAGTCAGAGCTGCAGAACAACCTAGCTTACGTAGGTAAAACCTGGCTAGAAAGAATATGCACATAAAAGCCTACGAAAAACAGAAAAAGACACATTGTACCTTTACAGGGGGAATATCTGAGAAGTGGGTGTGGCTCACTGACGAAGCCTTATAAGGCAGAAATAGCTATCTGAGTCTCCCAGAGAGCAACGCAGAGTTGCAGTTTGTCAGCAGAGGAGGAGCTCTGAGGATGGTGAATGAGATTTCACACAGTCAGAGCTGCAGAACAACCTAGCTTACGTAGGTAAAACCTGGCTAGAAAGAATATGCACATAAAAGCCTACGAAAAACAGAAAAAGACACATTGTACCTTTACAGGGGGAATATCTGAGAAGTGGGTGTGGCTCACTGACGAAGCCTTATAAGGCAGAAATAGCTATCTGAGTCTCCCAGAGAGCAACGCAGAGTTGCAGTTTGTCAGCAGAGGAGGAGCTCTGAGGATGGTGAATGAGATTTCACACAGTCAGAGCTGCAGAACAACCTAGCTTACGTAGGTAAAACCTGGCTAGAAAGAATATGCACATAAAAGCCTACGAAAAACAGAAAAAGACACATTGTACCTTTACAGGGGGAATATCTGAGAAGTGGGTGTGGCTCACTGACGAAGCCTTATAAGGCAGAAATAGCTATCTGAGTCTCCCAGAGAGCAACGCAGAGTTGCAGTGTGTCAGCAGAGGAGGAGCTCTGAGGATGGTGAATGAGATTTCACACAGTCAGAGCTGCAGAACAACCTAGCTTACGTAGGTAAAACCTGGCTAGAAAGAATATGCACATAAAAGCCTACGAAAAACAGAAAAAGACACATTGTACCTTTACAGGGGGAATATCTGAGAAGTGGGTGTGGCTCACTGACGAAGCCTTATAAGGCAGAAATAGCTATCTGAGTCTCCCAGAGAGCAACGCAGAGTTGCAGTTTGTCAGCAGAGGAGGAGCTCTGAGGATGGTGAATGAGATTTCACACAGTCAGAGCTGCAGAACAACCTAGCTTACGTAGGTAAAACCTGGCTAGAAAGAATATGCACATAAAAGCCTACGAAAAACAGAAAAAGACACATTGTACCTTTACAGGGGGAATATCTGAGAAGTGGGTGTGGCTCACTGACGAAGCCTTATAAGGCAGAAATAGCTATCTGAGTCTCCCAGAGAGCAACGCAGAGTTGCAGTTTGTCAGCAGAGGAGGAGCTCTGAGGATGGTGAATGAGATTTCACACAGTCAGAGCTGCAGAACAACCTAGCTTACGTAGGTAAAACCTGGCTAGAAAGAATATGCACATAAAAGCCTACGAAAAACAGAAAAAGACACATTGTACCTTTACAGGGGGAATATCTGAGAAGTGGGTGTGGCTCACTGACGAAGCCTTATAAGGCAGAAATAGCTATCTGAGTCTCCCAGAGAGCAACGCAGAGTTGCAGTTTGTCAGCAGAGGAGGAGCTCTGAGGATGGTGAATGAGATTTCACACAGTCAGAGCTGCAGAACAACCTAGCTTACGTAGGTAAAACCTGGCTAGAAAGAATATGCACATAAAAGCCTACGAAAAACAGAAAAAGACACATTGTACCTTTACAGGGGGAATATCTGAGAAGTGGGTGTGGCTCACTGACGAAGCCTTATAAGGCAGAAATAGCTATCTGAGTCTCCCAGAGAGCAACGCAGAGTTGCAGTTTGTCAGCAGAGGAGGAGCTCTGAGGATGGTGAATGAGATTTCACACAGTCAGAGCTGCAGAACAACCTAGCTTACGTAGGTAAAACCTGGCTAGAAAGAATATGCACATAAAAGCCTACGAAAAACAGAAAAAGACACATTGTACCTTTACAGGGGGAATATCTGAGAAGTGGGTGTGGCTCACTGACGAAGCCTTATAAGGCAGAAATAGCTATCTGAGTCTCCCAGAGAGCAACGCAGAGTTGCAGTTTGTCAGCAGAGGAGGAGCTCTGAGGATGGTGAATGAGATTTCACACAGTCAGAGCTGCAGAACAACCTAGCTTACGTAGGTAAAACCTGGCTAGAAAGAATATGCACATAAAAGCCTACGAAAAACAGAAAAAGACACATTGTACCTTTACAGGGGGAATATCTGAGAAGTGGGTGTGGCTCACTGACGAAGCCTTATAAGGCAGAAATAGCTATCTGAGTCTCCCAGAGAGCAACGCAGAGTTGCAGTTTGTCAGCAGAGGAGGAGCTCTGAGGATGGTGAATGAGATTTCACACAGTCAGAGCTGCAGAACAACCTAGCTTACGTAGGTAAAACCTGGCTAGAAAGAATATGCATATATATATATATATATATATATATATATATATATATATATATATATATATATATATGTATATATATATATATATATATATATATATATATATATATATATATATATATATATATATATATATATATATAGTTAGGTTCAGCTTGTAGCTTACTCCTAACTTGTTGGTCAGGCAATATATCTGTTTCTTTAAGAAACAACTGAGCCACGTAATCAGGGTTTGCTGAACCCTGTAATTAGGCTACAGTGCATAAATAAGCAGCGCAGAGAAGCGTTCTTTGTTCCTGATTGTTCCTGTTGCTTCCTGCGTCTTTCTGCTGATTGGTGTTAGACTGGATTGTTATATGGTTCTGTATACCGAGAGTTACTAAAGTCTGTTTGGTTTGGTAAGGGAAGATACTTACTGGACTGATATTACTGTTTATGACCTTGGACTGTTTTACCTACACCGAGACTGCTTATTATCTTGTATATAAAGTATTTTTCTCACACGAGCTGCACGTTTATCTCCTTCCCTGTGTGTTTCTGCTCTGTTCGTTGCACAAGCAACAAATACTTTTTACACACACCCTAACATTGGTTATGGGCCCAGAACGTTCCAGGGCTCTTTAATTTGTTTTTGCGTAAGTGAGAAGTGCAGGCAGTGGGTGTAGTAGTCAAGATGATGGCTTTTGAGCAAGGTACAAGTTATTCTACCATAACCCGGTTGGATGGTACAAACTATGTTACCTGGTCCACAAAATGCTGTCTACTTTTGCGAAAAGAAGGACTGTGGGACATGGTTAATAATCCACCGGACATAACTGCATTGAATGCTGCTGACGAAGAAGATGCCAAAAAGATAGCGAAGTTTCACAGGGACAACGAGCGTGCTTTATGTATCATTGGCCTGACACTGGGAGACCAGCAACTTGTCCATTTCCGGGGCGAAGAGTCTGCTGCGGGGTGTTGGACAAAGCTAAAGAAGCTCTACGTTCGTGACTCTGTGGGTGTCCATATCTACCTGACACGGAAATTATTTCGCTTACATCTTCAGAAAGGAGGAGACATGATGGCTCACCTAGACTCCATGACAGGGCTTTTCCAGGAGCTACATGAGAAAGACCTTGTGTTTACTGAACTGCAGCAAGTTTATATTATTCTTTCATCATTGGATGACAGTTATGACTCTTTTGTTTCATCATTAGAAGTATTGTCTAGAGATGAACTAACATTGGCCAGTATAACTGGTAGGTTACTGGATGAGGCCAAACGTAGGCAAGAACGAGACCAGTTAAGGATGCAACAGCAACCAAAAGTGGAAGCTGTATATGAGAATGTCAATATTGTTAAACGCTGTTATGCATGTGGGGCTAAGGGGTACATTGCAAAATATTGTAAAAATAAGAAAGTGTCTGCTAGAAACTCTGCTAAACCCAGGAAAGGGTGTAATTTAGCAACCAGTTCATCTATTAATATAAGAGATGATTGGTGGGTGATTGATAGCGGTGCCTCTCAATCCATAACAAAAAACAGAAAACTGTTACTAAGCATGAAGAAAAGTACTAAAAAGGTTAAATTAGCTAATGGCTGGAATGTGACTGTAGCTGGGGAAGGACTTGTTCAATGTTCTATTAGTAAGCACCCTTTACCCATGCTTTATATCCCTAGTTTGAACTATAACCTTTTATCTGTAAAGTCATTACTACATTCCGGGTTTACAGTAACTTTTAAAAACAACAAATGTTTGCTGGAATGTGAAGGCACTGTAGTTACTGCAGAATTAGAAAACGACTTATTTGTCATTAGGGATAAGTCATTACTGTTAGTTCAGTCAAAAGCTAAATTTGGAAATGTAAAGCCGCATGATGAATGCGTACATTTACTACATAGAAGGCTTGGTCATTTGAATTTCAGGTTGTTGCATTTGACTGTTAAGCAGTCTAAAGGCATTAAGTTAAGGGCTTGCAGCAAATACCTGAACTATAATACTTGTAACCAGCATAAAAGTAAAGTTACACCTGCAAACCGCTGCAATGGGTTTAAAACAACTAAATCTTTGGAGGTAGTCTTTTTAGACTTAATAGGACCAAAGAAACCCAGTTTAGGGGGAGCATGCTATATTTTGAGTATAGTTGATCACTTTACCAGATATGGTTTTTGCTACCTTATGAAGTCCAAAAGTGATACATTCCAATGTATCACAAACTGGCTTCGTTTTGTAGAAAGGAAGCAGAGGTTTAAGGTGAAATGCATTGTTACTGACAATGGAACTGAGTTTACTAACCATCAGTTGGCTAAGTTTTTGAAGGATGCTGGGATACAGCATAAACGTTCTGCCCCTTTTTGGCCGGAACATAATGCATATATTGAACGAAGAGGCCAGACCCTACAAGCTATGACTAGGACTATGCTGGCTGATGCCTGTTTACCTGATAAATTGTGGGGAGAAGCAATACTATGTGCCAATCATATTTTAAATAATGTGGTGCACTCCTCTACAGGAAAAATTCCTTTTACTTTATGGCACAGGAGGAAGCCTGATTTAAGTTATATACATACTTTTGGTGCACCAGCCTGGGTGCATATACCGGTTAGTCAGAGAAGGAAGGACCAACAGAGAGCAAAGAAAATGATTTTTGTTGGCTATGAGGCTAACCATAGGTCCTATAGGTTCTGGGAAAAAGGAACAACAAAAGTTTTGTGTAGCGCTAGTGCTAAATTCCTAGAACATGAAGGCTGGGACAGGTTAGAAAAAGCAGACTATGGTTTTACAGATGTGGATGTTAAGGTAGACCATATTCCTGATGATAGTTCATCTGAGATGGATGATAAACCATCTATTAAGGTTGAAGAACAGGAACAGGAATCAGGGTTAGGGGAGGATGAACCCAATATACCTGATGTTAGTCCTGTTATGCCTAGACGATCTTCCAGGGACCGGCATCCACCAGATCGCTATAAAGCCACAGTGGTTTGCCAAGTAGATATCGAACCATCCAGTTATCATGATATAAAATTATATCCAGAAAAGGAGCAAAAAGCCTGGCAAGAGGCAATGGATAGAGAAATTGATTCATTGAAGAGGCTTGGTGTCTATGAAGTTGTAAGAATACCACCAAATGAGAAACTTATAGGCTGTAGGTGGGTCTACAAGGTAAAGAAAAGTGTAGATGGGGTAGTAACCCATAAAGCTAGGCTTGTTGCACAAGGGTTCTCACAGACAGATAGAGACTATGATGAGGTTTTTGCTCCAAGTTTACGAGCAAGCACTTTGCGAACGATGCTGGTTTGGGCAGCTAGAAATAAATGCTCTATTACTCATATAGATGTTGAAACAGCTTACTTGAACGCTCCGTTGAGGCATACAATATATATGAAGAAACCTCCTGGTTATGATACACAGGATAGCACTGAGTGTTGGAGGCTACAAAAAAGCCTATATGGTTTAAGGCAATCAGGTTATGAGTGGAACCAATGTATAGTGCAGGAATTACATAACATTGGGTTCTATGAGGGCGTAGCAGATAAATGTCTGTTTAAAAAAGAACAGGATGGATGTGTTTCATTCTTGTTACTCTTTACAGACGACATTGCCATAATTACCAGAACTGACGCTGAGGCCAGAGAGATTATCGGTCAGTTGCAAACAAAATTTAAACTTAGAAATCTAGGACATATACGGCATTATCTAGGGCTGGATATCCTGAAAACATCTAGAGCAGTGGTTCTCAACCTTCCTAATGCCACGACCCTTTAATACAGTTCCTCATGTTGTGGTGACCCCCAGCCAGGGGTGGGTTCTAAATTTTTTTACTACCGGTTCTGTGGGTGTGGCTTATTTTGTGGGCGTGGATTGGAGGTCATGTGATTGAGTGGGCATGGCTAGCTGGTCATGTGACCCGGTGGCCATGGCTATGTGTATAGGGACTACTCAGAGGGCTGAAAAAAGTCATTTCTGACAGGTCCTCACACTTTTGACCGGTCTTCGCAGTTATCATCATTTATGCCCATATCATGGTCATCATTTATGCCCATTGTACCATTCTTAACAACCGTGTCACTCATTTCACAACTGCTTCTCTTCACCATGGTGACAAGATAGGGCAAAAACGTAAATTGTGAGGACAGTCGTAAGTTTGAGGACTGGTCAAAAGTGCGAGGACCAGTCAAAAATAACTTTTTCAGCCCTCTGAGTAGTCCATATGCATAAAAGGATACAGCAATAGAGAAGGATGAAGGAAGGGAAGGGAAATTAGAGTAGGAGTGAGGGTAAGAGAGGGAGGAAGAGAGGAGGAGAAGGAGAAAGAAAGAGGAAGTAGGGAGAAGAAGAGGGGGAGAAGAGAAAGTAAGTAAGAAAGAAAAGACAGAGGTGGTAGGTTTGAGGAGAAAGACTGCTGTACAATAAAAAAGATGAAAGGGAAGAAAGCCAACCCCAAACAAATATTAAGATATTAAGATAAAGAATGAATTGTTAAACTTTAAAGAATAAAAGAGAACAAATAGCAATAAATAGCAATAATTAGAAACACACATACAAACATACAACGTATTTTCTTTGAACAGAGTATTTGGCTGTTCACAAATTTAAACAGTTGTAGGAGGTTAGCACCTGCCCCTTTCCTAGAAGAATGAAATATTTTGGGAAATATTAAAAAGGCAGAATATTATATTTTCCTGTATGAGAAATGGAGAAGCATATTTTACAGACAAAGCAACTCCCACCTTCCTGCCCCCCACCCTTTGTTAATGGGCCAGAGGCAGAAAGTCAATCCTTTGTCAAAGGACATTTGCAACACAATAGCAACAGAAACTAACACAATGGGCCCCATCAAGCCATGTGATCCTGTCCACCATTAAACCATCTTTCCAAGCAGTCTCCATGTTTCCAGTGTCTTTTTCCCCACTTGGAACAGAACCCAGAAGGATATTTCTTCCAACACAGTATTTAGTCATTTCAATTAAATTTACAATTTCTATATTTCCTTTTTGCCATATTTATTCCTCATCTATTTTTTTAAAAAACCAATATTACCCTTCATCCTCATCTCTAATCTTAATCAAATTCAATTTTTCCCTTCTATTCTATATTATACTCCTTCCCATTGTCATCTATTTTTATATCCATCCTCACATTGGTTAATTATGTAATACAGTTGTTTAACACAAATTCAACATTTTAATATAAATCAATTAGTTATATAACTACCTTTTTTGTATATTAATCAATATGAACATGAATATTCCAATTATTTCCATGCAATCCAATTTCTTACAAATCAATTATATTTACCAATAATAATAAACCAAATAATTTCCCCCATATATTCCTCCAAACCACAACTTAACTATTTCTGCTTTCAACACAATATGCAATTAATAGTATCTCAATTATTACAATTCCCTAGTTAAATAGAGCTTTTTTTCTTCTGTGTTTTAAAATCTTGAACCTCCTCTTGCACTAAATTTCCCATTGTTTGCAGTTTGCACCTACCTTTTTTGGTGAGGAAAAAGAAAAAGAAATCACTCTGCCTCATTTTGTCATGTTGCAGCCAAGACCCTGCTTACTTTCAATTTCGCTTTTTCAGCATAGATAGGGGGAAAAAAATCTGCTCCAGGAATTTACCTCTTTGCAGCTAGCTAGCAACAGAGCCCTCCGCAAAACAGCTGAGAGTAGGGCGGCTCTTTGAAGCCCCGCGGCAAGAATTTAAAGTTTTTTTCCCTCTAGCCATCAGCTGGGACTCCGGAGGCAGCAATAGATTGGGAGTGGGCGGGGTAAGCGAACGGTGTCCGGGCGATCCAGCAGAGGGTGAGGGTGAGTGAAGGTGTGGGGGGGGGCGAGAGAGGGCTTTGGCGACCCCTGTGAAATGGCTGTTCGACCCCCAAAGGGGTTGCGACCCCCAGGTTGAGAACCGCTGATCTAGAGGATTTAAAATTTCACAATATAATAAAATCTGCAAATTGTTGAAAAAATATGGGATGGAATTATGTAAACCTGCCAAGACTCCTATGACACAAGAATTCCAGCAGGATAGTTTGCAGAGTCCACAATTCAGTAAAGAACTGTATCAATCATTAATAGGCAGTTTGTCGTATTTGAGCAACTGGACACGGCCTGATATAGCTTTTAGTGTTAATCAACTAGCACAATATAGTTCAGAGCCTACTGATAGGCATTGGCAAGCTGCAAAACGTATTCTTAGATATTTTAAAAGAACGTTACATTTTGCTATGTATTTAGAACCAAATGCCAATATGGTGTTAAAGGCATATGCTGATGCCAGTTTTGCCAGAAAATCTACGTCTGGAATAGCAATCATGTTGGATAACTGCCTGATTGGATGGAGATCAATTCGCCAGAAACACATCAGTTTGTCTACCATGGAAGCGGAGTTTTCTTGTCTATCACTTACATGTACTGAACTGATTTATTATAAACAATTGATGGAAGATATTGGATTCAAAATGGACTATCCTATTACGGTTTATGAAGATAACCAGGCAGCCATTACAATGGCAACGAATCTTGCTGTAAAGACAAGGACTAAATACACTGATATACGTTATCTGAATGTTCGGCAATGTGTTAAGGATAACATGATTACATTGGAATATTGCGCATCAGAGGACAATATTGCCGATAATTTTACCAAAGCGCAAGGTGCCATTAAACACACAAATTGTTGTGAAAGATTTGGATTAAGAATCTGAAATGTAACTGATACCACTGTACAATGTATGATTTGGATGTGTCTTTTTGTTTCTGTATCTATTGTGTATATTGTCCTGCCCAATGGGGAGAATGTTAGGTTCAGCTTGTAGCTTACTCCTAACTTGTTGGTCAGGCAATATATCTGTTTCTTTAAGAAACAACTGAGCCACGTAATCAGGGTTTGCTGAACCCTGTAATTAGGCTACAGTGCATAAATAAGCAGCGCAGAGAAGCGTTCTTTGTTCCTGATTGTTTCTGATTGTTCCTGTTGCTTCCTGCGTCTTTCTGCTGATTGGTGTTAGACTGGATTGTTATATGGTTCTGTATACCGAGAGTTACTAAAGTCTGTTTGGTTTGGTAAGGGAAGACTGGACTGATATTACTGTTTATGACCTTGGACTGTTTTACCTACACCAAGACTGCTTATTATCTTGTATATAAAGTATTTTTCTCACACGAGCTGCACGTTTATCTCCTTCCCTGTGTGTTTCTGCTCTGCTCGTTGCACAAGCAACAAATACTTTTTACACACACCCTAACATTTATAATTATATAGGATTGAGATTGAATAATAGCAAGAGCTTAATCAAAGGGGGGTATTAAGTTAAGCAGATGAAATAATATTTGTGTATGATAAATTGGGAAAACCTCTTTTGCTTAAGCCAATATGTCCACTACAGTCACGTCTACAAAAGTGACGAAGAAACATATAGCTTCTACAGTGGCATCCTCCCCAATAACTACTCCTCCAGAGTTAAGAAAATCGTCTGAAAACTTACCAACAACAGAGAAGCCAATTACAACGCAAGGTATGCAGGGGATGTTCCAAAATATTCAAGAAATTATGGAAAAAAACCAAGAATCAATTGCTAAAAGTTTTGATGATCTGAAAACTGAGATGAGTGGGCTAAGAGGAGAAATTATACAAATAAAAGAGACTTTGGGAGAAATGAAAACAACAATCCTGGACCACGAAGAGCGATTGATAGAGGTGGAAAAAACTTCCGAAAGAGTTGAAATTCAAATTGATAAATGTGAAAAGAAATGTGTGCAAGCAGTGGGGAAACTTGAGGATGAAATAGTTTTCTTAGAGATGGAAAAATCTGCCTTTTTCCTTCATCTCCAAAATGTGGTTGAGGACAAAGAGGAACAGCTGGATGAAATAGTGGGAGAAATAATTGCAGAAGTAGTGGGGAGGAAAAAAGAGGAAATATGTGGCGATATAGATGAAGCATATCGTGTATACACTAATTATGCGAGACGTCACAACCTGCCTAGAGAAATACACGTGAGGGTAACTAAAAAGGCATTAAGAGACGAAACTCTCCACAAAGCCAGGGATCAGAGTGTTACATATAAAGGACGGCAGATTACAATCCTAAAACAGATCCCTAGAAGAGTGAGAGAGCAGAGACACAATTATCAATTCATAACCTCACAATTGAGAGAACACAATACGCTGTATCAATGGTTACTACCTGAAGGACTCTTAGTGACATGGCAAGAGCGGAAAATTAAACTTGAGAGCATATACGACGCACAAGACTTTTGTGAGAATTACTTTGGACATGGCGAAAGTGAAAGAGACAAAGAAGTAGTCAAAGAGAGCCAGAGAGATCAGAAAGAGGAATGGAGAAAGGAGAGAGGAGCACAAGTAGATTATGGAAAGGGGAAAAGAAATGGGAGGAGGGGGGAAGAAGGAGGAGTAGAAGAATACGGGGTAGAGACTCGCTTAGCAGCTAAGACTAAAGGGGCTAACAGATAGAAATGAATCAAGGAGTGAGGTTACTGATGGTAAATGTTAATGGTCTCAATGCCTCGACAAAAAGAAGACGTATTTTATCCAAAATAGCCAAAGCCAAAACGGATATAACATGTTTACAAGAGACTCACATTAAATTGTCACAAACAAACTTACTGAAATGCCCCAAGGCAGGGAAACTATTTGTAGCGGCTTCAGAGGAGAGGAAAAGAGGAGTAGCTATATTTGTAAAAGAACATCTCTCGCCGAAACAATTGTTTGCAGACGAAGAGGGAAGAATACTAATATTAGAGGTGGAACTATTACAAAATAAGGTACTATTGATTGGAATCTACGCCCCTAATACCAAACAAACTTCATTCTTCCGAAGAATACGAAAAGAAATCCGAGAAATGGAATACGTATGTCTTATGGGTGACTTTAATGCAATTATTAACAGGACACAAGATTATAAAACAGGGGGAAATACTAAAAAAGGAAATAAAGGACAAGATAAGAGGATTTTACCAGCCATTTGCAAGGAAATGAGAGATGAATTAGGACTGAAAGTCACCTGGCGGGATTACAATCGGACTGTGGAGCAATTTACTTATTACTCTTCCAGTCATAAATCGTGGTCCAGATTGGACATGATTTGGATGTCACAGGAACTCAACTCCCAAATAGCAGAAATTAGAATTTTACCTAATGATTGGGCGGATCATAATCCAGTTTTGGCAGTGTTAAAGGAAGAGGGGAAAAATAGAAGGAGATGGATGATGAGAACAGAGATTCTAAACGAAAGTGAATTTACACAAAAATTGAAGACAGAAATAACCCTTTTCTTTCAAGAAAATAAGACACCAGGAATGCCACTACAAATAATTTGGGATACTGCTAAGGCTTTCATAAGAGGTCTTATTATAAAACATATGGCCATCAAACATAAAAAAGAAGAGCAAGAAAGGGGTAAAATATTAAACAAAATAACAAAAGCTGAGGAACAGCTGCAAGATAATCCACTATCCATGGAAGCGAAAGAACAGATAGTATTACTAAAACATCGGCTTAATCTCCTAGAGCTGGGCAAATTGAAAGACAAGATAAAAATAGCAAAGCAAAAACACTTTGAATCAGCTAATAAATTAGGAAGATGGCTCACCTATAGACTCAAAAAAGAAAAACAAAATAGACGAATTGACCAGTTAGAAGATAAGGAGGGAAATTTAATAAAAGATAAAGGAGGAAAGGAAAAAATTGCAGTGGACTTTTATAAAGAATTATACAAAGAAGAAGAGACCTTAGCAGGTGTGATAAAAAATTATATAGAGAATTCGGATTTACCTAAAATATCTAATTTAACGAAAGAAATATTAGAAGAGGAAATTACCTTAACGGAAATTGAAAGAGCAGTGAAGAAACAAGGGAATCTGAAAACACCTGGCACAGATGGGCTCCCGGCAGAGCTATATAAGACAATGTTTGAGGTAATGGGAGAACATATGAAAGATCTATTTAATGAAGTTTTGGGGAAAGCAGAAATTCCCCATTCATGGAGGGAGGCCAATATTAGTTTAATTCCAAAAGAAGACCCCCCCACCCTCCTTGACAGATATAAAAAATTACAGACCAATATCTCTTCTGAATTCCGATTATAAAATTTTCACAACAATTTTGGCAAATAGATTAAAAAGCTTCCTGAATGATTTTATACATAATGACCAGAATGGATTTTTACCATCACGTCAAATACAAGATAATTTGAGAGTCATGTTAAATGTATTGGAATATTATGAAGAGCATCCAGGCAAACAAGTTGCTTTAGTTTTTATAGACGCCCAGAAGGCTTTTGATAGGGTTAACTGGGAGTTTATATTAGTACAGCTAGAACACATGGGTTTTGGACAGAGATTTATAAATGCAATCAAAGCTATTTACTCTAAACAAACGGCCAGATTACTGATGAATGGGGATTTAACAGAAGAGTTTTCTATCAATAAAGGCACAAGACAGGGTTGTCCCCTCTCCCCCTTACTCTTTATTTTATCATTAGAAACTTTACTACGAAAAATAAGGAATGAGGGGAAAATAAAAGGCCGTAGAATAGGACAACAGGTATATAAAACCCAGGCTTTTGCAGATGACATGGTTTTCATCCTGGAAGAGCCGATAAAATCCTGCACATACCTATTAGAGATGATTGAGGAATTTGGGGCAGTAGCAGGATTATTGATTAATAAAAAGAAAACAAATTTATTAACAAGGAATACTTCAGAAGAAGATAAAAAAAACCTACAGGAAGTGACTGGGTTGAAAATAGTTAAAAAAATTAAATACCTGGGAATTTGGTTATCTGGTAGATGTTCGAGTATACAAGAAGATAATTACAATAAATTATTAACTCAAACAAGGAAAGATTTAGACAAATGGAGTAAAATACAACTCTCACTTCTGGGACAAGTAACAACAGTCAAATCCTACATCTTACCAAAATTTAACTTCCTATCTCAAACTGCCCCAGCGAATTTACCCAAAAATTTTTTTTAGGGTATTAAATCAAATAATAACTAAGTTTGTTTGGCAGGGGAAAAAGGCACGGATTAAGAAAAAGATGCTGCAGGAGATAAAAGAAAGAGGAGGCCTAGGACTGCCATGCTGGGAGAACTATTCAGCAGCTTTGTTAGTGTGGATAAAAGAATGGATTACCTTGGGTAATAATCGTCTTCTTAAATTAGAAGGTTACGACCTACAACAGGGCTGGCATACGGCACTTTGGTGAAATGGCACCCCACAAAGCAAATGGTTTACTAGACATTACATAAGAAACATTCTAATCCGAAACTGGGAAAAGGTCAGCGAAAAATACTACATTAAAACACCGTGTTGGATATCACCTGTGGAAGCATTGACATATCCCAAACTTTATAACCCAACAAAGGAAGTAACATACAAAGACCTACTGAATATACAGGGAAAATTAAAATCTAAACAGGAATTGAACTCATTAGGAATACAATTAGACTGGTGGACTTATTTACAGATCCAATCCAAATTTAAAAAAGACAGAGATGGGAAAGGCATATATGTGGATCTACAAGAATTAGATAAAATCATGATGGGCCAAGAAAAAGGCATGATTTCCAAAAGCTACAAATTATTAATGAGATTAGAGATAGGTGACGAGATAATTAAAGACACAATGATCGCCTGGGGGAAAAATTTTGGGTACTCAATCCACCTAGACAAATGGCAAGGGATATGGTGGGAGAATATGAAATTAGTAGTTTCTACGGCATATAAAGAAAACATTTACAAGATGATATATAGGTGGCACCTCTCCCCTGATAGACTGGCCAAAATGTTTACTGGACAATCGGCTGATTGTTGGAAGTGTGGGCTAGAAAGAGGCACTTAATATCATCAATGGTGGACATGCCCGGAAGCACAAAAATTTTGGGGAAAAATAAAAAAATGGCTGAATGAGATTTTAAATCAAAAAATCGAATGGTCACCAGAGACATGCCTGCTTGGCTCCAAACCGGATAAGATTAAGAAAGATCTATGGTATTTAGCTCTTCACATTATCATGGCGGCGAGATTGACATACGCGCAATTTTGGAAAAATCAAAATATCCCATCAGAGGAAGCAATTATAAAAAAAGAATTTGGACTGTGCGGAAGCAGATAAATTGACCAAGAAATTAAAAGATAGAGACCAAACACAAACATGTTTATCCTGGGAAAAATTATATACTTGGCTAGAGAAGAGAAAATCATAACCCAAACCAAAAGAGGAAAGGTTGTTATGGAGAAAACTATATTATACAAGGAAAGTGAGGTCGGTTAGACCTAATTGATATATAAAGAGATATAAGTTGTTCTATCTCCCCTAGATTGTAATACTATATCGAATAGTTAGTTGCTAAGGTGCTAGCTGCACCTATCACTTGTTTGTTATTTGTGATGTTTTTTGTGTTGTATGTTATTTATATGGTGTGTTGTTATTTTTTGTTTGTTTTTAATGGAAAATGTAAATAAAGATTATTTTATATATATATATATATATTATATAGAAAAAAATCAAGAATTGATAAATGTAAGAATTTACAATACTTATTAGAATTAATATTAATATATAGAAAGTCAGAATACTACAGAAAAGAATATCAGGGAAAAGGCAAATATCAAACCCCTTGGTTTCCTTTTTTTCTTCTTAGAAAGTGTAATGTTCTTTATTACTCCACCTTCAAACTTCTCCAAGCCTTTCTTCTTCCCAAATTCATTAATCAAAGTCAATTCTCTATGGTAGTTCTCACTGCTAGAATGTCTCTGTGCCAGTCTTTTTAGTTGTTGCTCTGACAGATCTCTATAATGGCTACGCTTCTTGTTCTTCGCTACAGTCGGGTAGGATCAAATCTCCCACTTGCCTCGCCCTCTGCTGGTTTAATGCTGTAGACAACAAAAAAGAGAGTTTTTCCTGGGTTCTTTATTCTTCTTGCTCGCTGTACCCACCAAACCTCTTTTTTGCGCAGTTGGTCTCACGCCGTCAGTCTTTTCATTCTCCGCGCCGACTTGTCGAGCTCTGTCGTCTTTAAATCTGCTTCTTTGGTCGCAATCGCCGCTCTTTTCCTCTCTGAGCCCTTCTCGCCCGACTCCGCCGACCCCTTCTTCAGATGTCCAATTTAGATTAGGTAGGAAAGGCGTGTTTCAATTTCAACACTGCAGCCTCCGATTCTCCTAGCTCCCGTCTAGTTGCCGGCTGCTACAGCTTCAGGTCGGCCATTGAAGGCTGACTCACACGCGTTGGTTTGACAGAGCTGCCCAGTCTTGCGAGAAGCGTTTGCACTTCGCTTTCTCTTGCAGGGTTGTGCTGAGGATTTTGTGCAATTCCTGCACGATAAAGTCGCTCGGATTCGGGATGGCTTGGACTCCGATTGGATGAGTCCACGGGAGGAGATGAGGGCAGGTCTTGAGAATGTTATCTGGGAGGAGTTTGGTCCTGTGGCTCCCGAGGATGTGGACAGGGTTCTGGGTAAGATTAGTGCCGCCATGTGTTTATTGGACCTGTGTCCCTCCTGGTTGGTACTGGCCTCCCGGGAGGTTACACGAGGCTGGCTCCAGGGGATTATAACTGCTTCTTTGAGCGAGGGTGCCTTTCCTGCCTGAGGAACCCCACAAGTAAGGGGCCTTGAGGAGGATCTCTGCCCCCCTGCCCAGACAAACTGCGTACGACCTGAGAGGTAGGAGGAGAACCACTGTAAAACAGTGCCTCTCACTCCCAACCCCTCGAGTCGTCACAGTAAGATACCATGGTCGATGGTATCAAAAGCTGCTGAGAGGTCAAGTAGGACCAGAGCAGAGGAATAACCCCTGTCCCGGGCCCGCCAGCGATCATTCACCAGGGCGACCAATGCCATTTCCGTCCTGTGTCCGTGCCTGAAGCCTGATTGGTAGGGGTCTAGATAGTCCACTTCCTCCAGAAATTGTGGAAGTTGACATACCACAACGGACTCAACAACCTTCGCTATAAAGCAAAGGTTGGAGACAGGATGAAAGTTGTTTAACAAGGCTGGATCCAGGCCAGGCTTCTTGAGGAGGGGTTGAACCACCGCCTCCTTAAGGATGGCGGGGAAGACTCCATCCCTCAACGAAGCATTTCCTGCCGCCTTGAAAGAGGCGGTAGTGAGGCCCCTCCTCAAGAAGCCTTCCCTGGACCTGGCTGAATTAGCCAACTATCGTCCGGTCTCCAACCTTCGTTTTGTGGTGAAGGTTGTTGAGAGCGTGGTGGCACGACAGCTTCCCCGACACCTGGATGAAGCTATCTATCTGGACCCGTGCCAGTCGGGCTTCAGGCAGGGGCACAGCACAGAAACGGCATTGGTTGCGTTGGTGGATGATCTCTGGAGGGCTCGGGACAGGGGTTGTTCCTCTGTCCTAGTCCTATTAGATCTCTCAGCGGCTTTTGATACCATCGACCATGGTATCATGCTGCGGCGGTTGAGGGGGTTGGGAATAGGGGGCACCGTTCTGCGGTGGTTCTCCTCCTTCCTCTCCGACCGCTCACAGTTTGTGTTGGCAGGGGGACAGAGGTCGACCTCGAGGCATCTCGCGTGGGGAGTGCCGCAAGGGTCGGTCCTTTCGCCCCTCCTGTTCAACATTTATGTGAAGCCGCTGGGTGAGATCATCCGTGGTTTTGGGGTGAACAGCTGTACATCTCCACCCCAGACCACCCCAACGATTCCCTTGATGTGATGTCTCGCTGCCTGGAGGCCGTGCGGGTCTGGATGGGGAGGAACAGGCTCAGACTCAATCCTTCCAAGACCGAGTGGTTGTGGCTTCCGGCGTCCCAATATAGTCAGCAGGTGCCATCGCTGACTATTGGGGGTGAATCTTTGCCCCCCACAGAGAGGGCTCGCAATCTGGGTGTCCTCCTGGACGCATGGCTGTCTTTAGAAGAACATATGACGGCTGTGGTCAGGGGGGCCTTTTATCAGGTCCGCCTGATTCACCAGTTGCAGCCCTTTCTGGATCGGGACGCCCTGCGCACGGTCACTCACGCCCTTGTTACCTCCTGGTTGGACTACTGCAATGCTCTCTACATGGGGCTCCCCTTGAAGAGCACTCGGAGGCTCCAACTGGTCCAGAATGCGGCCGCGCGGGTGGTTATGGGTGCAACCCGTTGCGCCCACGTGACACCCCTCCTGCGCGAGCTGCACTGGCTCCCAGTGGTCTTCCGGGTGCGATTCAAGGTGTTGGTTACCACCTTTAAAGCGCTCCATGGCATAGGACCCGGGTACCTTCAAGACCGTCTTCTGCCACCAATAGCCTCCCACAGGCCAGTCCGCTCCCACAGAGAGGGTCTCCTCAGGGTGCCATCGGCCAAGTTATGTCGGCTGGCGACACCCAGTGGGAGGGCTTTCTCTGTGGGAGCCCCAGCCCTGTGGAATGAACTGCCCCCGAAAATTCGTAAGATTTCTGACCTCCAGGTATTTCGCTGCGCACTCAAGACCCTATTGTTCCGCCAGGCTGGGTTAGCAACATAATTTTAAATTGGATGTTTTAAATTTTTGGGGTTTTAAATTAAGCCAAATTATTTAATACTTTTAAATTATTTTAAATTGATGTTTATTCTGTTTTTAAATAGGCTGTACACCGCCCTGAGTCCTTCGGGAGAAGGGCGGTATAGAAATAAAATTATTATTATTATTATTATTATTATTATTATTATTATTATTATTATTATTATTATTATTTCTCGCTCACCCGACTCTCTCTGTTGTCCGCGGGGCTCTCCGGGTCCCGCACCCCCGAAAGGATCCCCAAAACGTGGTGACAAACAGTGCTGAGGAGTAGCGATCACTCACTTGGCACCATGTCGCTGCAGCTCGCCAACCGGAAGTCGTACGGAGGGCATCCCTATCTAGGAAGGGCCGCAACTGGTGCATCAGGCGAACCTGTGCAAAAGCCCCCCTGGACACAGCCATCAGATGATCCACTAAGGACAGCCGTGAATCCAGGAGGACACCAAGGTTGCGAACCCTATCAGAGGGAGTCAACAACTCCCCTCCCATCAAAAGTGATGGGGCCACTAGATCCTGGGATGCCAGCATCCACAGCCACTCCATCTTGGAGGGGTTGAGTCTGAGCCTGTTCCTGCCCATCCAAACCCCCACCACCTCCAGGCACTTAGACATCACGGAAAGGGCATCCCTGGATTGGTCCAGGGTGGAGATATATAGCTGAGTATCATCAGCATATTGATGGTAACTCACCCCGAAACTCCGAATGATCTCACCCAGCGGCTTCATATAGATGTTAAAGAGCAAGGGGGAGAGAACCGAACCCTGAGGAACCCCACAAGTAAGGGGCCTTGAGGAGGATCTCTGCCCCCCTGCCCAGACAAACTGCGTACGACCTGAGAGGAAGGAGGAGAACCACTGTAAAACAGTGCCTCTCACTCCCAACCCCTCGAGTCGTCACAGTAAGATACCATGGTCGATGGTATCAAAAGCTGCTGAGAGGTCAAGTAGGACCAGAGCAGAGGAATAACCCCTGTCCTGGGCCCGCCAGCGATCATTCACCAGGGCGACCAATGCCGTTTCCATCCTGTGACTGTGCCTGAAGCCTGATTGGTAGGGGTCTAGATAGTCCACTTCCTCCAGAAATTGTGGAAGTTGACATACCACAACGGACTCAACAACCTTCGCTATAAAGCAAGGTTGGAGACAGGATGAAAGTTGTTTAACAAGGCTGGATCCAGGCCAGGCTTCTTGAGGAGGGGTTGAACCACCGCCTCTTTAAGGATGGCGGGGAAGACTCCATCCCTCAACAAAGCATTAACAATCGCCTGGATCCAGTCTCCGGTCACCTCCCTGGTTGCCGCAACAAGCCAGGAGGGACACGGGTCCAACAAACACGTTGTGGCACTCAATCTACCCACAATCCTGTCCACTTCATCCAAGGATACAGGGTCAAAGTCAACCCAGATGTTACCTCCAAGACTTGCTCCTATCTCAGACCCTGCCCAGTTAGAGTCTAAACCCGTCTGGATCTGAGCGATTTTGTCTTGCAGGAATTGAACAAAATCCTCAGCAGTGCCCTGCAAGGGGTCCTCCCTCGCTCCCTGATTAAGGAGGGAGCGGGTCACTCGGAATAAGGTTGCTGGGTGATTCTCTGCCGACGCAATGAGAGCAGCGAAATAATTACGTTTCGCAGCTTTCATCGCCACAAGGTAAGACCTAATGTAGGTTCTTAACTGTGTTCGATCAGATTCGGAACGGGAAGATCTCCAACAGCTCTCTAGGCGTCTCTTCCAACGCTTCATCTCCCTGAGCTCCTCGGAAAACCATGGAGCTACTCGGCATCCCTGTCGGAGGAGAGGCTGCAATGGGGCGATTCGATCCAGTGCCCCAGTAACAGCCCGTTCCCAGGCCTCAACCAGGGCGTCTGGAGAATCGTGGGATAAGGATGTGGGAAATGTCCCAAGCTCCATCAGGAACCTGTCAGGGTCCATCAGGTGCCTGGGGCGGAACCAACGCATCGGTTCCGCCTCCCAGCGGTTAGTGTTGGCGAATGGAAAGTCTAGCGTAAGAAGGGAATGGTCGGTCCAAGACAGGGGCTGAATTGATAATATCCCCCTACCCCGAGCATTAATCCACTGCCCAGAGATAAAAATCAGGTCAAGTGTATGTCCACCATTGTGAGTTGGGCCCTGTACAACTTGAGTCAGGTCCATGGTCACCATGGAGGCCATGAACTCCCAAACCAGCTCAGATGTCTCGCCGGCTGATGGGAGATTAAAATCTCCCACAACTATAAGGTTGGGGAGCTCAACTGTCAGTTCGGCAATGACTTCGAGTAGTGCGGGCAGGGCCGAAGATACGCAACTGGGAGACAGGTACGTAATCAACAGACCCAACTGTACTCCAGGGTTCCATTTCAACAATAGGGATTCACACCTGCCAATCTGAGGGACAGTGACCTCCTTAGGACTAAGACTTTCCCTAATAACAACCACCACTCCCCCACCCCTTCCGTGGAGTTGCGGCTGGTGTAGCACACGGAAACCCGGCGGGGATAAATCGGGGAGGGGAACCCTTACCTCCGGTCCCAACCAGGTCTCCGTAATACAAGCCAGGTCCGTGCACCCCTTGTCAATAATATCTCGCACGAGGGGGGCCTTATTTGCAACGGACCTGGCATTAACATACACCAGCCAGAGTCCCAGATTCCGCACATCCAACCCCCCGGGGGAGCAGGAAGAGCTAAGAGGGCCGGAGCACACCACCGCCTGCAAATGGTGGGGGCGCATCCCTCTGATGTCATAAGGCCCTCTACACCCACTACCTCTGCCCCTCCCCACCACCACAGTGACAAAGTGACCCTCGTCCCCCTGTACCCCATCCAGGCCCCCATCCTCGTCCCTCACGCCATGACCGTCAGACAGGCTATGCTGATCTGTATACGGTCCCCCCCAGGTCCATCCATATAACCAACCACCCCCCTCCCGGAACCCCTTAAAATTTTAACTAATGATTTAGACAAAAAACCCCACAGCCTCCTCTTTGCCGCATGCCACCTCTCAGGGTTCCAAAACCCGTCATCAAGGTAGGCCCTTGATAGAGTAAAAGGCCAGACCTGCGAGAGGGGGGAGTCTCCCAGTACAAGGAGATCAGTCGCCGAATACATCCGGTCACTTGGGGATGAAAAATAGTCTATGGGAGTCTCAAATGCTGGCGACCTTGTACTTGGGCGGTTCATCTCCGTCACGTGACACGCATCGAGCGTGGCAAGGTCAGGCGGTAGGCAACAGTGTTAATAACCGCCTCAACAGGGAATGGACCAAGGTACCGGTGGTCTAGCTTCCTGACCAGCCGGTCTGATGGAAGGTGTCTGGTGGACAACCAGACCTGATCCCCCACAGCGAATGGTGGCAGTGCCCGCTGAGATCGGTCCACGATTCTTTTATAGTCCTCCTTGGCTTTCTCTAGATACCGTCGCACCAACTGATGGACAGCCTGCAACTCAGATAGTCATTAGCTGCTGGCACCGGGGAGTTGAGTTGCATGAGGGGAAAGAACCGAGGATGATATCCCACATTAGCCAGGAAAGGGGTTGTTTGCGTGGAGGTGTGGTGCGAGTTGTTGAACGCGAACTCTGCTACTGCCAAATAATCTGACCAATTGTCTTGTTGCTGGTTCACGAAGCAGCGCAGGTATTGCTCAAGAATGCAGATAACTTTCTCAGTTCCGCTGTCGGTTTCCGGAGGATGTGCTGATGACAGGCAGATTTTCACATCCAAGGCCGTCATCAGCCCTTCCCAAAACTGGGCTGTAAATTGAGCCCCTCTGTCTGATACGACCCTATCAGGTAGGCCATGAAACCGGAAAACATGTTAGATAAACACGTGGGTGGTGGTGCAAGCTGTCGGTAACCCCCGACATGGAATGAAATGCACCATCTTCGTCAGCATGTCCACCACCACAAACACGGTGATGAATCCAGAAGACGGAGGCAAATCTGTCAAGAAGTCCATGGAAATGGCACCCCATGCTTGCTTCAGAGTGTTACTTGGAGTTGGGGGGTTTTCTGGAACGCTGACAGGTGAAGCAAAGAGGGAGGCCCATATCAGAATATATCAAGGAGTTCAGGAGGCTAGTGGGAAAAGTACATGGGTGGCCTGAGCAGCTGGTGGTGTACTGGTTCAAGGCTAGGCTTGACCGGATACTGTGACAAACCTGTGCATGTCAGGGGCTGGCCCCCAGGCTGGCAGCATGGTTCCAGGCCATGATGGAATTAGACATTGAGTTTCGGGATGAACGACAGAAAAGGGAGTGGAGTCCCCGAGGCCAGCGACCACCATCCCATCCTGCCAGCCACGTCCCAGCAGCCTGGCCTTCCCCTGCTCAGGTGCCTCCTGCGGCAGTCGCAGAGAGGGCTCTGCCCACTATGGCCGGCTATGACGTGCTTCCGTTGTAGACGGCTGGGACACAGACCTGCAGACTGCTCCGAAGAAGGTCCCAAGGCACCCCTGGGTCCTACCAGCACGAAACGAGGGTCCACCCAAAAAAGTATCCGAGCCACTCCAGAGAGGTCCCATGGGATGTGCCAGAGGGTCCAGGTCCAGTCAACCCCAGTGGAAGAGGTATCCATTCCAATTGACAGCACCAACACCAGTGAGAGTGACGGGGAGGCTGATCCAATGGTTTGTATGCCCATAAAACCCTTCGTAGTACAAATGGTGTTGGAGGTCAGTCGGCGCCAGAAATGCAACACCCTCATTCTGGGTGCACCCAGTGCCTCATGAGTGTGGCAGTTGCCTCAGACCTGTGGGTGGGTCTACAAAGGTTAGCTCAACCGATTAGGTTTCAGCAGATGGACGGGTCTTTGTTGGGAGGACAACCAGCCATGCACGTTACCAAGAAAGTGGTGTTGGAGCTCAGCCAGCATAGGGAGGTATTACAGTTCATAGTGGTCCCTCGGATAACCGAGGAGATTGTCCTGGGGCTGGCCTGGTTGGACAAATGGGGCCCGACGATATGGTGGGGTGGTGGTGGTTGTAGACACCTAAGGATAGGAATAGGACCCGATCCGCCACTCCACTAGAGCCAACCCCATGCTCCGGAGATTGCGAGCTGCAAGGGAAGTCTTTGTACCCAGTGTAAAGCCGGAGGGGAGCCTACTTTCCCTAGAGAATACACCGACTTGCAGGATGTCTTTAGCAAGAGGGAGTGTGACGGCTTACCACCTCACTGTCCCACTGATTGTGGAATAGAAATCATCCCCGGGGCATCGTTACTGAAACCGAAAATGTATTCAATGATTCAGCCAGCGAGGTCCTGGATGGCGGCACCCATTCTGTTTATAGAGAAAAAGGATGGCGGGTTGCGTTTGTGTGTTGATTTTAGAGATATAAACATGGTCTGTGTGGAACATCTGTACTCCCTCCCTCTGCTAAAAGACATTATGGCCTGGCTGTCAGAAGGGCAGTATTTCACCAAATTGGACCTCTGAGAGGCGTTCTCAGCATTCCTAAACAAACCTTGACAGCCCCAAACAATCCACTGTGAAACTGGAGTTGGCAAATGGTTTATTGCAGCTGCAAGGTAGCTCCATGGCTCCACGGCGATGCTAAATTACATTAGTTTAAAGTTGGCGCTGAGAGCAACTGCCTCTCAGTGTTTTTTACCTGTCCACGCAGGCTCCACCTGTCCCACACACATAATGAACAGCTGAGCTATATCCAGCTGAGTGAGGCATTCAAACGGGCCATCAATTATCCCTGTGCCGGCCCGTGACATCATCAAATGCTGCCGACTCCTCTGCTCGTCTGTGATCCTTCCATTCACTGCTGATCCTCTCCCCCGACACGTCCGGTCACCTAAACACCCTGTGCCACCATCACCAGCCCCTGTGAAGAGTATCCCCATGCTTTCAGGTATCTTCGGGTCGCATTCCCACGGCCTCCTCTCCTTCTCCTCCCATATGTGTTGTCAAGCAGGAGATCGGGCTCGACAGGCGGCCCCCCTTTACCAGAGGTCCCCCTGCAAGAGCCCTCGGTTTCTGTGGGTTTTTCCTATGGAACCGTTGTAACAGCCGGTCAGCATTGATCTTTTCCGCAGCCACCGAGGAGGCGTCCTCATAGGGATATCCCTTCCACTGTACTAGGTATCTGACTTTACCCCTGTGTATCCTAGAATCCAATATTTCGTCTATCTCATACTGGTCATCCTTCAGTGGTCCAGGGTATTCTGAGGGATCTCTGAAAGCGTCCACCGACTTCAATAGACTGCTATGAAATACTGGGTGGATCTTACCCAGTAGGGGTGGGAGCTTCAGAGCTACTGTTACTGGGTTAATCACTCTGATTATTTTAAATGGACCTAAATATTTAGGACCTAATTTTTTATTTGGTATCCTCAGTTTGATATACTTCATGGATAGGTATACTTGATCCCCCACCCGGAACGGTTTATGTTCTGCCCTTTTTTTATCTGCTTGCTGTTTATATTCCCTAGAAGCTTTCTCTAATGCTATCTTGACTTGTGGCCATAGTGTCCATATCTGGTCAGCCCACTCACTTGGTAATATCCCTTCGTTGTGTGACATTTACAGTTCTGGGATAGCAAGGAATTCCTTTCCCGTAACAACCTGGAAAGGGGTAAGCCCTGTACTGCGATGTACCGTGTTGTTATAAGCTACCTTGGTGAATGGTAAGAGGGGAAAACAGTCCGATTGCTGGTAGGAGAAGTAACATCTTAGGTAGCGTTCGACCATAGCATTAGCTCTCTCAGATGCCCCATTGGTGCTAGGGTGAAAGGCTGAACTTAATCCCTGTGTCACTCCTATGGCTTGCATAAAGTTGTGCCAAAACCTAGCCATAAATTGTACTTGTCTGTCTGATATAATTCACCGAGGTACTCCATGTAGACGATAGATATGTTGAATGAACATTTTCACTAATCATCTAGCTGAGGGCAGCCCACTACATGGTATAAAATGTGCCTGTTTGGAAAATAGGTCTATTACAGTCCATATTACCGTGTTGCCGTTACTCTCCGGGAGGTCTACAATGAAATCCATAGTGATTTCATCCCATGGTCTACTAGGATCAGCTACTGATTGTAACAACCCAAGAGGTTTTCCTGGTCATTGTCTGGTCACGGCACAGACTGGACACCCTCTTACATAATGTTCTATGTCCACGTGCATATGTGGCCACCAGAATTGGCGCCGTGTGAGATAATAATAATAATAATAATAATAATAATAATAATAATAATAATAATAATAATAATAATAATTTTATTTCTATACCGCCCTTCTCCCGAAGGACTCAGGGCGGTGTACAGCCAATTTAAAAACACAAGACACAACAATGATTAAAAATTAAAATAGTTAAATAGATTTGGCTGGTTTAAAACCCCAAAAATTTAAAATACCCCAATTTAAAATTATTATGTTGATAGCCCAGCCTGGCGGAACAACAGGGTCTTCAATGCGCAGCGAAACACCCGGAGGTCGGAGATCTTACGTATTTCCGGGGGCAGTTCATTCCACAGGGCTGGGGCTCCCACAGAGAAGGCCCTCCCCCTGGGTGTCGCCAGCCGACATAACTTGGCCGATGGCACCCTGAGGAGACCCTCTCTGTGGGAGCGGACTGGCCGGTGGGAGGCTACTGGTGGCAGAAGTCGGTCTCGAAGGTACCCGGGTCCTATGCCATGGAGCGCTTTAAAGGTGGTAACCAGCACCTTGAATCTCACCCGGAAGACCACTGGGAGCCAGTGCAGCTCGCGCAGGAGGGGTGTCACGCGGGCACGAGTTGCGCCCATAACCACCCGCGCGGCCGCATTCTGGACCAGTTGGAGCTGTAAGGTTTTGATAAAACCAAAATGACCAGCAGCCTTTACATCATGGCACCTTTGTAATACTGCTTTACGCAGTTCTTTGGGGGTATATAACTTATCTCCTTTCCATGCTAACCCATCCCTATGGGTGAAGAGAGTTTTATTTTCCGTTAGCCAAATATCCCTTAACAAAGCATTTCGTATGTCCTCCTCCCAATTTTGCAGTATATCATTTGTAGCTACCTGCCCAGCTGGCTGACTGTTGGGAATCATGGCCTGTACCACCTCGTCCCTTTTACTGTTATATTGAGGCATCCTTGACAATGCGTCAGCTAAAAAATTCTTCCCGGCGGGCACGTACTTCAAAGCAAAGTTAAACCTTTGAAAATATTGTGCCCAGTGCACCTGTTTTGGCAACAGTTTCCTAAGGGTTTGCAATGCTATTAGATTTTTGTGGTCAGTCCAAACTTCAAACTGCTCTCATGCACCTTCTAGTAAATGTCGCCAAGTAAGGAGCACCCAGCGTACAGCGAAAGCCTCCTTCTCCCAGATTGCCCATCCTCTTTCTCTGGGAGTGAGTTTTCTAGAGGTGTATGCACAGGGCTGTAAATGACCATGCTCGCTTTTCTGTAGTAGGATTGCCCCTACTGCCACGTCACTCGTGTCAGCCTGTACGACAAAGGGCTTATTCTGGTCAGGATGTTGTAATATGGGCTCTTTGGCAAACAAGGCTTTTAATTCCTCAAAGGCTTTCTGACATTCAGGGGTCCACCTTATTAGCTGTCCCGACCTTGATTTTATGTCCACACCTCGTGTGCGTAACAGATTGGTTAGGGGTAATGCGGTTTTAGCAAAGGATGGAATGAACTGCCTATAAAAGTTGGCGAAGCTAAGGAAACTCTGCAACTGCTTCCTTGTCCCTGGGGCTTGCCACTCCATTACTGCTTTAACTTTCTTGGGATCCATCCTTAATCCCTCCTGCGATATTCTATAACCCAAGTAATCCAATTCGGTTTGATGAAATTCGCATTTGGAAACCTTAACAAATAATTTGGCTGCCAGCAGTTTCTCCAGTACACTGTGAACCAATTGGATATGTTCTTCCATCGTATTGGTATAAATGAGTATATCACCCAAATAGACCAATACTCCCCGCTACAAATATTCATGCAGAACCTCATTTATGAATTGCATGAATACAGCCGGGGCGCCATGCAAACTGAATGGCATAACTTGGAATTTCTAACTCCCCAGGGGGCAATTAAAGGTGGTTTTCCATTCATCCCCTGCTTGATACAGACCGGATAATAAGTCTCTCTTAAATCTAGTTTCGTAAATATTTTACCTGTCGTTTTACCTGTCAGGGCATTTATTAATCCCATGTTTGGCTCTGGGACAAATCACCCTGGTTTAATTAGAGGAGATGGATCGTGGCTCCTCCTTGTTTGCAATATTCTGAAAAAGAAACGCGAAGAAAAGTTCTCTAATAAAACTCATTTATTTGTTATAAAGAAAATAAAACACCTCACTAACTAAGAAAATTAATTGCTACATTTTGAAAGTAATTTTTGGGCCGGCTGCTTTTCAGCAGTCGACACCCCTGTGGCATGAGAACAAAGGAAAGAGTGTGAGAAGCAAGTGAAAGAATGCGGACATGCGTAGTAAAATACTGAAAAGGAACTTGGCAAACTACAGTAAGTCTATTAGTCCAAAAATAATGAAGCTCAGCTGGGAAATAAAATAACGCAGTGACAATGTGGCTAGTAAATCTTTTATTAGCGGTAATGGATATAATGGCTCTACGCTCACTGTGTTGAGATCCCGGAAGTTGACACATAAGCACAAACCACCATCTTTCTTCTCTCTGAAGAGAACAGGTGCAGCCATGTGAGCCCTGCTAGGTTGAATGAATCCCCTAGCTAAATTCTTATCTATATAATTACGTAACCCTTCTAATTCCTTCGGTGTCATGGAATGCATATGGGTTTTTGGCAGTTTGACTCCTGGTTTTAACTCGATGGCACAATCGGTACACTGATGTGGTGGTAGGACCTCACAACCCTGTTCGCTAAAAACCTCTGCCTAGTCCGCGTACACCACCGGGACTCCCTCAACCTGGGGTAGTTGTCCCACTTGCCCTCCTTCCTTCACCTGTTCCATGGGTTCACATCCCGTTGGTTCTGGGCCCAGCTCTAGTTGGAGTTTCCTATAGCCCCCTTCCCACCAGATTGTCGGCTTCCATTTATCCAACCAAGCCAACCCCAATATAACAGGTTCGATCATCACCTCCACCACCACAAATCAGATATGCTCCCAGTGCTCCCCTATTTCCAGTCATACTAGCTCCGTGACTTGGGTAGCAGGCATTCCCCCCAGAGTCGAACCATCCATTTGTTCAAATTTGATTGGGGTTTTTAGAGTTAACACACCTAAACCTAACCCAACAGCCACTGATTTACGCATTAGACGTCTGGTGCATCCAGAATCAATTAAGGCACCCTGCCTAACCCCTATGGTAGTGTGAGGGTTCCTTAATTGATTCTGGATGCACCAGATGTCTAATGCGTAAATCAGTGGCTGTTGAGAGGCAGTTGCTCTCAGCGCCAACTTTCTCTCAGCGTTCCTAAACAAACCTTGACAGCCGCAAACAATCCACTGTGAAACTGGAGTTGGCAAATGGTTTATTGCAGCTGCAAGGTAGCTCCCCGGCTCCACAGTGATGCTAAGTTACATTAGTTTAAAGTTGGTGCTGAGAGCAACTGCCTCTCAGCGTTTTTTATCTGTCCGTGCAGGCTACACCCATCCCACACACATAATGAACAGCTGAGCTATATCCAGCTGAGTGAGGCATTCAAATGGGCCATCAATTATCCCTGTGCCGGCCCGTGACATCATCAAATGCTGCCGACTCCTCTGCTCGTCTGTGATCCTTCCATTCACTGCCGATCCTCTCCCCCGACATGTCTGGTCACCTAAACACCCTGTGCCACCATCACCAGCCCCTGTGAAGAGTATCCCCATGTTTTCAGGTATCTTCGGGTTGCATTCCCACAGCCTCCTCTCCTCCTCCTCCCATATGTGTTGTCGAGCAGGAAATTGGGCTCGACAGGCATATTACAGGATCAGGATCAAGGTGGGGGATGAGTGAAAAATAGCCTTTAATTGCCCCCTGGGGAGTTACCAGTTTCGGGTGATGCCATTTGGGCTGCAGGGCGCACCAGCAGTGTTCATGCAGCTCATTAATGAGGTTCTGCATGAACACTTGTATAAGAGGGTGCTCGTCTATTTAGACGACATCCTCATATACACCCGAACCATGGAGGAACATGTCCAGCTGCTGCAGCAAGTACTCCGAAAACTATTGAACGCACACTTATACGTCAAACTCTCAAAGTGTGAGTTCCATAAGACAACCTTAGACTATTTGGGTTCCAGATCTCAGCAAAGGGCATAGAAATGGACCCCACTATGGTCAAGGCGGTTTTGGACTGGCAAGCCCCCAAAACATGAAAACAGCTGCAAAGCTTTTTGGGGTTCGCTAATTTCTACCACCAGTTTATACTGTCCTTTGCCCAAGTGGCGCTTCCGCTTACTAACCTGTTAAGAACTAAACACTTAACCAAAAAGCCCCATCTGGGGTGTCCCATCCTGTGGACGACTGATTGTCAACAGGCCTTCGAACAGTTGAAGTCCCTGTTTGCGAAGGAGCCAGTGCTAAAGTACCCAGACCCATCAAAACCCTTCATAGTGCAGGCGGATGCCAGTGAGGTGGCAGTGGGTGTGGTGTTCCTACAGGTTAATGAGCAGGGGGCCCTCCAACCATGTGCATATATGTCACGGAAATTAAACAACACTGAGCCCAATTGACCCATCTGGGAGAAGGAGGCATTTGCGGTTCGGTGGGCTCTGTTGACGTGGCAGCATTTGTTGGAGGGGGGAGGTATCCCTTTTGAGGTCTGGATGGACCACAAGAACTTAGAGGCCCTTCAGTCCCCACATAGGCTATCCCCAAAACAGGTCCGGTGGGCGCTGTATTTCCGGTGGTTTAATTTCCAGTTGAAATACATCCCAGGCGGGAAAAACTTCTTAGTGGACGTATTGTCCAGAAAGCCACAATACAACGATGGGCGAGAGGAGATAGTCCAAGCAATCATTCCTGCCAAGTCAGCCCAACCAACCTCAGACACACCCACCGTAGTGACCCCACCGCACTGCATTGACGAGGACATACCCTGGACTATCCAGGAAGCCCTCACCACTGATCCGTGTGTTGTGGCTCTGTTGCCTGAGCCTGGGCTATCGACAGATGCAGACTCTGAGAGTGAGGGAGAGGAGTTGGCAAGGCCTCCCTCCCCAGGACCCTCCTCTCTGGCAATGCCTCCGGAGGACATCAAAGGCCAAAAGATAGGCTCAGAGCCAAGCACGTCCCCACAGCCACAGGTGGACAGTGATGAAGGAGAGAAGTGCTGGCTGGACCCTCACCAGAGGTGCAGGGAGAAACGTGCCAGAGATTAGCTGAGTCACTGGACCACACCCCACAGGGTATAAATGTGGGTGTGGTGGCCGGTTCAGTTTGTGATGAGCAAAAACTAGAACTAATTCATGATTTCTGCGTTACTGGACTTTGCCTGCTTTATCGGACTGCATTTGGATTAATCCTGGTATTGTTGAAAACTCTGCCTGTTTTATCGGAAGGCTGGCAGGCTAATTTTTGTTTTGAGTGAGTAAAGTCTGAATTGGCAGCTAGCCACTGGGTTGCTGCCAGCTTTATTTTCAAAGAATTTTGTCGTGTGGCTTATTAACTCCAGGCTGTCTGTGGGGGTGCGTGAGTGGAAGGGGGACAGAACACCGTGGTTCCAAGGGAACCAAACATGGCTAACGCAGAGGGAGGGCTTTGCCTGGAAGGGGTCCAAGCTGTATGTGCCCAGTACCATACGGTTGAACGTACTACGGCGTTGCCACGACATTCATCCGGCCAGTCATTTCGGGTTTCTAAAGACCTTACATTTGACGAACAGACAGTTCTGGTGGCCACACATGAGGAAGGACATAGAGGAGTATGTGCGTAGCTGTGCTGTAGCACCATGAAAGCCCGGCCTGGGAAACCTCCCGGTCTTTTACAGCCAGTGGCAGATCCGGCCCAACCATGGCAACAGATAGCCATGGAATTCATTGTCAAGTTGCCAGAAAGTCAGGGGAATACCGTCATATGAACAGTTATCGATCTATTCTCGAAGCAGGCACACTTCATTGCTTGCTCTGGCCTACCGTCCACTAGGAAGTTAGCAAAACTGTTCATTGTGCACGTCTATTGACTCCATGGTATTCCCCAAAGGATAATTTCGGACAATGGGGTACAGTTCACCGCCACGTTCTGGCGGAAATTCTTAGAGAGGGTGGGGTCCAAACAGGGCCTAAGCTCCGCATTCCATTCAGCCACCAACGGGGCAGCTGAGAGAGCCAACTCGATGGTGGAGAGGTACCTGTGTTGTTATGTGAACCATCAGCAAACTGATTGGGCTGACCTACTCCCTTTCGCGGAGGTGGCGTACAACAACACAGTACACAGCAGTACCGGCTTCACCCCCTTCCAGGTGGCTACTGGAAGGGAGTTCGTGCCAATACCCGAATGTCCCCAAAACACCGGGGAAGACCCAGATGTGCGGGAGTGGATGGCCCGTACGCAACAGGTGTGGAAAACAGTCAATGAAGCCTTGTGGCATGCAGCCAAAAAGTATAAGCAGCAGGCCGACAAAACCCGGAGGCCCCAGACCCCTTTCTACGTAGGTCAAAGGGTATTCCTTTCCACCAAATACCTGAACTTATGCCTCCCATGTAAGAAATTAGGTCCAAAGTACATTGTGCCTTTCCCCGTGGTGAAGGTAATCAACCCCGTTTTGGTGCAGCTCCAGCTACCTCATCTGCTGGGGAAAACACACCCGGTCTTCCACTGCAGCCTACTCCACCCGGTCCACTCTTCGCCCCCTCAGGAGACCAACCCCTCTGTCACCCCCACCCCTCATGGTGGATGGTGTCCGACACTACGAAGTGAAAAAGGTACTGGATGCCCAGTGGCACAGAGGAAGCCTGCAGTACCTTCTCCTGTGGAAGGGATATTCCCTCTCTGAAGCTTTGTGGGTTCCCGATAAGGACGTACGAGCCCCCCGGCTGGTCACTAGGTTTCACCAGAAACATCCTGAGAAGCTGGGTGGGGCTGTGTCCCAACCACCCTCTACTCACCATGTTCTTTCCCTTCCAGATGCCATCTCCATGGCAGAGGGGGCTGTATGTCAGCTCCGGTGTGCCGGCTGGCCCGGAGCTGCCATTCAGTGGGGAGCCACTGCCCTGAAGCCACCAGCCAGCTGCCAGCACAGCCGCCCACCCAGAACCAGCCCAGAAGCTACCAAGACTCCAGGAGCCGCCATCCCCACCGCCACACCGAATCTCACCTCCAGGCAGTGGGGATGCAGTGGAGAACCCCGGAAGAGCCCGCCAGCCATGTCCATGCCGGGAGCAAGCCACGTGGCCACTGAACAACTGAGAGGCGGTCGCACAGCGATGACATCAGCAGGGAGGCACGGTTGTAGCTGGGAGGCAGCTGTCGCTCTCCTGGCAAATTCTGGACCTCCGTGGAGGACTGGCCATTCAGCTGAGGACCAGTCCTCCCTCAAGGACATTATTGGGTTGCAGATGAAGGAGGAAGGGCCTGAAGGCCGGCAGATGGTGGCTTCAACTCCAGAGCATGTGGGAGGGAGTTGCACGCGTGAGAGGGTGGGGCAGTGATTAGTGTTTAAACGGTGGTGGGGAGCACGGGTGAGTAGCCAGAAGGGAAGTAAAGCAGCCAGTAACAAACCAGGTTTGTGTTTGGTTGTGTTCCTTTCTTTTTCTTTTGGAACCTGACATAATAACTGTAATAAAGTGTACATTAATACAAAGAATGTTACGGGGCTAGAAGTAAATAGAACCTATGGTTGTGGAATAGAGGCTCTGGGAATAGACCCTCTGGGATCATTTAGGATAGAGGTAGGTTTGGCCATAAAACAAGAAGTGAAAACATACCAGGCCACTGAAACCCTACAAGAAATAATGAAAGCAAGCTCGTCTGAGGAGTTGGAACATGTTGGGGCATGGGAATCTAATGTTTACATTGGGAACATGTGAGAGTATGCTAGACTCCTTAATAAGACCTGGTGTTGGGTTTGTCAGCACTTTCCACTGGCCGGAAAGGGAGGAAAAGTGTGGGAAGGAGTACCTATCCCTTATAACAAGTAGAAAAATGTACCCATAGAAATGTGGGCTTCCAATGCCACAATAAATTCAATGGCACTGGGAAATACAGACATATTGGAGGCAAGCGGTTGTCTGAAAAATCAGGTTAACAATGGTCAGTGGGTAGCCACCACTGATCCCCCCCACAAAAAAAAAACAAACAAACTGGGCACTAAATGATGATGTTATGTATGCCGTCAGACCTGAAGAAAGAGAAAACACAAAACATTGAAATAGCCTTGAAGGAATTAAATGGTTACCAAAGCATTAATTCAAATAAATGTGATAATAATAATTAGGATATAAAGGGTGGATTTGTAGGGGACGTTTTAAGTTATCATTATCAGAATAAAGACATAAAGAGTTAATAAAGCTGGACCTAACAAGGTAATAAATAAATTTGGGATACAATATAATAAGTTGTAATCTTCTATAATGTAGAGTACCATATAGCTTATGAAAGACATATACAATTTATATAAGGTATATTCTTTGTTTAAACTACTCTCAAAGGTCCGAGCTCCGGACCCAAACCAACATCAGGACACCTCTCGCTCTGGTTTCCCAATGGTTTATTGAGTCAGAATCTCAGCACATAGTGAGTTCTGTCGAAAGGAAAAAAGTTAGCGCAGGGAGCCTCCTCCTCCCAACACCCTATGAAGGCTGGAGCCACACCCTTCCTCCGCTGGATCAGCCGAACATCCGGCAAGCCCAATCAGCTGTTTGTCGGCCTGCCAGCATCTGTGATCAGCTGTTTGTCGGCCTCCCTCCGATCAGCTGTTTTTCAGCTGGCCTGCAGGTAACCACGATCAGCTGGTCATTGGCTCCCTGCTCCGGTTTCACTTGCTGCTCACAGCCGCCGACAATTGCAGGTCCGATCTTCCCACCATCCACCTTCTGTGCTAGGGGCCCTCCTGCAGGTATGGCAACCCCGAGATGGCATTTGTAGTCATTGCCATTTTGGGGTTGACAGGCGGCTCCCCTCTACCAGGGCAGTACTGTAAGACAGTAAGCACAGGCACCATGTTAGCAGGCAATCATGCCCGTCCTCCCATATCCCTCCTGGGTTTGTGGGGATGCTCCCTGTGAAATTTATTTATTAGTCGGGAGGCTCTAACATCCCTACTCACCACCCAGGAAGCTTCTGATAATGGGTACCCTTTCCATCCTACCAGGTATTGCAGTTTTCACCTATGTACCCAGGAATCCAATACATGATCGATCTTTTTTTAAAAAATATATTTTTATTATTTACATATAAGTATATTGAACACAGTGTGACCATCCTGGCATTTCATCCGCCGTGAAAACTAAAGTGAAAGACAAATAACATATATGCTACTTACACAGTGCTAGTCTTGTACAATTATTTTTGACCAATGTGTTCATTCTAATACATATATAATATCTCATTCCGGGTCTACTTAGCCTAATTTTTTCATGTTCCAACTCCCACCTCATGCTTCCAACCATTGATAAAATCTGTTCCATGTGTCATAATATTCTGACTCTCCTTTGTTTTTTAATTCTAACGCTAATCTATCCATCTCTGTGCATACTAATATCTTCCTTATTATCTCATTTTCTGAAGGGGTGTTTTCACATTTCCATTGCTGTGCATATACCATTCTCGCTGCCGTCAGGATGTGTAGTATTAGGTATATTGACCCTTTGCTATAGCCATCTGTAATAATGCCTAATAGAAATAATTCTGGCTGAAATTCTATACGTTGTCCAACCATTTTTTCTAGCCATCTCTGAATTTGTAACCAAAATTTCCTTGCTTTTTTACATGTCCACCACATGTGGTAGTATGTACCTGGTGATTGCTTGCATTTCCAACATTTTGGGGATGTATTACTAAACGTTTTAGCCAATCTTGCCGGGGGGAGATGCCACCTGTAAAACATGTTATAAAGATTCTCTTTATATGATGTGGCCAATGTCAATTTCCTGTTTCTTTCCCAAAGTTTTTGCCAATTATCCAAACCAATTATCCAAACCAAAGTTTTTTGCCCATACAACCATTGTCTCTTTAACTTGTTCTTCCTCCATTTTGTAGTCTAGTAAATATTTATATATTGTCTTTATCAATTTGTCATTGGTCCCCACTAATAGTTTATCTAATGTCGTTAATTCTCTATAGATACCCCATACTTTCACATCCTTCACATAACATGATTGTATTTGTAGGTATGACCACCACTCCAAATCCACCCCTTGTTCTTTTAATTCTAGTCTGGTTTTCAATTCCCCCTTCTCGTTTAATATATCCTTATATGAAACAATTTTTTCATTGTTTATAAGGTTTGGGTGTATTAATGCTTCTAAGGTGGAGAGCCAGACTGGTATTTTCATATAATTTTGTTTGATTTTATTCCATACTGCTAATACAGGTGAAATTCAAAAAAATTAGAATATCGTGCAAAAGTTCATTTATTTCAGTAATGCAACTTAAAAGGTGAAACTAATATATGAGATAGACTCATTACATGCAAAGCGAGATAGTTCAAGCCTTGATTTGTCATAATTTTGATGATTATGGCTTACAGCTCATGAAAACCCCAAATTCACAATCTCAGAAAATTAGAATATTACATGAAATCAATAAAACAAGGATTGTACATAGAACAATATCGGACCTCTGAAAAGTATAAGCATCCATATGTACTCAGTACTTGGTTTGGGCCCCTTTTGCATCAATTACTGCTTCAATGCGGCGTGGCATGGATGCTATCAGCCTGTGGCACTGCTGAAGTGTTATGGAAGACCAGGATGCTTCAATAGCGGCCTTCAGCTCTTCTGCATTGTTCGGTCTCATGTCTCTCATCTTTCTCTTGGCAATGCCCCATAGATTCTCTATGGGGTTCAGGTCAGGTGAGTTTACTGGCCAATCAAGCACAGTAATCCCATGGTTATTGAACCAGGTTTTGGTACTTTTGGCAGTGTGGGCAGGTGCCAAGTCCTGCTGGAAAATGAAGTCAGCATCCCCATAAAGCTCATCTGCGGAAGGAAGCATGAAGTGCTCCAAAATCTCCTGGTAGACGGCTGCGTTGACCCTGGACTTAATGAAGCACAGTGGACCAACACCAGCAGATGATATGGCTCCCCAAATCAACACAGACTGTGGAAACTTCACACTGGACTTCAAGCATCTTGCAGTGTGTGCCTCTCCATTCTTCCTCCAGACTCTGGGTCCTTGGTTTCCAAATGAGATGCAAAAGTTGCTCTCATCAGAAAAGAGGACTTTGGACCACTGAGCAACAGACCAGTTCTTTTTTTCTTTAGCCCAGGTAAGATGCTTCTGACGTTGTTTGTTGTTCAGGAGCGGCTTGACAATAGGAATACGACATTTGAAGCCCATGTCCAGGATCCGTCTGTGTGTGGTGGCTCTTGATGCACTGACTCCAGCCTCTGTCCACTCCTTGTGAAAGCCCCCAACACTTTTGAATGGCCCTTTCCTGACAATCCTCTCCAGGCTGCGGTCATCCCTGCTGCTTGTGCACCTTTTTCTTCCACACTTTTCCCTTCCACATAACTTTCGGGGGATTATGGGAGCGATGGGGCGCTCCCATGTGACACCTCTCCTGCGCGAGCTGCATTGGCTCCCGGTGGTCTTCCGGGTGCGCTTCAAGGTGTTGGTTACCACCTTTAAAGCACTCCATGGCTTAGGGCCTGGGTACTTACGGGACTGCCTTCTGCCACCGATAGCCTCTCACTGGCCAGTACGCTCCCACAGAGAGGGACTCCTCAGGGTGCCGTTGGCCAGGCAATGTCAGCTGGCGACCCCCAGGGGGAGGGCCTTCTCTGTGGCAGCACCTGTCCTTTGGAATAACCTGCCCCCGGAGATACATAGGATCCCAGATCTCCGTGCTTTTCGCCGTGCCCTTAAAACTTTTTTATTTCATCAAGCTGGGCTGGCTTAACCCCCCCCCCCTTTAGAAATTTTTAATTATTAATTGATTTTAGTTGGGTTGTTTTAAATTTTATATTGGGCCAAAACTTGTTTAATTCTTTTAAAATTAATCTTAAATTTTGTATGTGATGTTTTTATTCTTAAAAACATGTAAGCCATAATCATCAAAATTATGACAAATCAAGGCTTGAACTATCTTGCTTTGCATGTAATGAGTCTATCTCATATATTAGTTTCACCTTTTAAGTTGCATTACTGAAATAAATGAACTTTTGCATGATATTCTAATTTTTCGAGTTTCACCTGTAGATTGAAGATAGATAGTTATTAAGTACAAGTAATAGATAAAATAAGGATGTAAATATGCACAATTTAATTTTTGTAAATAATGCACGAATTATTGTCACAAGAAAAACACCACAATTAACTGTTGTTGAGTGAAATAATTTTTTATGTTTTTTATGTAATAAAAGTTTAATAAAGTGTTTATAAAAAAAGAGAGAGAGTCACAGAAAGCTGCATACTACTTGAGATTACAGAATATGATAGAAGAGAAGGGAGAAGATCTACCAGACACCATGGCAGAGTTACTAGCAAAGGCATTAAGGACAGAGAAGGAAGAGATGCTGACAGAAATAGATGAGACATACAGAATCAATACAAACTACGCGAGGAGGCACAATCTCCCAAAGAAGGTGCACATAAGATTTGTAAAGAAATTGATGCGAGACGAAGTGCTTAATAGGACAAGAGACGAACCAATACAGTATAAAGGGAAACAACTGGTAGTTCTTAAACAGGTTCCAAGAAGAGTTAGAGAGTTGCGGAGGCTGTACCAATTTCTAACCTCGTTGTTGATTAAATATAACATCAATTTCAGATGGTTGACTCCAGAAGTTTAGTTTAGTTTAGTTTATTTATACTTATATGCTGCCCTTCTCCCGAAGGACTCGGGGTGGCTCACAAAGATAAAACAATAAAACAGTAAAATTATGACTAAAATACTCAATTAAAATCCCCCCAAAATTAGTTAAAACTCCCATCAGATCAGCAAATTTGTTGGAAAAGCCATGTCTTCAGGTCAGCGCAGAAAGAGCGGAGGTCGGGGGCCATCCGGAGCCCAGTGGGTAAACCATTCCAGAGGGTCAGTGCTCCCACAGAGAACGCCCTCATCCTGGGCGCCATCAGCCGACATTGTCTGGCCGATGGCACCTGGAGGAGGGCAATCCTATGTGAGCGCACTGGGCGGTTGGAGGCAGGCAGAAGGTGATCCTGCAAGTACCCCGGGCCCATGCCATGAAGGGCTTTATAGGTCAGTACCAGTACCTTGAAGTGGATCTGAAGGACCACCGGTAACCAGTGCAGCTCGTGCAGGAGAGGTGTAATACAGGAGTAATGGGAAGCCCCCGTAACAACCCGCGCTGCCGCATTCTGGACCAGTTGGAGCCTCTGGGTGCACCACAATGGCAGCCCCATGTAGAGGGCATTGCAGTAATCCAAACGAGAGATGACGAGAGCATGGGTGACTGTACGGAGGGCATCCCTGTCTAGGAAAGGGCGCAACTGGCGCACCAGGTGAACCTGTGCAAAAGCCCCCCTTGTCACGGCTGTCAGATGGTCAACCAAGGACAGCTGCGAATCCAGGAGGACGCCTAGATTGTGAGCCTTTTCAGAGGGAGTGAGTAACTCCCCCCCTCCGAAGTGATGGGGGCGCTAGACCATGAGATGCCGGTATCCACAGCCACTCCGTCTTGGAGGGGTTGAGTCTGAGCCTGTTCCTACCCATCCAGACCTGCACCACCTCCAGGCACTTAGACATCACGGAAAGGGCATCCCTAGGTTGGTCCGGGGTGGAGATGTAAAGCTGGGTATTATCGGCATACTGACGATACCTCACCCCGAAACTACGAATGATCTCACCCAGCAGCTTCATATAGATGTTAAAGAGCAAGGGAGAGAGAACCGACCCCTGAGGCACCCCGCAAGTGACGGGCCTCGGGGAGGATCTCTGTCCCCCTGCCCAGACAAACTGCGTGCGACACGAGAGGTAGGAGGAGAACCACTGTAAAATGGTGCCCCCTACCCCCAGCCCCCCGAGTCGCCGCAGAAGGATACCATGGTCGATGGTATCAAAAGCCACTGAGAGGTCAAGTAGGACCAGGATGGAGGAATAACCCCCATCCCGGGCCCACCAGAGATCATTCACCAGGGCGACCAATGCCGTTTCCATGCTGTGTCACGCCATGAGACCAGTATTCCCCTTTTTCGAGTTTCACCTGTAGATTGAAGATAGATAGTTATTAAGTACAAGTAATAGATAAAATAAGAATGTATCTCCGTTCTATCCAGTTATACCACTGTTCCCACACATTGTAAAATATCGATGTCTCTTTATCTTTTAAACTCAGCGTTAATTTGCCCATTTCTGCGCAATTCATGACCTTTTGTATGACCAGTTTCTCTGTGGGTGTACATAGCTGTTTCCAACATTGAGCGTAGGCAATCCTGGCAGCGGTTAATATGTGTAGTACTAGATATTTTGTGCCCTTCACATATATTTTTTTTTGGAAGATCCCCAATAGGAAGAGTTCTGGTTCTAAGTCTAATTGTTCATTAGTAATTTCCTGTAGCCAATCTTTAATTTTTAGCCAATATTTTCGAGCCTCAGGACAGGACCACCACATATGGTAGTACGTTCCCTCTTTCTTTTTACATTTCCAACATATGGAGCTCATTTTAGGGTACATTTTTGCTAATCTCGAAGGGGGTAAGTGCCACCTGTAGAACATTTTATATGCATTTTCTTTATATGCTGCTGATTTTGTTAGTTTATGGTTTCTGTTCCATATGTTCTCCCAATCTGATAGTTTTATGTTGTGTCCAATATTTTGACCCCATTCAATCATGCATCCTTTCACTACTTCTTCCTCCAATTCTACTTCCAAAAGGTATTTGTAAATTTTAGTAATTTTTTTTTTGTCTGGTCCTAATAAAATTTTGTCTAGTTGTTGTGGTTTAAGATATATTCCATAATCTTTTATATCTTGTTTATATCGGTTTTGTAATCAGAGATAAGCCCACCAGTCAACTCATAGCCCTTGTTCTTGGAGGTCCTGTAATGTTTTTAACTTTCCATGGTTATCTAATAGGTCTTTATATTTTAACATTTTATTCAAATTTAAATTGTTTGGATGGATCATCGCTTCCATTGTGGATAGCCAAATTGGGATTTTTATGTAGTGTTTCTTTTTAACTTTAATCCAATTATTTATTAGCGAATCTCTAATCAGGTGTCTGTGGAAGTATTGTTGCTTTGTAGGTCCTGTTTCCCACAGAAAGGCATGCCATCCTCTCTGCAGGTCGTGACCTTCTATAGCTAGTACTCTTTTATTCTTCAAATTGATCCAATCTTTTAACCAAACTAATGTTGCTGCACTATAGTATAATTCCCAGTATGGCAATCCAAATCTTCCTCTGCTCTTCGTATCTTGTAGTAATTTCATTTTTATTCTGGGTTTTTTCCCCTGCCAGATAAATTTTGCTATTGTTTTATTGAGGTCATTAAAAAAAGGTCTTTTCTAATTTAACTGGGATGGTCTGGAACAAGTATAGAAATTTTGGTAATATAGACATTTTTATGGCTGCTATTCTTCCTAAAAGTGACAGTTGCATGTTAGTCCATAGTTCTAAATCTTTTTTTGTTTGTTGTAATAGTTTGTTATAGTTATTCTCCTTTATCGATTTGCAATGTGCTGTCAACCATATAGCTAAGTATTTGATTTTTCTTGTTGTTTGGAGTCCAAGTGTTCTTTCCAATTCTGTTATTTTTAGTTCTGTTAAATTTTTCGCTAGAAGTTTCGTTTTCTGTCTATTGATTTTCAGTCCTGCTACAGCTCCATATCTTTCTAATTCCTTAATTAGTATTTGTCCTTTCTCTATTGGTTTTTTGATAATAAAAGCCAAATCATCTGCAAATGCTTGCAATTTATATTCTTCATTTCTGGTTTTCAATCCTTTTATTTCTTTTTTTTTATTAAAAAGTTTTATCAAATATTACAACAATTTTTCCCTCTCCCTCCTCCCCCCCTTCCCTCCTCCACCCACCCCCCACCCCCCATCCCCCCTCTCCCTCCAACCCCCCTCCCTCCACCCCAGACTTCCCAGAGCAAATACAGGGTATAACATTTAACAAACATAAACTAAAATATGCTAACTTTCTGTAGGCTCTTAGTTCCCTCTTTGTTAAGTGTTTCAAGGATCCAGCCCAATAACTCCAATAGAATAAAAAGGTTAAATCAAAGGTATTTATTTACATATTACTTATCTCTTGTAGGTGAACATCTGGAATGCCTCTGGACTCCTGGGCAGAGACTTATATACTTGGGAGGCGGAGCCAAGGTAAGGAGGGGTCAAGGGAAGGGCTAGGTAAGGTGGATGAAGTTAACTTTGCCCTGCCATGGGAACATAATGTTGGGCATTTACTTGTAACAAATCCCCCTCTAAATGCCTAACAGTTGGAGCTGTGCATGTGTTGCATAAGTACGCCTAATTTTGAAGTTAAGTAAGAGTGTTGTCTGTTTTGTAGGGGTTCAGTCAATATGTCAGCAATTTCTTCAACAGTCTCACAATGTACAGCTTTGATAAAACCAATGTCTGTTAGTTGTCTAACGTGCTTATGTTTGATATCGATGTGTCTTGATCTTTGGCCCACCGCGTCTGCCGTGGATATGTCTATAGCTGCTTTGTTATCTTCGAGTATGATTATCGGATAAGTTGGTTCAGTCCAAATGTTAGAAAGCAGATCATAGAACCATGTCAAGTTGTTGGCTGCCTTCGATAGACAGATGTACTCTGCTTCTGCTGTAGAAGTTGCCACCAAGTTTTGCTTTCCGGTGTACCAATACACCGGGCAGTTGTTGATGAAGAATATGTAGCCGGAAGTACTTTTCCTGCTCTTCGTGTCACCTGCCCAGTCAGCGTCCGCATAACAGGTTAATATAGGTTCCTTGGAGTTCATAGGTTCTAAACATAGGCAGGCCTCTATGCTATATTTTAGGTATCTGTTACTTGTTTCCAAGGATCTTACCCAATGACTCCAACACAAAATGCAGTTGAATTAGAGTTCTTTATTAATCAGATGTTTCTGTTACAGGTATACATCTGGAAGTACATCTGGACCCCTGGACCACACCTTATATACCTGGGAGGCGGGGCCAAGGTAAGGAGGGATCAGGGAAAGGTCTAGGTGGATGGATGGGGTTAACCCTTACTCTGCCATGGGGAAGCAACGTTAGGCATTTATATGCAACAAATCCCCCTCTAAATGCCTAACAGTTGGAGCTGTGTGTGTATTTTGTGTGTGTACACCTAGTCTTGAAGTTAGGTAGATGTGCTGTTTATTCTGCAAAGGTTTGGTCAGTATGTCAGCGATTTGCTCAGCAGTCTCGCAGTGTTTGGCCTTGATAAAACCAATGTTTGTTAACTGTCTGATGTGCTTGTGTTTAATGTCTATATGCCTTGATCTCTGGCCCACTGTGTCTGCCATGGATATATCTATGGCTGCCTTGTTGTCCTCATGTATTATTATCAGGTAGGCTGGTTCAGTCCAGATGTTGGAGAGCAGGTCGTCGAACCACGTCAGGTTGTTGGCTGCCTTGGAGAGGCAGATGTATTCTGCTTCTGCTGTAGATGTGGCCACCAGGTTTTGTTTCCCGCTGTACCAGTGCACTGGGCAGCCGTTGATGAGGAATACATAGCCAGATGTGCTTTTCCTGCTCTTTGTGTCACCTGCCCAGTCAGCATCAGCATAGCAGGTTAATAAGGGCTCTTTGGAACTCACTGGCTCTAGGCTTAGGTAGGCATCCATGCTGTACTTTAGGTATCTGAGCACGCGTTTTACGCCTTCCCAGTGGTACGTTTTTCGATCGCTGACGTGCCTAGATAAGAGGTTGACTGCTAGGAGGATATCTGGCCTAGTCCAGTTGGCAATATATAGAAGGGACCCAACGACAGACCTATAGAGGGTATTGTCCTTAAATGTCTCACCTTCTTCGTTCATGTGTTTTAAAAAGTCAATTTGCATGGGTGTTTCGCATGGCTTGGCATCCTCCATGTTGCACTTGTGTAATAGTTCCAATATCTTCTCCTTTTGAGAGATTCTGAACCCTTTCTGTGATCTGTTGAGCTGGACACCCAAGTACTTGTTTACCTTCCCCAGGGTTTTTAGTGCGAAATGCTTCCCCAACTTATCAGCGAAATCATCACATTTCTGTTTATGCTGGCCACAGTATAAAATATCGTCCACATAAACAAGCACGTATTCAATGAATGTGCCCTCCCTTTTGGTGAAGAAGCATAGGTCAGCGGAGGTGGCTGTGAATCCCATGTCCCTGAGAATTTTTGCTAGGCACTCATACCACCTCTTGCTGGATTGCTTCAGTCCAAACAGACTCTTGTTTAACAACCAGGTATCCCCCTTCTGTGTGTTTTTTCCCGGGGGGTGCCCTGACAAAGATCTCTTTGTCTAGTTTCGCGTGAAGATAGGCTGTCTGCACGTCAAATTGGTAAACTTCTAGTCCTAGAATTGTTGCTATCACTAGGGCGCTCTTTTCACTTTTGCCCCTGACCGTGGGTGAATATGTATCGGTGTAGTCCTCCGGGTATTTTTGCGCAAACCTCTGTGCTACTAACCTAGCCTTGTAGAGTGTCTTATTATCCTCGAGCTCCTTTACTTTAAAAACCCACTTTGTCCCAATGGGTACCTTGTTGTCTGGTACCTTGGATGGAGTATACACATTTAACTCTCGCAGGCTGTTCATCTCTTTCTCCATGGCCTCCTCCCACCTAATCCTTTCTTCTCATGGCAACCTAAGAATGTCTTCGTAAGAGTTGGGTGTCGTGGTGCTTGTGTGTATTGATAGTACGTAATCTTCAAACCTTTTTGGCATTTTGTTCCTGTTGTGTCTGATGGGCCTTTTGGGTAGTTTCTGTGTCATGCATGCATTTGGCTTCCTTTTCTGTGAGTGCATCTACCTTTATGACGGGGTGGTCCTCTTTCCATCCCTTGGTGGCTACCCCTTGGTGTTTGGATTTGTGTTTCTCGTGTGCCTCGGTTTCGGCTGTGTCTAGTCTGCTCGTGACCCTTACATTGTCTGTAACTTCCTGCCTGGACAACACTTTGTTGAGATGTATTTTTGACCAGTTTGTGTTTTCATGAAACACTGCTGTTCTGGATATGATAAATTTATTGTCCTTGTCAATAAACCTGTACCCTTTTGTCCCGGACTCGTGTCCCATAAATCTTAGTCTCCTTGATACCTTGTCCCCCTTTCGTCTTAACTGCTTCGGTATATGTACGTCCGCTGTGAGCCCAAATATATGTAGGTGAGCTATCTGGGGTTTCCTATTGTACATAACCTCATAGGGAGTTTTGTTTGCCACGCTTGACCATAGTCTGTTCAGGGTGTAGTTTGAGTATGTGAGTGCCTCTGCCCAGAAGTGTTGCCCCAGCCCTGCGTCTTCTAATACGCATCTTACCATAGTTTGTAGTATGCCGTTCCTGCATTCTGACACTCCGTTCTGGAATGTGGAAAAAGGTGAAGAAGTAAAGTGTAATATTCCATGTTTCTTTATCCAATTGAAGAAGTCCCTTGATAGGAACTCTGACCCTCTATCTGTCATAATTTGTTTTATTTTGATGTTGTGTTGTGTTTCTACCCTCCTGTAAAATTCTTTGAACTTTTGAAACACCTCATTTTTGTGATTGAGTGTGTACACGAAACTGTAACGACTGAAGTCATCAACTATAGTTAGAAAAAACCTCTTTTTGTACTTAATAGAGGGTTTCATGGGACCTACCAGATCCATGTGTACTAACTGAAAGGTCGAATTGGTGGTGCGAGAGGCCTTTTTTGGTTTAGGTTTTGTTTTTAGTTTAGAACATTTGCACACGGAACACTCTAGGTAATTATTAAAGTTCTTTACTTGCAAACCGTTTGAACATTCAGTCATTTTTTGTACAATTGGGAAACTGGCGTGGCCCAACTTCCTATGAAGTAGATGGGCGCATTCATCATGGATGGGTTTGCCAATAGATGGTCTCCCCTTGTGTGCTGTGTCAGAAATGTGTTTGTCTTCAGTGGTGTGCTCGGCCTTATCTTCTTTTGTCTCCCCGGGGGTACCTGTTTTGCCTTCCCTATCTTCTAGTTGTGCATTAGCGTCTGGATAATCTTGGGGTTGTAAGTATTTGAGCCCCCCTTGATGATGATTTTGCCTATGTCCTTATTGCATTTTGTCATGTATGCTTTTCCTCCCTTAAAAGTCATCTCAATGCCCAAGTCTTTGCTGAGCTTGAGTGTGGCCAGGATATTGTGAGGTATCTCAGGTATGAGCAGTACCCCCTCTATTCTCCCTATCCCATTTATGTGTGTGTTCCCTTCACCCGTTACCAGTACCTTGTCCTGATTGGCTACCTTAATGTGGTACTTCTTTGGTGTGAATGATGTTAGTATGTTCCTGTTGTTGGTGGTGTGGTTGGTGGCTCCTGAATTGATGAGCCATGTGTTCCCTTTCCTTGGCTGTGTGCGTGTGGGTTGATGGTCTCCAAGGCCATACAGTGACCCTGGTTATTTCATTTCATTTCATTTATTTAAATTTCTATACCGCCCTTCTCCAAAATAGGACTCAGGGCGGTGAACAGCCAAAGTAAAAAACAATACATACAAAATTTAAAAGCAGTTTAAAATAATTAAATATTTGGCCAAAAATTAAAACAACCCAATTTAAAATCGATTTAAAATTCACTCAAGCTAGCCCAGCTAGTTGAAATAAATGGGTTTTCAGGGCCCGACGAAAAATCCGGAGGTCTGTTATTGTACGTATCTCTGGGGGGAGGTTGTTCCAGAGGGTGGGCACCGCCACAGAGAAGGCTCTCCCCCTGGGGGTCGCCAGCCGACATTGTCTGGCGGACGGCACCCTGAGGAGGCCCACTCTGTGCAAGCGTACTGGCTGGTGGGAGGCTATTGGTGGCAGAAGGCGGTCTCGTAAGTACCCCGGCCCTAAGCCATGGAGCGCTTTAAAGGTGGTCACCAACACCTTGAAGCGCACCCGGAAGACCACCGGGAGCCAGTGCAGCTCGCGCAGGAGAGGTGTTACATGGGAGCGCCTCATCGCCCCCATAATCCCCCGCGCGGCCGCGTTCTGGACCAGCTGGAGCCTCCGGGTGCGTCCCAGGGGGACCCCCATGTAGAGAGCGTTGCAGTAGTCCAGGCGGGAAGTGACGAGTGCCTGAGTGACTGTGCGTAGGGAGTCCCGATCTAGAAAGGGGCGCAACTGGCGTATCAGGCGGACCTGATAAAAAGCCCCCCTGGCCACGGCCGTCAAATGGTCTTCTAACGACAGCCGTGCATCCAGGAGGACGCCCAAGTTACGAGCCCTCTCCGTGGGGGCGAGTGATTCGCCCCCAATAGCCAGCGATGGTGTCAGCTGGCTATATCGGGACGCCGGAAGCCACAGCCACTCGGTATTGGAGGGGTTGAGTTGGAGCCTGTTTCTCCCCATCCAGGCCTGCACGGCCTCCAGGCACTGGGACATCACTTCAAGAGCATCGTTGGGGTGGCCTGGGGTGGAGATGTACAGCTGGGTGTCGTCAGCGTACTGATGGAACTCCACCCCGAAGCCACGGATGATCTCACCCAGCGGCTTTACATAAATGTTGAACAGAAGGGGCGAGAGGACCGACCCTTGTGGCACCCCACAAGCAAGGTGCCTCGGGGTCGACCGCTGCCCCCCTGTCAACACGGATTGCGACCGGTCAGAGAGGTAGGAGGAGAACCACCGCAGAACGGTGCCCCCCACCCCCACCCCCGCCAACCGGTGCAACATGATACCATGGTCGATGGTATCAAAAGCCGCTGAGAGGTCTAACAGGACCAGGATAGAGGAACAACCCCTATCCCGAGCCCTCCAGAGATCATCCACCAACGCGACCAATGCCGTTTCCGTGCTGTGCCCAGGCCGGAAGCCGGACTGGAGCGGGTCTAGATAGACAGCTTCATCCAGGTACCGGGGAAGCTGTTGCGCAACCACACTCTCAACAACCTTCGCAACAAAGCGAAGGTTGGAGACTGGACGATAGTTAGCCAAAACAGCCGGATCCAGAGAGGGCTTCTTGAGGAGGGGCCTCACAACCGCTTCTTTCAAAGCGGCTGGCAGGACCCCCTCACTCAAAGAAGCGTTAACAATCTTCTGGAGCCAGCCTCGTGTCACCTCCCGGGAAGCCAGTACCAGCCAGGAGGGGCACGGGTCCAATAAACATGTGGTTGCGTTCAGCCGTCCCAGGACCCTGTCCATGTCCTCGGGAGCCACAGGATCGAACTCCCCCCAGATAACACTCTCAAGACCTGCCTCAGTCATCCCGTCCGGACATACCCAGTCAGAGGCCAGCCCTTCCCGAATCTGAGCGATTTTGTCATACAGATATTGCACAAAGTCCTCAGCTCGGCCCTGCAAGGGGTCATCCCACACCTCCAGATGGAGGAGGGAGCGGGTCACCCTAAACAGGGCGGCCGGGCGATTATCTGATGACACGATAAGAGCGGCAAAATAACTAGATTTCGCCGCTTTTATCGCCACTAGGTAGGTCTTAATATGAGACCTCACCAGTGTTCGGTTGGATTCGGAGCGGCTGGTCCTCCAACTACTCTCCAGGCGTCTTTTCCGGCGCTTCATCTCCCTAAGCTCCTCAGAGAACCAAGGAGCTAGGTGAGTTCGGTGCCGGGTCAGAGGCCGCAAAGGCACAACACGGTCCAAGGCCCCAGCAGCCACACTATCCCAGGTGGCCACCAGGTCTTCAGCCGAGTCATGAGCCAGAGTCTCAGGAAATGGCCCAAGCTCCATCTGGAACCTATCTGTCTGTTATCTGTCCCTGGAGCTGTCTCTTTGTCCCCTCCTGTCTCTGGGATTGGGGGAGTCCCTGCGCCTGAACCTTCTGTCTGGTGAGTGCCTATCTGGGTACCCTGACTTCCAGCCTTGCCTTTCCCTGCGGTGATTGTAGTCTCTGTCCCTTTGGTTTCTGGGGCAGTCTCTCTTATAATGGTTTCTGGAGCTGCAGGTAAAGCATTCTGGGCTGTTGTGGTCCCTGGTTTGAAACTCTACCCTTTTTATTGGTCTACTCTCCCTGTGGCTTGTGGAGCGGTCCCTTCTTAGGCTATCCTCCGCTATCAGCCTGTTGGTAAGTGTTTCTAGAAAGAGGTGCTCTATGTTGAGGCTATCTAGTTGCATTATAAAGTTTTCCCAACTAGAGTCCAGGGAATTTATAATTATACTCTTCATACTTTTTTTTTTTAATTTGTTTTGTATGCCGCCCTTCTCCGGAGACTCAGGGCGGCTTACAATGCGTTAAGCAATAGCCTTCATTCTTTTGTATATTTTATACAAAGTCAGCTTATTGCCCCCACAACTGGGTCCTCATTTCACCTACCTTAGAAAGGATGGAAGGCTGAGTCAACCTTGAGCCTTGGAGAGATTCGAACCAGCAGAAATTGCAGGCAGCTGTGTTAATAACAGGGTGCACTAAACCACTGTACTACCAAGGCTCATACTATCTTCTGAGATAGTCTCCCCCCTTTGTATGAGTTCTGCCCTGGTAGCATTTAGTTTTAGGATGTGCTCACCAATGGGAGTTCCAGCCTTGTGCCTGGCTGAGTAGAACTCTCTAGATATCTTGGTGGTTGTGGCTGCACTTTTGCTATAGAATAAGTTAAGTATTTTTTGTAATATCTCAGCCACAGTCAAGTAGTGGCCAAGGCTGGGGTAGATGCTGGGTGATAGGCTTGCCATTAACAAGTAATAAGCCCTGTGGTGCAGGCAATCTATATCAAAGGTCCAGGGTTTTCTAGGTGGATCATTAAGTAAAAATAACATATTTTCCCTTAGAAAGATAATTTGTAGCTGATGATTCCACTCTAAGAAATTAGTCCCATCTACTTTTAACTTGTGGAAATCAGCTGGCAAAGTCATTGAGCTGTATGGTAAATTACTCACAGTCTGGAGCTGTCCATGGTGTTGTAGGTGAGGGAACTCGCAATATGCCGGGGGGAATGCTAGTTGCTAGTCTGTATGGACTTATCTCTATGTTCTTTGCATTTATCTCTATGTTCCTCTCTCTTCTTACAGGCAGAGACCGGGCATGCGCGAAGCTAATTTCGCGCCGGAGGTCGTCGGGTGAGGAGCTTTCTGCTGCTGCTCTCAGGCCTAGGCCTAGGCCTGCCGGTGGAAGGCTGGACTCACCCCTGGCGGGCCCGTAGCCCTCCCTGGATGACGGATGCCATGGCTGGGCCCCTGGGTCTCCGGCGAAGAATGGGAAGAGGTGAGGAGGCGAAGCGGTCACAGGTAGAGGACTTCTGGAGCTTGGCGGCACAGCGGCGGTGACAGACGTAAGTCGAGGATCCCCTGGATTTGGCAGTGTGGCGGCGGCAGCGGCAGCGGCAGCGGTGGTGGCAGTGGATCCTGGGCGATGCTGGATAATCTCCGGACGAGTAGAGAAGCCTGGCGGGGGTCGCACGGCTGGTGAGTAGCTGCTTTGCCTTCTTATTTCCGGGTCCTGTGTAGTTGGTGCAGCGGGTGGCGAGTGCGAATCCTGCGGTTGATCGATCCTGCAGGTGATCAGGTTCTGGTGGTCGCTTTCTGGGTGCGTTGTCTCACGGAGTGTCAGCTGAGTCGTTGCATGGGTTCCGGTGGCCACCCTGTTGTCCCTTTGGCTTTGGTGTGCCTCGGGGTGTTTCTTTGCAGGCGCGGGAGGCTTGAATGCGGAGCCGAGTGCTGCCGCAAGAGTCTCGATCGCTTTTTTCACTTCGGGCCCGGTAGGTGGGCCCTTGCAGGCCTGCATTGTTGTTTCTACGTGGTTTTCGGGTTCTCCCCCACTCGTGTTGGGGTCCCTGCGGGTTCACGCCATTTCTTTTGAATCTCGGCTTCCCATTGGTTGTCGGCCATTCCAAGATGGCCGCCGGGAGCATGGCATGGAAATGAAATCCTCCAAGTCCGGAGCTTCAGCTTGGGAAAGCCTTTCCCTTGCCGGACTGGCGATTTCGTTTTCTGGTTCCTGGTTGCTCATTGCTGCTCCATGGCTTTCCAGAAGGCCTTGGAGTTTCGCGATGAGCTCCTCTTTGCTGGTGGGCGCTTCCAGCATCTTCAGAATGGTCGATCGGAAGTTGTCTTTGCCCGGTGGGTCTGTTCTCTCGCTGCTGCAGGTTTCCTCTCTCAGTTCCTCGTCCCAGAGCAGCAAGTTCGGGTCATGTTCCTGCTCACACTCGTTTGGGTCAATTCTCGCTGTGGTGCCTTCGAGAGCCTGCAGCTCCTCCATCTGTTTTGTATAGGCTCTGGTGAACATCCTGTTCTCTGCTTCGGATTGGGTTCCTGTTTCTGCCATTTCTGTGAGTTGTGAGTAAACCATCCTCTGCTACCAATCTGTTCCTTGTTTCCAAGGATCTTACCCAATGACTCCAACATGATATGCAGTTGAATTAGAGTTCTTTATTAATCAGATGTTTCTGTTATGTCTGGAAGTACATCTGGACCCCTGGACCACACCTTATATACCTGGGAGGTGGGGCCAAGGTAAGGAGGGATCAGGGGAAGGTCTAGGTGGATGGGTGGGGTTAACCCTTACTCTGCCATGGGGAAGCAACGTTAGGCATTTATATGCAACAGTATCTGAGTATATGTTTTGCCCACTCCCAGTGATATGTTTTTGGCTCACTGACATGCCTGGACAGAAGATTGACTGCTAGGATGATATCTGGCCTTGTCCCGTTTGCTATATAAAGTAGGGAACCAATGACAGGCCTATAGAGGGTGTTGTCCTTAAAGGGTTCACCTTCCTCATTCATATGTTTTAGGAAGTCGGCCTGCATGGGTGTTTCGCATGGTTTGGCGTCCTTCATGTTGCATTTGTGTAGGAGTTCCAATATCTTTTCTTTCTGGGAGATTCTGAATCCCTTCTGTGTTCTGTTGATTTGAACCCCTAGATACTTGTTTACCTTTCCCAAAGTTTTTAGTGCGAAGTGTTTTCCTAGCTTATCAGCGAACTCATTGCATTTCTGTTTATGTTGGCCACAGTATAAAATGTCATCTACGTAAACGAGCACATATTCAACAGATGAGCCCTCTTTCTTGATGAAGAAGCAGAGGTCTGCAGAAGTGGCTGTGAACCCCATCTCCTTGAGGATTTTTGCTAGGCATTCATACCACCTCTTACCAGACTGCTTCAGTCCATACAAACTTTTGTTCAACAGCCAGATGTCTCCCTTTTGTGTGTTTTTCCCCGGGGGTGCTTTGACAAAGGTTTCCTTGTCTAGATCTGCGTGGAGATAGGCTGTCTGTACATCAAATTGGTAAACTTTGAGATCTAGAATGGATGCTAGAATGGGTGAGTATGTATCAGTATAGTCCTCGGGGTATTTCTGCGCAAACCCCTGAGCCACTAGCCTGGCCTTATATAGAGTCTTGTTGTCCTCAAGTTCTTTGATCTTAAAGACCCACTTCGTTCCAATGGGTACTTTGTTTGCTGGTACCTTAGAAGGTGTAAACACATTTAGCTCTCTCAGGCTGGCCATCTCTTTCTCCATGGCTTGTTCCCAACTAATCCTCTCTTTGTGTGGCAACCTAAGTACCTCTTCGTATGAGTTGGGTGTTGTCATGTCTGTGTGCACTGATAGTATGTAATCCTCAAACCTTTTTGGGGCTTTATTTCTGTTATGTCTAACAGGTCTGTTGGGTGGTGTTTCTGTGTCGTGCATGTCCCTGGCTTCCTTTTCCCTAAGAGTCCCTATCGGGACTTGTTACACATGGTCACTCATGCCCTTGTCACCTCCCGCCTGGACTATTGTAACGCTCTCTACATGGGGCTCCCCTTGAGGAGCACCCGGAGGCTCCAACTGGCGCAGAGTGCGGCCGCGCGGGTGGTAATGGGAGCGACATGGTGCTCCCATGTAACACCCCTCCTGTGCGAACTGCACTGGCTCCCGGTGGTCTTCCAGGTGCGCTTCAAGGTTTTGGTTACCACCTTTAAAGCGCTCCATGGCTCAGGACCTGGGTACCAATAGCCTCCCACCGGCCGGTACGCTCCCATAGAGAGGGGCTCCTCCGGGTGCCGTCGGCCAAACTGGTGGCCCCCAGGGGGAGAGCCTTCTCTGTGGGGGCACCTACTATCTGGAACGAGCTCCCCCCAGAGATACGGAGGATCCCGGATCTGCACACCTTCCGCCGCGCTTTAAAGACTTTATTATTTCACCAGGCGGGCCTGGCCTAATTTTCTCCCTCTTTCATAAAAGATTTTCAATTTTTAAATATCTTTTAGTATTTTACACATTCAATTTTAAAATTGGTTTAACAGTTCGGGGTTTTAAATTTGTCGGAGCCAAAATTATTTAATTTGATTTTATTCTACTTTTAAATTTTGTATGGATGTGTTTTATTGTCTGGCTGTGCACCGCCCTGAGTCCTTCGGGAGTAGGGCGGTATAGAAATCGAATAAATAAATAAATAAATAAATAAATAAATAAATAAATGAATAAATAAATTGTATCTACCTTTATGATGGGGTGGTCTTCTTTCCATCCCTTGGTAATTACTTCTTGGTGTCTCGGTTTGTGTCTCTCGTGTGTTTTGGTTTCTATCGTGTCTTGCTTACTCTCATCTCCTGTATTGTTGGTGTTTTCCTGCCTGGGAAATATTTTGTTGAGGTGTATTTTTGACCAATTAGTGTTTTCATGGAATACCGCTGTTCTGGATATGATAAATTTATTGTCTTTGTCAATAAATCTGTACCCTTTTGTTCCAGATTCATATCCCATGAATCTATCCTCCTTGAGACTTTGTCTCCCTTGCGCCTCAACTGCTTTGGGATATGCATATCTGCTGTGACCCCAAATATGTGTAGATGTGCTATTTGGGGTTTCCTGTTGTACATAACCTCATAAGGGGTCTTGCCTATTACGCTAGATCATAGCCTGTTTAGGGTGTAATTGGAGTATGTGAGTGCCTCTGCCCAGAAAGATTGCCCTAGCCCTGCGTCTTCTAGCACACACCTTACCATGGTCTGTAATACACCGTTTTTTCGTTCTGCCACCCTGTTCTGGAATGCGGAGAACAGCGAAGATGTAAAATGTAATATCCCATGTTTCTTTAGCCAGCTCAAGAAGTCCCTTGATAGGAACTCAGACCCCCTGTCCGTCATTATTTGTTTTATCTTTGTGTTGTGTTGAGTTTCTACCCTTTTGTAAAATTCCTTAAACCTTTGAAATACCTCATTTTTGTGATTGAGTGTATACACAAATCCATAACGGCTGAAGTCATCTACTATGGTCAAAAAGAACCTCTTTTTGTATTTTATAGATGGCTTCAGAGGTCCCACTAAATCCATATGTACTAACTGGAAAATTGAGTTGGTGGTGTGAGTGGCTTTTTTTGGTTTGGGTTTGGTCTTGAGTTTAGAACATTTACACATGGAACACTCTAGGTAATTTTTACAGTTTTTTACTTTCAAACCATTTGAACAGTCAGTCATTTTCTGAATGACTGGAAAACTGGCATGTCCCAACTTCCTGTGAAGTAAGTGGGCACAGTCATCATGAATAGGCTTGCCAATGGACATTTTCCCTTTGTGTGTTGTATCTTGAGTGTATTGGTCTTTGGTGTTGTGTTCTGTCTCATCCTCCTCTGTCTCCTCGGACGTATCTGTCTTGTTTTCTTTGCTAGTGTTTCCTTTGCTCCCTAGGTGGGTGTTTGTGCTCGAATGGCAGTCCCCTTCGGGTTGGATGTATGTTAGTCCCCCATTGATAATGATCTTTCCAATGTCTTTGTTGTCCTTGGTCATGTATACCTTTCCTCCCTTGAAAGTTGTCTCGATACCCAAGTCCTTGCTAAGTTTGAGTGTGGCTAATATGTTGTGGGGTATCTCAGGTATGAATAATACCCCCTCTATTTTGCCTATCCCATTTATGTACGTGTCTCCCTTTCCTGTTACTAAAACCTTATCCTGGTTTGCCACCTTGATGTAGTATTTCTCTTCTATGACTGATGTGAGGATTTTTCTATCGTGGGTAGTGTGGTTGGTGGCTCCTGAATCTATGAGCCACACTTTCCCTCCCCCTAGCTGTGTGTGTTCTGGCTTGTGTTCTCCAAGACCATACAATGACCCTGACTGGCTTTCCCTAAAGCTGTCTCTTAGTCCCCTTCTATTGGGTTGGGGGAGTCCCTGCGTCTATACCTGTTGTCCGGTGAGTGTCTATCTGGGAACCCTGGTCTCCGGCCTTGCCTGTCTCTGCGGTGAGTGTGGTCCCTATCTCTTGAGTTCCTGGGGCAGTCCCTCTTATAATGATTCCTGGAACCACATGTGAAGCACTCTGGGGTGTTGTGGTTCCTGGTTTGGAATTCAACTCTCTCCACTGGTCTACTGTCTCTGCGACACATGGAGCGATCTCTCCTCAGGCTATCTTCCGCTATGAGTCTGTTTGTGAGTGTCTCTAGGGTGAGGTGCTCTAGATTGAGGCTATCTAGCTGCATTATGAAATTGTCCCAACTTGAGTCCAGGGAATTAATGATTATACTTTTCATGCTCTCCTCAGAGACTGCCTCCCTGCTCTGTATCAGTTCAGCCTTGGTAGCATTCAAGTTTAATATATGTTCACCCATAGGGGTCCCAGCCTTGTGCCTAGCTGAGTGGAACTCTCTGGAGATTCTGGTGGTGGTGGCCACACTTTTGCTATAAAATAAATTGAATATTTTTTGTAGTATTTCTGCAACAGTTAAATGGTGGCCAAGGCTAGGGTAGATGCTGGGTGAGATACTTGCTATTAAAATGTAATAAGCCCTGTAGTGCAAGCAGTCCACTTCAAAAGTCCAGGGTTTTCTAGGTGGGTCATTGATTAAGTACAGCATATTCTCCCTTAAGAAAACAATCTGGAGTTGATGATTCCACTTCAGAAGATTTGACCCATCTAGTTTCAGTTTTTGAAAATCATTTGGTAAAGTCATTGCGTTATGTGGAAAATTACTCACTGTCTGGTGCTGTCCATGGTTTTGCAGATGAGGGAACTCGCAATATGGTATTGGGATACTGGTTACAACTCTGAACTGACTTGTATCTATGTTCCCCTCTTCTCTTCTTACAGGTGGTGATTGAGCATGCGCGAAGCTCATTCCACGTCTGGGATCGTCGGGTGAGGAGCTCGCTGCTGTGGCTCCCAGGCCTAGGCCTAGGCCTGCCGGTGGGAGGCTGGACTCACCCCTGGCGTATCTTGACCCTTCGGTGGACGTGGGATATCGTTGCTGGGTGGCTGGGTCTCCGGCGAGGAGCTGCAGAAGCTGTGGAGATGAGGCGGTCGCAGGTTGAGGATCTCTGAAGCTCGGCGGTGCAGCGGCGGTGATTGTAAGTCGAGGAACTCCGAAGTTTGGCGGCACGGCAGCAGCGGCTGTGATGATGGGCCTCAGTTCATGGTCGTTGGACTCCGGACGATCGGGAAAGCCTGGCGGCGGTTGTGGAACAGGTGAGTAGCCGGGTTGCCTTCCATCCCTCGGGTCTCGCATCATTGGTGCGTTGGGTGGCGGGTTTGAATCCTGCCATTGGTTAGCCCTGTGGGCGGCCTGGGTTTGGCTTTCGTTTTCAGGGCATGTCGTTCCCCTGAGTGGTGGCTGAGTCGATGTTTCGACTTCGATGGCCACTCTGTTGCCTCCTCGGCTTCCGAGGGGTTCGTTGTGGTTTGTGGCTGGTGCGGGGGGTTTGAATGCGGCGCCGAATGCTGCTGCTAAAATCCCAATGGCCTTTTCTACTTTGAGCTCAGTAGGCCAGTTCCCGTTGGTTTTGATCCTTTCTTCTTGGTTGTTTTCTAGTTGTTCCCCATTTGTTTTGGGGCTCTCATTGTTTCGCGCCATTTGAATTGAATCTCGGCTCCCCATTGGCTGTTGGCTGTCCCAAGATGGCCACCGGGAGCATGGCACGAAAATGGAATCGGCCATGTCCGGTGCTTCTGCTTGGGAATACCTTTCCCTTGCCGGACTGGCAGCCTCATGGTTTTGTTCATGGGTGATCATTGCTGCTCCATGGTCATCTAGGAAGCCTTGGAGTTTCGCGATGAGCTCCCTTTTGTCAATGGGCACTTCCATCATCTTCAGTATGGTCACCCTGAATTCGTCTCTTTCTGGAGGTTTCTCTCTTTCGCTTCTGATGGGTGGGTTCAGATTGCAGTCCTGCTCACCCTCAATCGTCACGACTCTTGCTGTGGTGCCTTCAATTGCCTGTAACTCAGCCATTTTCTTGGTGTAGGCCCTTGTGTTTCTTCTGTTTTCTGTTTCAGGATGAATTACTGGTTCTGCCATTATTTTTGAGTTATGGGCCAACCATCCTCTGCTACCATTGTGTTAAGTGTTTCAAGGATCCAGCCCAATAACTCCAATAAAATCAAAAGGTTAAATCAAAGGTATTTATTTACATATTACTTATCTCTTGCAGGTGAACATCTGGAATGCCTCTGGACTCCTGGGCAGAGACTTATATACTTGGGAGGCGGAGCCAAGGTAAGGAGGGGTCAAGGGAAGGGCTAGGTAAGGTGGATGAAGTTAACCCTTGCCCTGCCATGGAAACATAATGTTGGGCATTTACTTGTAACACTCTTGCTCTTTAACTCCCCTTTCAACTAACAAAACATAATTCAAAAAGAAAAAGTTGGTTTCATTCATAAGCTATTTGAAGCTTTTTAGTCCGATATTTGTTTTGAATGTAGTCAATTCATCTTCTCCATTCCGATATATATCTTTCATTTGAATGGTCCTTCAAATTTGGCCATCTCTGCTAAGTTCACTACTCTTAGTGTCCATTCTTCAATAGTAGGCAAGTCTTCCTTCTTCCAATACTGCGCCACCAAAATTCTGGCTGCTGTTATTAAATTTAAAATCAACGTAGTCTCTATAACAGTACAATCTGTAATTATACCTAACAAAAAGAACTGTGGAGTAAATTTTATCTTCTTTTTGAGAATATTTTGAATAATCCACCATATTTTTATCCAAAATGCCTTAATTTTTTTACATGTCCACCATATATGATAATACGTGGCATCATCACATTTGCATCTCCAACACTTAGGTTGCAAACTTGGATACATACAGGTTAGCTTTTTAGGATCTAGATGCCATCTATAAAACATTTTATAAAAATTCTCTCTTAAGTTTTGGGCTTGCGTAAACTTCACATTTCTAACCCATATTTTTTCCCACGTTTCCATCATTATTGGTTCTTCAATATTTTGTGCCCACTTTATCATACAATCCTTAACTAACTCCGTTTCTGAATCTATTTCTACCAATGCATTATACAGCCTTTTTATATGCATTTGACTTTGATCTCTAATCTGTTTTACCAAGTTCTCCTCATTTTGCAAAATACCAATTTTCTGATCTTCTCTCCATCTAGCTTGCAACTGTACACATTGAAACCATGTTTGAATTATCCTTTCTTCTCTTAGTTGATTCAAAGATTTTAATTGTAGTATACCTCTTTCCTTGTTAAGAAGCTCTTTGTATGTAATCACATCTTGTTTTTGCTCTACACTTATATTCTCTATCACGTGTATGGGTATTGCCCACATTGGTAACTTGTCATTTAATTTATACTGATACTTTTTCTAGACACGCAATAAAGCATTCCTTAATATGTGACTTTTAAAAGTCTTATCCACTTTCTTATCATATAGTAAATAAGCATGCCAATCATAAACCAAATCATATCCCTCAATATTCAATATTCTTTCTTCTGTTGAGTTCATCCAATCACTCATTGCTGATAGGGCAGCTGCCTCATAATATAGTCTTAAATTGGGCATTTTGAGACCTCCTCTTTCACATATATCCTGCATTATTTTTTGTTTTATTCTCGGTCTCTTCCCTGCCCAAACAAAATTATTAATACCCTTCTGCCATATCTTCAAATTTTCATCTTTTTAAAGTATTGGTATCATTTGAAAAAGAAATAAAAACTTAGGCAAAACATTCATTTTTACTGCTGCTATTCTTCCTAACAAGGATAATTGTAATTTTTTCCAATTTTCCATCTCTCTCTGTATTTTTTGCCACAACGGATCATAGTTATGCGTGAATAATTTCGCATTTGATGTCATAATATAAACCCCCAAATAATTAACTTTTTTTACTATTTCAAATCCTGTTAATCTTTCTAATTCATCTTTTTGATTTTTAGTCATGTTTTTAGTTATTATCTTCATTTTCCCTGCATTTATTTTAAATCCAGATACTTGCCCATATTGCTTAATTATATCCATTAAACCTACAACTGACTGTAATGGTTGGGTTAAAGTAACAACCAAATTATCTGCGAATGCTCGTACTCTGTAATCATACTGCCTAATTTTAATTCCATTTATTTTGTCCAACTCACGTATCTTACTCAACAAAAATTCCAAAGTCAAGATGAACAATAATGGAGACAAGGGACATCCTTGTCTTGTTACTTTTTCTATATTAAAAGTATCTGTTAAACTACCATTAATTATTATTTGCGCTGTTTGTTTCTGATATATTGCCTTAATAGATTGTGTAAAATATTCTCCAAACTGCATCTTTTCTATTATTTTCAACAAGAAGTGCCAATTCAATCGATCAAATGCTTTCTCCGCATCAAGAAATATTTGGTTTTGGTTGTTCTTTTGATCTCCCATTATCTGTGCAAATACTTCTGAAAAGATCTCTCTCAAATTCTCTTGCTTATTTTCTTTGAGGCCTCTTATTCTCAAAGCAAATTCCATATCTCTATATTGTATCATTATCACATCGGCCTCTGCTCTTTCCATCTTATTCTGGACCTCTCCCATTTTATTTTCCAAGTTCTCATTAGACTGCTTAATTTCTTTCACTTTTTCATCTATTGCTTCAATATGGCCTGCCAGACCTTGAACTGCCATGATAATATCTTCTCTAATTTCTTGATTTCATTTTTGAATAATCTCTTTAATTTGAACTATCTCCTCAGCAACATCTTGAATTTTATCCTCAAACACCGCAGTAATTTTTTTTTCTGTAACAGAGGCTTGTATTTTAAGGGCTTCCTGCAACATTTCAAGTGTTAATATTGATGGTTCCGTTGGAACAGAGAGAGATTGCAATTTAGACGTTTGAGCTGGCGAGCTCCCAGCACTTTTGGGGACAATAGCCTTTATTTGTTTTGAAGCCATTTTTAGTTTCCAATTTGAATTTATTCAGCAGCCAGAACAACAAATCCACCAAATCCAAAAATTCCCAGTCTTTAAATAATATCAATCCTTTTTTAAAAAAATCACTGCTGTAGTCTTTTTAGCTTTTTAGCTTTTAATCTTTTTTTTTTAAAGCAAAAATCTCTAATTTTTGAACAGGGGCTACCAGCACTAAACAAAACTTTCCTTTTTAACTTTCGCTTTCATGCCCCATTAAAGCTCAATCACCATCTTGGTTTCACTTTCTCCTCTTAATGAATCAGAAGGAAGTAATACACATTTGGAGTTGAAGTTCAGTACTTGCAAATCTAATCTCTCCTGAGTTTACTCAGCCTGCTTCCGAATGATGTTTATTCCAAGCATTGTTTGCAGGGGTGGTCGCGGCATCTTCTGCTTAAAGCAGAAACGTCCCGGATCCGGAGCTCTGTTGGGCTTCCAGGGAGCTCTCACCCTTCAAGCCCCAGAATTGTTCCTGGGGCTTCTTGGAGAGCTCTACCTGCACCCGTCTGCTCTCTTCCTCCCCTTTTCCCGGGGAGAAAGTTTTCAAGCCACTAGACAGCTGATTTGCGCTGTTCTAGCGGCTTTACGAGATCGCGGGGCTGGCGCTCACAAAAGGAGCGTCTTCGGTGCCTACGGTGCCACCGGAAGTCCTCAATCCTTTTATTTCTGAATTTTGTCTGATTCGTTCTAGTAATACTTCTAGTGACAGTATAAAGTGCAGAGGAGATAGAGGACAACCTTGTCGAACTCCTTTCTCTATATTTAAAGTTTGGGTGTTTTCTCCATTAATTATAATTTTTGCTTTTTGTATCGAATATATTGCTGTTATAATATTCTCAAATTTAGTGCCCAAATTCATATCATAAACTTGTTGAATCATAAATTGCCAATTGAGGTTATCAAATGCCTTTTGGGCATCCAAGAAGACGAAGGCTACTTGTTTCTCTGGGTGGGCTTCGTAATATTCTAAACTGTCCATTATTATTCTTAAATTATTCCTGATTTGTCTATTTGGAAGAAATCTATTTTGATCTAAGTGTATATAGTCGTTCAAAATTTTCTTTAATCTGTTGGCAATAATAGTAGCAAATATTTTATAATCTATGTTTAACAAAGAGATTGGTCTATAGTTTTATATCAGTCTGGCATCTGTATCCCCCTTCGGGATTAGCGAAATTAATGCTTCCCTCCACATATCTGGCATTTTAGCTGATGTTAATACCTCATTGTATAGATCAACCATTATTGGTCCTACTTGTTCTTCTATTACCTTATAAAATTCTGATGGAAAACCATCGGGGCCCGGTGTTTTGTTACTTTTCTGGGATCTAATTGCTTGATTTAATTCCATCATAGTTATATCCTTAGTCAGCGTTTCTTTCAGTTCGTCTTTTATTTCTCGGGTTCTTTTTTCTCTTAGATACTCCCTAATCTGATCCTCATCTACTCTTTCTTTCTTATAGAGATCCTCAAAATATTTATGTGCAATCTCTTTTTTCTTTTCTGTTGTGTGTTGGTAATCTCCATTTTCATCTTGTAGTTGGGTGATGGTTCTTTTCTCTCTCTCTTTTTTAAGTTTATAAGATAGCCATCTTCCTGGCTTATTTGCTTGTTCAAAGTATACTTGTTTGGTTGCCTTCAAGTTTCTAACCAATTCTTCCTGAGCAACTAAATTGAGTTTGTGTTTATGAAAAATCAATTGTTCTTGTAATTGGGAATTTTGTGGGCTGTTCTGTAATTTAGTCTCTAATTTTTTGATTGCTTGAAGTAGATAGTTTATGTCAGCTTCCAAGCTGCCATAAGGACAGGAGGAGAGGCTTGAACTTTCACCTACTTTTTCCCCTGAAGAACTGTCTCCACGGAGATAGAGATGGGAGGGGGGGCATTCCTGTGAAATGACAGAGATGGGATGAGTAGAGTGGCTTGGAAGATGGCCAATGAGATGCAGAGAGCTGCGAACCGGAAAGGGAGGTTTTGTGGGGAGGGCAAAGTTCAATGCTAACTACGCTTTGAGTCAGGGTCAGTTCGTTATGCCCAATAAAGAGAAAAAATTCCTCAATGATCGGGCGTTTGGAAATTCATTTATTTGGAGATAACAACGAAGCTTGACAGTTTTGTTGGGCATATTTTTCTTTGTTCTTTTTTGCAACATAGGATATTATAATTCCCCGTATAACAGCTTTCATAGTATCCCATAAGTTTTGGGTTGTTGTATATTGGTTATTATTTTCTTTAAAATAAAAATTTAGTTCTTCCTTAATTTTCTTAATCAATTCCTCATCTTTCAATAATTGAGAATCTAGCGTCCGTCTTCTCCTTGGTTTTTTTTTACCCTTCCAATTGATTCTGAGTGGGTTGTGGTCTGCCCATGAATTTGGTAAAATTTCTAATTCTGTCACTTCTTCTGCTAATTCTCCACTCATCCACTCCATGTCGATGCGTGACCATGACTGATGGGGGTTTGAATAGAAAGTAAATTGTCTCTTTTCTGGATTTAGTGTTCTCCATATATCTATTAAATTTAATTCATTGGTCATTTCTACATATATTTTGGGTAGTTCTCTCCCCCCCCCTTTTCTTCTTTCCCCCATTGTAGTCTTTTTGATAATCTCCTATGATGCAAATATTTTTTTCTTTCTAATTCAATAATTTTATCATATAAGGTTTTGTAAAATTCTTTTTGATTGTCATTGGGGGCATAAATTACCACTAATAATTTTTTTTAAAAAAATTATCTGTATTTCTATTGCCAGAATTCTTCCTTTGGGGTCTGCAAATATTAAGTTTGCCTTTATCTCTTCTTTAATGTAGACAGCTATTCCTTTCTTTTTCTCCTGATCTGCAGAAGCCATAAACAGAGTCCCTAATTTGGGGCAATCTAAATATTTTTCGTCTGTTTCCTGTAAACATATAATATCTGCATTTTGTTTTATTAAGTTTGCCAAAGTATTTTTTCTTTTTGTCGTTGAGTTTAGTCCATTTATGTTAATAGATAAGAGTTTCACCTCTTTTTCTATAGCCCTAATTGTATCTCGTTTTTTGTCTTCTGTTTGCTCTTATTTCCCTTTCTGTTCTGATCACTGTCTTAGGCTCTTCTCTTTCTTGTTGTTGTTGATTGGTATCTTTTACTTCTTGTTCTTCATCTTTATTTTTTGTTGGTCTTGTTCTTCTTGAGAGTTTGAATCTAGATCTTCTCTGCTGCTTTGGTCTTCCAATCCCGCCAGTTGCTCATAAAGTTCCTGTGCTTTTTCCAGAGTGTCTATTTTGATTTTTCTTTCTTCCCAAGTGACCAGCATCCCTTCTGGAATCAGCCATCGGAACAGAATATCTCTTTTATTCAGGTGTTTAGCCAGGAATTTATAATCCCTTCTCTGCTCTCTTACTCTTCTTGGGATTTGCTTGAGGATCTGAATCTCTTTTCCTTTATATATTATTGCTTCTTTTCTGGATAACTTATATATTATGTCTCGAACTTTCCTCCTCATGAATTGAACGTGGACCTCCTTTGGGAGCTTGTTTTTTCTTGCATAGCTCGTGTTGACCCTGTAAACGTCGTCCATTTCCTTCAACATTTCCTCCTTGTCTCTATCTAGTGCTTCAGCTAAAATTTCTGCCATCACTAGTTCCAGATCTTCATCTTTATTTTCCATTATATTTTGGAATCTTAGGTACGATGCAGCTTTATCCATCTCAATATAGATCATAGAAACTTCCATTTCTTTGCTCACCATTTTTATTTGCTGGTCCACTTTTTCTAGTTTCTTCTCTGTTCCGTTCTTTTCTCTACTTCGACACTCAGTATGCTTCTCCGTGATTCCCTGTATGTCATTATGAGGATTAGAATCTTAGGGGAAATGAACTGAAACTTCTGTCAGTCTGACAATGCTACATTCAGTTTTGGACTAGAATCTACAATAAGGCACCTTATGACTTACACTAATATAGCAATAAATGCCTCCAGTGTATTAATAGCGCTTTGTACACTTCAGCCATCAGGCTGGTAAAACCAGTACTGAATGGTGTGCCTCCCTCTCTATGGCAGGTGGATCCTAGTGGTGAAATTCTGGTTGTGGCACAAGGAGGTTGTCCATGGAGAGAACATCTTTTGCAGCTGGAACAAACCATGGATGTAAAAAGCCACTGAAATTCGTCTTATACACAGACCTGAGTGGCCAGTGGTGGGTGCAATGTGTTCCTGTGGGGCTGCGAACCTTTCAGAACCAGTGAGTGTAGCTCTTCAACACCTTTTGACTCACCCTGAAAGAAAGATTAATATTTTTCCCAATACCTGGAAAAGTTGCCTCAGATTCATTGAGTACGCAACAAATGGTACGGATCAGTTTTTTTGTCTGTTCTTTCCATGAACAAACCTTGGGTAACATCTTAGGTTCAGCACCTTCCTTTTAGAGAGAGATATAGTACAGTCGTGTTCTACCCCAGCTACGGACCCCAAAGAACGCAGCACACACAAAGTCTGTTCAAACCTTAGTTTACTGAATAAACCAGTCTTTTACAACAATGGCTGTTAATTAATTGCATTAACAGCCACCAAGAATTCAAAGAATAATAACTGAAAGCTTACTATGGTTGGCAGAATGCCCAGAAGCAATTTGCAGGAAGCTGATAAGATAAGCAAGACAAGACACGAAGGTATGTGAAGAGGTTGTAGAAAAAATGCTTTGAAAAGTTTAAAAAAAAAAGTTGGCCATGCCCACCCAGTCAAATTACCCCCCCCACCAAGCCACGCCCACAGAACCAGTAGTAACAAATTTTACATTTCACCCCTGGCCACAATAAAGGTGATTAATGTCTTTAATCGATCCCAGTGTCAGCCTCCGCTTTTACTGCTTTGGCTGCCATAGGAACCGGGAGGGGGGAGAGCTAGGGAGCTTGGGGGTTGGAAGCGTGCTGGAGGAAGAAGGAAACCTTGGAAGAAACGAAACTGAATCCTTGAAGTTGCTATCGGGTCAACCGTCTTGGCATTCCTGATTGATGACGCTGCCAGACGTGCTTCCACCTGACCCTGGGAGACCTTTGGATTGGATGATTTACGATGGACAGTGGGAGGGGATGCTTTCTATATGCACTTTTCACGCCTATTGCTTTTAATTTCAGCTTAGCCGTGGTTGCGTTCACTTCATTTCTAGTAAAAGTACCTTTCTCTATAAAACATGGAGTTTGGGTCATTCTTTCCTGGACTTTGAAGGAAGCACACCTGACATTAAGATGAAATTCATTCCCAGCCATCCCGGATAACCACCGAGGGGGCTGACAACAAATTATGTCGGACCAGGAGAGTGAAGAAGAGATGGGAGCATCTGGTTCTACGATAACTACATTTCAAGCAGAGAAAGAGGCTGCAGAATGGATGGAAAACCTCTGGCTGAGAGAGGAGCCTGAGGAAGCTAGATGGTCGAGAGGAGTAGGAAGATTGCCGGACCTGGGGAGGACCCCCCAGGGAGTAACCAGCTCCAGACCCCGCAAGAGAGAGGCAGTGTGGCTGCAAGAGCAAAAGGAAAGCCTCATGATGGCGCAAGTGTTACAACTCCTCCGTGATGTTGAAGAAAGCTGAAAAAGCCGTGAGTCTTATGGGTTCCCTGTGGAGAAGGGAGGAGACTGCCCCAGGGGGGATCCAAAAGAGACAGCCTGTGGGGGAGAAGAAGAGGAAGCTGGGGAAGGAACATCTCAGGCTTCAGGAGCTCAAGTGGGGGATGCAGCAGCCCAGGGACCCCCAGCCTTGCAGGCCCCACCCCGCAGGCTTAAAAAACCAAAATTTCCCCCCCCCAACTGGAAAATATGATGGGAATCTGAAGACATTGGGGCTTTTCTTGACCCAAGTGTGGAACCACATGCAGGATTGGGGGGAGGACTACTTATCAGATGCGGCTCGAGTGAGATGCATGACGAATGTCCTAGAGGGGGTAGCCGCTGAATGGATGGTGGTCCTCCACAATAATAACTCCCCCTTGCTGAGGAACTACCACCAGTTCATGGGGGCTCTTAGGAGGCGTTTTGAAGACCACCTAGCTGAACGGAAGGCGAGACTCAGAATGAAGGGCATCCAGCAGGGCCGGAGATCAGTGGCAGAATACACACAAGAATTTCGCGAGCTGGCACCCTACATGACAGGGTGGTCAGAAGCGGCTCTACTGGAGAGTTTCAAAGATGGGCTGAATGAAGAAATATACAAGGACTGTAGAGGGCGGGGTGAAAACTTGCAGAGTTGGTACGTAGTAGATGAAGATGTGGAGATCGAGCTGGCCCAAAGCCAACTCCGAGCAGGCCGTGCAGGAGACCCGTCATCATACTTCTACCACAAAGGAGCGCCAAGGGCGGCCGCGGGGAGAGCGGAATTCAAACCCAAATTGAAGCCTTTCACCTGCTACAAATGTGGAAGGGAAGGCCATTGGGCTGCAGAATGTTTCTCCAAGCCAGTGCCAAAATCTACCGGCTCAGGCCCCAAGAAGGCCGACAAAGCGCCCGCAAAAGGCCGCGACACCGCCCTGAAAGGAGAAGTCGTTGAGTTCGCTCCCCAAAACCAGGGTGAGTTGGGAACGCCGACCACCGCAGATGACAGCGGGACGGACTCCGACTCCGACTCCGATGATCTGGTGAGTCACACAGAGGAACCCATGCTCGTCCCCATAGAAATAAGGGTGCCATCCACAGGGAAACATGTGCAGATGTTAGCCCTATTAGACTCTGGGTGCACCAGGTGCATAGTCAGCCCGAAAGTGGTGGAGAAACTGGGCCTGAGGCTAAAAATGTTAAAAAGGCCCATTGCATTCTGTCAGTTGGACAGATCGATTGCAGGAGGGGGCCCAGCCAGCTTTGTGACTGAACCTATTGAAATGCAATTGGGAGATCACGTAGAGAGCCTCAGATTTATTGTGGCCCCTGGCATGGAACAACGCCTAATACTTGGACTGCCCTGGCTCCATAGATGGAACCCATGGGTTAACTGGAGAACGGGGGTCCTGCGTATTCGTACCAGAAAACCAAGACTAGAAAGGGAAGAAACCCCCCTTGAAGAAGGTATAGAACCCGAAGGAGCAGAAGTGGCAGTAGGCCACATTGAAGGAGAGGAGAAGATTCCAAAAGAGTATTGGGATCTCCGTGAAGTTTTTAGTGAAAGGGCCTCAGATGTGCTGCCTCCCCACAGAGCTACGGACTGTACCATTGAAATACTCCCTGGGGTGAAGCTCCCTAAACCAAAAATCTACCCCATGACCCCTCGTGAACTGGGGGAATTGCAAAACTTCATTGATAAAAATCTAGAATGGGGTTTTATCCAACCAGCCAGACCAAAGGTGGCGGCACCGGTATTGTTCCGAGAAAAGAAGGATGGCTCCTTTTGCTTGGTAGTTGATTATAGAAATCTTAACGCTATTTGCATGGAAAACGTTTACCCCCTACCACTCATGAAGGACATGCTATCTCACCTAGGAAAGGGGAAAATCTTCACCAAACTTGACTTACAGGAGGCATACTACTGAGTGAGAATTAAAGAGGGGGATGAATAGAAGACAGCATTTAGTTGCCCACTTGGATGTTTCCAGTTTAGAGTGCTCCCGTTTGGACTACAGGGAGCCCCTGCTGTGTTCATGCAATTGATTAACGAAGTACTGCATGAGCACCTGTATAAGAGGGTCCTGGTCTACTTGGACGACATTCTTATCTTCTCAGAGAACATGGATGACCATGTGAAGTTGGTGCGAACGGTCCTGAAAAAACTCAGGGCTGCTGAACTATATGCCAAACTTTCTAAGTGCGAGTTCCACCAAAGCAAAATTGACTATCTTGGATACCGCATATCGCATGAGGGGATAGAGATGGACCCTGGAAAGGTTCGGGCCATATTGGAATGGGCCGCCCCATGCACCCGCAATCAACTACAGAGTTTCCTGGGATTTGCAAACTTCTATAGACAGTTTATCCCCTCATTTGCAAAAATTGCGCTGCCAATAACAAATCTTCTGAAAACTAAAGGTGAGGCAAAACCAAGGCCCTCACGACCTCTTGAATGGACTATGGACTGTCAAGCGGCATTCGAAAAGCTGAAACGATTGTTTGCTGCTGAACCAGTCCTCAAACATCCAGACATGGAAGAACCTTTTGTAGTACAGGCTGACGCGAGTGACGTGGCCATGGGAGCAATACCTCTGCAGAAGAACAGAAAAGGGGAATTACAACCCTGTGCTTACACGTCCCGTAAATTATCTGAAACCGAGAGAAGATGGGCCATATGGGAAAAGGAAGATTTTGCAGTGCGATGGGCATTGTTAACGTGGAGACAATGTCTAGAAGGAGCAAAGCACCCTTTTGAAGTTTGGACTGACCATAAAAACCTGGAGGCATTGAAAACACCGCGTAAATTGTCGCCAAAGCAAGCTCGTTGGGCCCAGCACATCAACCATTTTAATTTCACTCTACAATACCTTCCTGGTGGAAAGAACTTCATGGCGGATGCACTTTGCAGATTGCCTCAATACAACAGCACCAAGGAGAAAGTGGTTTGTCCTATCATCCCTTCGACACAACTAGCAGCGCCAATGACTACCAGAGCACAGGCGAAGGCCGATCCAGCCCTCTCGGGCGAGTTACTTCAGAAACTGCAAGAAGCCTTCTTCTTGCAGTTCTGCTAGCGGGTCAACCATTGTGGCATTCCTGATTGATGAGGCTGCCAGACGTGCTTCCACCTGACCCTGGGAGACCTTTGGATTGGATGATTTACAATGGACAGTGGGAGGGGATGCTTTCTATATGCACTTTTCGCACCTATTGCTTTTAATTTCAGCTTAGCCATGGTTGCGTTCACTTCATTTCTAGTAAAAGTACCTTTCTCTATAAAACATGGAGTTTGGGTCATTCTTTCCTGGACTTCGAAGGAAGCACACCTGACAGCTGGTAGGTTTGTCTTGTTAAAACAGGGCATTTTCTCAGTGTTTCAGGAAGAACAATCTGGACTTCCTCCAATCACTCCTGTAAAACCTCTCTTTACTGATCCCAGATGGTCGTACTTGTGGGTCAGCCAGGAGTTCTGCCACTTGTGCATTGCAGGAATTGGGTGAAAGGGCCCCAATGTTAAGCTTGTCCTGGAAAGAGGAGCCCAGGGGGTCTCTGGGGTCCCCTCCTCCCACCAAGGACTCTTCCTGCGTGCTGCATTGGAGGATGGAGGCAGAAAGCAGATCAGGCTGGGAGAAATCCTCTCAATTCTGGAAACCTGCAGAGACCTGGCTGACTCCTTGCACACAGACTGGGCCACCCCAAACCCCAGGTCCTCAGGACGGTCTGGTAGACAGGAGAGAGGTGGGGTCCTCCCCCTCCCCCTCTGTTGAGAGGGGGCTGTTCCATTTTAATATAGATGGCCTCTTTGACTCTCTTTCCAACCAGGGGTCTCCTCTGTCCAGAGGGTGGACTTTGCCCTCTCCGAAGACAGCAACACAGTCCTTTCCCCAGTTCCAAGGAGGTTCCCCCCCATTTTTCCTCTGATTCAGGGGACCCTGAGGGTGCAGATAAACCCCCAGGTAGCTACAAGGCCTCTCAGAGAGCTCACGGCTGACCTTCACAATGCTAACCACCAAACGGCTGCAAGGAGGAGAAATCCTTCCATTCCCCACCATTCAGTCAGAACCGAAGAAGCCTCTTGGATGAGAAGCGAAACGTTTTCAAGGGAAAAAACCCAAGAAATTCCAGCTCTCTTTTGAAAAGCACCTTTGGGATGTGCGCTGAAGATGCCCCAAAGAGGGATGGTGCTTTCGGAGTCTGTTCCATTGCTGAACAAGGAGAAAGGATGAAGTGGAAGAGCCTTTATTTTAGGCTGCACCTCAGGTCTTGTGCATGAGGGTCCCTCTGCAAATAGCAGGTGAGCCTGTCAGGCCTGCTTGGGAGGAATGAAGTTTCCACCATGGGTGAAGGGTGTTATTTGATGGCCGTGTCCATGGGCACAGATGGGGTGGAACCAAGGTTTGGATGGTCGCTTCTCGGAAAGCCCTGGTCTGAGGTGTGGGTTTTTTTTTCCTTGCTTGGGAGTTTGACCTTGGGGTGGTTAGTCTTGGAGGGGAACCACCAACCATTAAAACCTGAAATTGACTCTTCTTCCTCCATCCCTTTTCTCTTCCAGAAATGGACCCAAACGAGCTGCTGCGGCCATCCCTTGACAGACCCCAGAATGTCCTTGGAGACCCCTGGAAAGTGACCTTGTTTGTCCTTAGGGTCTATGCATTGGTTGGCCTCTGTGTTTTCTTCCACCAGTGAAGGTAAGTTGCTCCTGATCAAGGGAGTGGCGTCACCACAACCTGGGGAGCCCTGGGGCACTGAAAGCCTCCCAAAATGTTGGTGGGACTAACAGGAGAAAGGATAGAGTCCCTCAGGGCTGGAAACCTCTCAGCATTTTGATGGGGTCTGTAGACTTTCTGTTTCCACCGTGCAGGTGAGCCTTGACTTGCAACCACAATGGAGCCCAAATTCTCTGTTGCTAAGAAAGACAGTTGTTAAGTGAATTTTGCCTCACTGTACGACCTTTTTGGCACCGTTGTTAAGTGAATCACTGTGGTTGTTAAGTTAGTCACACGGGATGTGAAGTGAACCTGGCTTCCTCATTGACTTTACTGGATCACGTGAGCCCCAGACACTGTGACCGTCATAAATGTGAGTCAGCCGCAAAGCCTCTGAATGTTAATCACGTGACCCTGGAGATGCTGCAAGGGTCATAAGTGTGAAAAACGGTCATAAGTCGCTTTTTTGGTACTGCTGAAACTTCAAACAGTCTCTAAATGAACCATTGTAAATTGAGGACTGCCTGTATTTATACCCCCAAGGAGTCTCTAGACAGAAAGACCTTTTTCTCATATATCCCACAAAAGGTACAAATCCCTTCAAAATGGTTCCCAGAAGGGGGGACGTCCGGTGGCACCGTAGGCGTTGAAGACGCTCCTTTGTGAGCGCCAGCCCTGCGATCGCGTAAAGCCGCTAGAACAGCACAAATCAGCTGTCTAGCCGCTTGGAAATTCTCTCCCCAGGAAAAGAGGAGGAAGAGAGCAGACGGGCATAGGTAGAGCTCCCCAAGAGCCTCAGGAACAATTCTGGGGCTTGAAGGGTGAGAGCTCCCTGGAAGCCGGACAGAGCTCCGGATCCGGGACGTTTCTGCTCTAAGCAGAACAAGATGCCGTGACCACCCCTGCAAGCAACGCTTTGAATAAAACATTGGATTTGGAAGCAGGCTGAGCAAAGCCAGGAGAGATCAGATTTGCAAGTACTAAACTTTAACTCCAAATGTGTATTACTTCCTTCTGAGTTATTAAGGGAAGAAAGTGAAAGCAAGATGGCGATTGAGCTCTAATGGGGCGTGAAAGTGAAAGTTAAAAGGAAAGTTTCTTTTAGCGCTGGCAGCCCCTGTCTAAAATTAGAGATCCTTGCTTTGAAAGAAAGAAGATTTAAAGGCTAAAAAAGACCATAGAAGTGAATTTAAAAAAGGATTGATATTATTTAAGGACTGGAAATTTTTGGACTTGGTGGATTTGTTGTTCTGGTTGCTGAATAAATTCAAATTGAAAACTACAAATGGCTTCAAAACAAATAAAGACTGTTGCCTCTAAAAGCACTGGGAGCTCGCCAGCTCAAACGTCCAAATTGCAATCTCTCTCTGTTCCAATGGAACCACCAATATTAACACTTGAAATGTTACAGGAAGCCCTTAAAACACAAGCCTCTGTTACAGAGAAAAAAATTACTTCTGTGTTTGAGGATAAAATTCGAGATGTCGCTGATGAGATGGCTGAAATTAAACAGTTTATTCAAATTCGAAATCAGGAAATTAGAGAAGATATTGTCATGGCAGTCCAAGGTCTGGCAAGCCATATTGAATCATTAGATGAAAAAGTGGAAGAAATTAAGCAGTCTAATGTGAATTTGGAAAATAAAATGGGAGAAGTTCAGAATAAGATGGAAAGAGCAGAGGCTGATGTTACAACGATACAATATAGAAACATGGAATTTGCTTTGAGAATAAGAGGACTGAAGGAAAATAAGCAAGAGAATTTGAGAGAGATTTTTGCAGAAGCGTTTGCGCAGATAATGGGAGAACAAAAAGCAAATTTTGAATGGCAAATTGACAAAATTTATCGTGTCAATTCATGGGTTGCCAGACAGAAACATTTACCAAGAGACATTGTAGTTTATTTTACTACAAGGAGGATATGTAATGAAATTTTACAAGCCACCTTTAAAAACAAACTTCAAGTGGAGGGGCAGGAGGTTTTAATACTGAAAGAAATCCCCCCCAAAATTTTGAGAGCCAGAAGGGATTATGCCTTTCTGGTGGAAGAACTCAGAAACCGCCAGATACAGTACAGATGGGAAGTTCCAGCTTGACTAGTGGTGAATTATTCAGGAGAAAGATATCATCTTAATTCAGTGTGGAAGGCAAGAGATTTTTACACCAATGTACTAAAGGCTGGATGCCCACAGTCCCCAGAAGCTAGAAGGAAGACAGAAGCAGAGGGGGCAAGAAAGGGGGAGAAGGAAGAATCACTTGCACAGGCCCAAAGGGGAGCTTTGATTATTCAAGAAGATTTAATACAACTTTCTACTACTCAAGCTTTGGAGGTACATGGAAAAATAGAAGAACCTAAGGATCAAAGACAGACCCGAGCGGCAGCCAAGCATCAAGAAGAATTAAGAGTGCAGCAACTTCAGATGATAACTCAAGAAACTACAAAAACAATCCTTGTGGTGCTAATATTTCTTGATGCTGAGAAAGCATTCAATCTATTGAATTGGCATTTCTTATTGAAAATAATAGAAAAGATACAGTTTGGAGAATATTTTACACAATCTATTAAGGCAATATATCAGAAACAAACAGCGCAAATAATAATTAATGGTAGTTTAACAGATACTTTTAATATAGAAAAAGGAACAAGACAAGGATGTCCCTTGTCTCCATTATTGTTTATTTTGACTTTGGAATTTTTGTTGAGCAAAATACGTGGGTCGGATAAAATAAATAGAATTAAAATTAGGCAGTATGACTATAGATTACGAGCATTCGCAGACGATTTGGTTGTTACCTTAACCCAACCATTACAGTCAGTTGTAGGTTTAATGGATATAATCAATCAATATGGACAAGTATCTGGATTTAAAATAAATGCAGGGAAAACGAAGATAATAACTAAAAACATGACTACAAATCAAAAAGATGAATTAGAAAGATTAACAGGATTTGAAATAGTAAAAAAAGTTAAGTATTTAGGGGTTTATATCACGACATCCAATGCGAAATTATTTAAGCACAATTATGACCCGTTGTGGCAAAAAATACAGAGAGAGTTGGAAAATTGGAAAAAATTACAATTATCTTTGTTAGGAAGAATAGCAGCAGTAAAAATGAATGTTTTGCCTAAGTTTTTATTTCTTTTTCAAATGATACCAATACTTTAAAAAGATGAAAATTTGAAGATATGGCAGAAGGGTATTAATAATTTTGTTTGGGCAGGAAAGAGACCGAGAATAAAGCAAAAAATAATGCAGGATATACGTGAAAGAGGAGGTCTCAAAATGCCCAATTTAAGATTATATTATGAGGCAGCTGCTCTATCAGCAATTAGTGACTGGATGAATTCAACAAAAGAAAGACTATTGAATATTGAGGGATATGATTTGGTTTATGATTGGCATGCTTATTTATTATATGATAAGAAAGTGGGTAAGACTTTTAAAAGTCACATATTAAGGAATGCTTTATTGCGTGTCTGGAAAAAGTATCAGTATAAATTAAATGACAAGTTACCAATGTGGGCAATACCCAGACACATGATAGAGAATATAAGTGTAGAGCAAAAACAAGATGTGACTACATACAAAGAGCTTCTTAACAAGGAAGGAGGTATACTACAACTAAAATTTTTGAATCAATTAAGAGAAGAAAGGATAATTCAAACATGGTTTCAGTATGGACAGCTGTAAGCTAGATGGAGAGAAGATCAGAAAATTGGTATCTTGCAAAATGAGGAGAACTTGGTAAAACAGATTAGAGATCAAAGTCAAATGCATATAAAAAGGTTACAACCTTAGCATTAGTAGAAATAGATTCAGAAACAGAGCTAGTTAAAGACTGTATGATAAAATGGGCACAAAATATTGAAGAACCAATAATGATGGAAACGTGGGAAAAAATATGGGTTAGAAATGTAAAGTTTACGCAAGCCCAAAACTTAAGAGAGAATTTTTATAAAATGTTTTATAGATGGCATTTAGATCCTAAAAAGCTAGCCTGTATGTATCCAAGTTTGCAACCTAAGTGTTGGAGATGCAAATGTGATGATGCCACGTATTATCATATATGGTGGACATGTAAAAAAATTAAGGCATTTTGGATAAAAATATGGTGGATTATCCAAAACATTCTCAAGAAGAAGATAAAATTTACTCCACAGTTCTTTCTGTTGGGTATAATTACAGATTGTACGGTCATAGAGACTAAATTGATTTTAAATTTAATAACAGCAGCCAGACGTCTGGTGGCACAGTATTGGAAGAAGGAAGACCTACCTACTATTGAAGAATGGACATTAAAAGTAGTGAATTTAGCAGTGATGGCAAAAATTTCGGTGTACTTGAAGGACCATTCAAATGAAAGATATATATCGGAATGGAGAAGATGGATTGACTATATTCAAAACAAATATTGGACTAAAAAGTTTCAAATAGCCTATGAATGAAACAAAAATTTTATTTTTGAATTATGTTTTGTTAGTTGAAAGGGGAGTTAAAGAGCAAGAGGGAGTTTGGAGCCTAAAGAAAGTTAGCATATTTTATTTTATGTTTGCTAAATATTATACCCTGTATTTGCTCTGGGAAGTCCGGGTTGGGGGGTGAGGGGAGGGGGATGGAGGGAGGGGGGATGGGGGATGGGGGGTGGGTGGAGGAGGGATGGGTGGAGGAGGGTTGGGGGGGAGGGACGGGGAAAAAATGTAATACTTGAAAAAACTTTTTAATTAAAAAAAAAGAAACTGTTACATGTAAATGCCTAACGTTGCCCCCCATGGCAGGGTAAGGGTTAACCCCATCCATTCACCTAGACCCTCCCCTGATCTCTCCTTACCTCGGCCCCGCCTCCCAGGTATATAAGGTGTGGTCCAGTGATCCAGATGTACTTCCAGACGTATACCTGTAACAGAAACATCTGATTAATAAAGAACTCTGATTCATTGCATTTCATGTTGCAGTCATTGGGTAAGATCCTTGGAAACATTTCACAGATTGGTAGCAGAGGATGGTTAACCCACAACTCACAGAAATGGCAGACTCAGGAATCCAGTCCGAAGCGGAGAACAGGATGTTCACCAGAGCCTATACAAAACAGATGGAGGAGCTGCAGGCTCTCGAAGGCACCACAGCAAAAATCGGCCCGAACGAGAGTGAGCAGGAAGATGACCCGAACTTACTACTCTGGGACAAGGAACTGAGAGAGGAAACCTGCAGCAGCAAGAGAACAGAGCCACCAGGCAGAAATGACTTCCGATCGACCATTCTGAAGATGCTGGAAGTGCCCACCAGCAAAGAGGAGCTCATCGCGAAACTCCAAGGCCTTTTGGAAAGCCATGGAGCAGCGATGAGCAACCAGGAACCAGAAAACGAAATCGCCAGTCCGGCAAGGGAAAGGCTTTCCCAAGCTGAAGCTCCGGACTTGGAGGATTTCATTTCTGTGCCATGCTCCCGGCGGCCATCTTGGAATGGCCGACAACCAATGGGGAGCCGAGATTCAAAAGAAATGGCGTGAACCTGCAGGGACCCCAACCCGAGTGGGGAAGAACCCGAAAACCACGCAGAAAGAACAATGCAGGCCTGCAAGGGCCCACCTACTGGGTCTGAAGTGGAAAAAGCAATAGAAACCCTTGCGGCAGCACTTGGCTCTGCATTCAAGCCTCCCGCGCCTGCAGAGAAACACCCCGAGGCACCCCAAAGCCAAAGCGACAACAGGGTGGCCACTGGAACCCATACAGCGACCCAGCCGACAACCCGGGAGACAACACGCCCAGAAAACGACCACCGGAACCCGACCACCTGCAGGATCAATCAACCGCAGGATTCGCACTCACCACCCGCTGCACCAACTTCACTGGGCCCGGAAATAAGAAGACAAAGCAGCTACTTACCAGCCGTGCGACCCCCACCAGGCTTCCCTACTCACCCGAAGACCATCCAGCATCATCCAGGATCCAACGCCGCTGCCGCACCGCCAAATCCAGGGGATCCTCGACTTACATCTGTCGCCGCCACCGCGCTGCCGAGCTCCAGAAGTCCTCGACCTGTGACCGCTTCGCCTCCTCACCTCTTCCCGTTCTTCGCTGGGGATCCAGGGACCCAGCCATGGCATCCGTCATCCAGGGAGGGCTATGGGCCCTCCAGGGGTGAGTCCAGCCTCCCACCGGCAGGCCTAGGCCTAGGCCTGAGAGCAGCAGCAGAGAGCTCCTCACCCGATGACCTCCGGCGCGAAATTAGCTTCGTGCATGCCCAGTCACCGCCTGTAAGAACATAGAGATAAATGCAAAGAACATAGAGATAAGTCCATACAGACTAGCAACTAGCATTCCCCCCGGCATATTGCGAGTTCCCTCACCTACAACACCATGGACAGCTCCAGACTGTGAGTAATTTACCATACAGCTCAATGACTTTGCCAGCTGATTTCCACAAGTTAAAAGTAGATGGGACTAATTTCTTAGAGTGGAATCATCAGCTACAAATTATATTTTTAAGGGAAAATATGTTATTTTTACTTAATGATCCACCTAGAAAACCTTGGACTTTTGATATAGACTGCCTGCACCACAGGGCTTATTACTTGTTAATGGCAAGCCTATCACCCAGCATCTACCCTAGCCTTGGCCACTACTTGACTGTGGCTGAGATATTACAAAAAATATTTAATTTATTCTATAGCAAGAGTGCAGCCACAACCACCAAGATATCTAGAGAGTTCTATTCAGCCAGGCACAAGGCTGGAACTCCCATGGGTGAACACATCCTTAAACTAAATGCTACCAGGGCAGAACTCATACAAAGGGGGGAAACTATCTCAGAAGATAGCATGAAGAGCATAATTATAAATTCCCTGGACTCTAGTTGGGAAAACTTTATAATGCAACTAGATAGCCTCAACATAGAGCACCTCTCTCTAGATACACTTACCAACAGGCTGATAGCGGAGGATAGCCTAAGAAGGGACCGCTCCACGAGCCGCAGGGAGAGTAGACCAATAAAAAGGGTAGAATTTCAAACCAGGGACCACAACAGCCCAGAATGCTTTACCTGCGGCTCCAGAAACCATTATAAGAGAGACTGCCCCAGAAACCAAAGGGACAGAGACTACAATCACCGCAGGGAAAGGCAAGGCCGGAAGTCAATCCCAGAGACAAGAGGGGGCATAGAGACAGCTCCAGGGACAGCCAAATGGGGTCACTGTATGGCCTTGGAGATCATCAACCCACACGCACGCAGCCAAGGAAAGGGAACACATGACTCATCGATTCAGGAGCCACCAACCACACCACCAACAACAGGAACATACTAACATCATTCACACCAAAGAAGTACCACATTAAAGTAGCCAATCAGGACAAGGTACTGGAAACGGGAGAAGGGAACACACACATAGATGGGATAGGGAAAATAGAGGGGGTACTGCTCACACCTGAGATACCCCACAATATACTGGCCACTCTCAAGCTCAGCAAAGACTTAGGCATTGAGATGACTTTTAAGGGAGGAAAAGCATACATGACAAAAGGAAATAAGAACATAGGCAAAATCATCATTGACGGGGGGCTCACATACTTACAACCCCAAGATTATCCAGATGCTAACGCACAACTAGAAGATAGGGAAGGCAAAACAGGTACCCTTGGGAAGACAAAAGAGGATGAGGCCGAGCACACCACTGAGGACCAACACATTTCTGACACAGCACACAAGGGGAGACCATCTATTGGCAAACCCATCCACGATGAATGCGCCCACCTACTTCATAGGAAGTTGGGCCACGCCAGTTTCCCAATTGTACAAAAAATGACTGAATGTTCAAACGGTTTGCAAGTAAAGAATTGTAACAATTATCTAGAGTGTTCCGTGTGCAAATGCTCTAAACTAAAAACAAAACCTAGACCAAAAAAGGCCTCTCGCACCACCAATTCGACCTTTCAGTTAGTTCACATGGATTTGGTAGGACCCATGAAACCCTCTATTAAGTACAAAAAGAGGTTTTTTCTAACTATAGTTAATGACTTCAGTCGTTACGGGTTCGTATACACACTCAATCACAAAAATGAGGTGTTTCAAAAGTTCAAAGAATTTTACAGGAGGGTAGAAACACAACACAACATCAAAATAAAACAAATTATGACAGATAGAGGGTCAGAGTTTCTATCAAGGGACTTCTCCAACTGGATAAAGAAACATGGGATATTACACTTTACTTCTTCACCTTTTTCCACATTCCAGAACGGAGTGTCAGAATGCAGGAACGGCATACTACAAACTATGGTAAGATGCATATTAGAAGACACAGGGCTGGGGCAACACTTCTGGGCAGAGGCACTCACATACTCAAACTACACCCTGAACAGTCTATGGTCAAGCATGGTAAACAAAACTCCCTATGAGGTTATGTACAATAGGAAACCCCAGATAGCTCACCTACACATATTTGGGGTCACAGCGGGCGTACATATACCGAAGCAGTTAAGGCAAAGTGGGGACAAGGTATCAAGAAGACTAAGATTCATGGGATACGAGTCCGGGACAAAAGGGTACAGGTTTATTGACAAGGACAATAAATTTATCATATCCAGAACAGCAGTGTTTCATGAAAACACAAACTGGTCAAAAATACATCTCAACAAAGTGTTGTCCAGGCAGGAAGTTACAGACAATGTAAGGGTCACGAGCAGACTAGACACAGCTGAAACCGAGGCACACGAGAAACACAAATCCAAACACCAAGGGGTAGCCACCAAGGGATGGAAAGAGGACCACCCCGTCATAAAGGTAGATGCACTCACAGAAAAGGAAGCCAAATACATGCATGACACAGAAACTCTACCCAAAAGGCCCGTCAGACACAACAGGAACAAAATGCCCAAAAGGTTTGAAGATTACGTACTATCAATACACACAAGCACCACGACACCCAACTCTTACGAAGACATTCTTAGGTTGCCACGAGAAGAAAGGATTAGATGGGAGGAGGCCATGGAGAAAGAGATGAACAGCCTGCGAGAGCTAAATGTGTATACCCCATCCAAGGTACCAGACAACAAGATACCCATTGGGACAAAGTGGGTTTTTAAAGTAAAGGAGCTCGAGGATAATAAGACACTCTACAAGGCTAGGTTAGTAGCACAGAGGTTTGCGCAAAAATACCTGGAGGACTACACCGATACATATTCACCCACGGTCAGGGCCGAAAGTGAAAAGAGCGCCCTAGTGATAGCAACAATTCTAGGACTAGAAGTCTACCAATTCAACGTGCAGACAGCCTACCTTCACGCGAAACTAGACAAAGAGATGGATTTAGATCTGATTTTGGGGTGACTGGAGAGTATGTGATCCATCCACCTAGACCCTCCCCGTTCCCTCCTTACTTCAGCCCCGCCTCCCAGGTATATAAGGTGTGGTCCAGTGATCCAGATGTACTTCCAGACATATACCTGTAACAGAAACATCTGATTAATAAAGAACTCTGATTCATTGCATTTCGTGTTGGAGTCATTGGGTAAGATCCTTGGAAACATTTCACAGAAACTACAAAAACAGACGCAGTGGGAGGAGCAAGGCCAAAAAGCAAAATGCATGGAGATTTCCAGCAGATGCTCCGAAAGCTTCAGGGTGCCAAGAATGTCAACTACATTTCTGACTTGGAATGTTAATGGCTTAAATTCACCACAAAAGAGGAGAAAAATATTCCATTATCTGAAACAGTTTAAAAATGAAGTAATCTGTCTACAAGAGACCCATATTAGAATGAAAGATCAAAAATATTTAATAAATGCAAGGTTAGGTACACATTTTGTTGCATCTGCTCCAGAGAAGAAGAATGGTATAGTTATATATCTAAAAAAAGACTTAATTGCTAAACTAATTGAAGCAGATGATCAAGGAAGATTTATAGCAATTGAACTTTTAATAAAAGGGGAAAAATACTTTTAATTGGAGTATATGCACCGAACCAACAACAGGAAAAATTTTACAAGCTTTTACACTCTAAGTTACTACAATGGGATTATAAATCATGCATTTTACTGGGTGATTGGAATGGAGTTTTGGACACTAAAAAAGATAAGAAGGGGCTTTTGCAAAATATCTCAACACGTGCCAGATTGCCAAAATCGTTTTTTGAAATGATGGATGATATGGAGTTGAGAGATATCTGGCGAGAGAGGAATTCTGAAGAAAAAGATTTTACTTTTTTTCCTGATAGACATCAATCTTTTTCTAGGATTGATTTCATATTAATTACTAATGATCTCTTTTCTAGGGTGAAGAAGACGAAGATTTGTCAAAGAGTTTTAATGGATCATAGTCCAGTTTGGATGGAATTAGAGTATGGAAAGGGATTTAAGAGGTCTTGGAGGTTAAATGAAAATCTGTTTAGATATGAGGAAAATGTAAAAGAATGTAAAAAATTTATGAAAGAATTCTTTATTATGAATATGCATAAGGGTACATCTATGGAAATGGTTTGGGACGCAAGTAAAGCATATATGAGAGGTATTTTGATATACTTAAATAATAAACATAGATATAAACAGGGGAAAAAAAGGAAGGACTTAGAAGAGGAAATCAAAAAAAAAAAAGAAAAAAAAAGAACAAGCTTCGATATTGAACCCAGCAGACAAGAAAATAAAAGAGGCAATTAACTTACTGCGAGGGCAATTTAATATGTTAATGGCAGATCAGGTTGCAACTAACTTGCAATATGCTAAACACAATACTTTTTGCAATGCTAACAAACCAGGCAGATGGTTAGCATATTTGCTAAGGAAAAAACAAAAGTCACAGACTATAGAGAAAATAGAATATAAAGGTAAAGAGGTTTATCAGCAAAATATGATTAAAAAAGCATTTTTAGAATTTTATACGAGGTTGTATGCTAGTGATAAAATTCAAAGTATAGATATAGATAAATATTTACAGAAAGAGAATATTTCTATAATCACAAAAGAGCAAAGGGAAGGTTTAAATCAACCGATAACTTCTGAGGAAATTATGTTTGCAATTAAGCAGTTGAAAGTGGGTAAAGCCCCTGGGACGGATGGTTTGACAGCTGCTTATTACAAATACTTGCAGTTAGAAATGGTGGGACCACTTAAGGAATTATTTACTAATATACAATCTGGAGGAAATGTACCCCCATCCTGGAGGACAGCTTTTATTTCTCTGATCCCAAAGGAGGATCAAGACCACACCCAGCCAAAAAATTACAGGCCCATATCACTTTTAAATACAGATTATAAGATTTTTGCTAAAATACTAGCAAATAGGTTAATGACAGTCATGCAACAAATGATTCATAATGATCAAACTGGTTTTATAAATGGTAGACAAATGAAGAGTAATGTAAGGCAAGTTGTTAACCTATTAGAGTATTTGGGGAAGAACAACCAAGTCCCTGCGGTGCTAATATTTCTTTTTTTTTTTAAATTTGATTTATATGCTGCCTGTCAGGTATGCTTCCTTCAAAATCCAGGAAAGAAAGACCCAAACTCCATATTTTATAGAGATTAGTACTTTTACTGAATATGAAATGATCGCAACCCAGGTAAAGCTGGAAGTGAGCAAAACGCGCGAAATAGCATCTAGATAGCATTCCCCCCCCCGTGTTCATCATCCATCATCCAATCCAAAGGTCTCCCAAAGGTCAGGTGGAATCACATCTGGCAACGTCATCCATCAGGAATTTGTGACGGTTGGTCTAACGCCTCCTTTGGAGAATAGGTTTCGTTTCCTCCTGCGCTCTTCCCCCCCCTCGCCCCCCTGACTGCCCCCCCCCGTTTCTTATGGCAGCTGAAGCAGTGAAAGCGGAGGCTGACACTGCCCTTCTCCGGAGACTCAGGGCGGCTTACAGTGTGTTAAGCAATAGCCTTTAAACTTTTGTATATTTTATACAAAGTCAGCTTATTGCCCCCACAAACTGGGTCCTCAATTTACCTACCTTAGAAAGGATGGAAGGCTGAGTCAACCTTGAGCCTGGCAAGATGCGGAGAATCTTGATGCAGAGAAAGCATTCAATCGATTGAATTGGCATTTCTTATTGAAAATAATAGAAAAGATGCAATTTGGAGAATATTTTACACAATCTATTAAGGCAATATATCAGAAACAAACAGCGCAAATAATAATTAATGGTAGTTTAACAGATACTTTTAATATAGAAAAAGGAACAAGACAAGGATGTCCCTTGTCTCCATTGTTGTTTATTTTGACTTTGGAATTTTTGTTGAGCAAAATACGTGGGTCAGATAAAATAAAGGGAATTAAAATTAGGCAGTATGACTACAGATTACGAGCATTCGCAGATGACTTGGTTGTTACTTTAACCCAACCATTACAGTCAGTTGTAGGTTTAATGGATATAATTAATCAATATGGACAAGTATTTGGATTTAAAATAAATGCAGGGAAAATGAAGATAATAACTAAAAACATGACTACAAATCAAAAAGAAGAATTAGAAAGACTAACAGGATTTGAAATAGTTAAAAAAGTTAAGTATTTAGGGGTTTACATTACGACATCAAATGCGAAATTATTTAAGCATAATTATGATCCGTTGTGGCAAAAAATGCAGAGAGAGATGGAAAATTGGAAAAAATTACAATTATCTTTGTTGGGAAGAATAGCAGCAGTAAAAATGAATGTTTTGCCTAAGTTTTTATTTCTTTTTCAAATGATACCAATACTTTAAAAAGATGAAAATTTGAAGATATGGCAGAAGGGTATTAATAATTTTGTTTGGGCAGGGAAGAGACCGAGAATAAAACAAAAAATAATGCAGGATATAGGTGAAAGAGGAGGTCTCAAAATGCCCAATTTAAGACTATATTATGAGGCAGCTGCCCTATCAGCAATGAGTGATTGGATGAACTCAACAGAAGAAAGAATATTGAATATTGAGGGATATGATTTGGTTTACATTTGGCATGCTTATTTATTATATGATAAGAAAGTGGATAGGACTCTCCCCCATTAATAAATTACACCAACAAGTTTTAACTCTCCAGTGTCAGAAACCTGATTTTAATATAATAGAATTTCTTCTTGAAGAGATTGTAAGAAGGGATGAGATTGTGAACCAGCAACTCGAAAAATTTAAGCAGGAAATTAAAGAAATTGGTGAACTGGTGAAATCAAAGTTTGACTTTTTGAATCGAAAGATTTTAAAAACAGCTAATGGTTTATCAGACTTTCTGATTCGGGTGGATGCAAAGACTAAATTATTAGAGTCTAAAATGAAGGAAACTGAGGAGAATTTGGATGACATGATTCAAAAAATTAAAAAGGATTTGGTAAACATTCAGGATAATAGCTCAGAAGACAAACCTAAAATGGAGGTTGACCAAAAGACTGGTAATGAAGAAAATGTGCAACAGAGGATTGAAAGAGAAGTTTTAATGATTCAATATAATTTTACAGAATATGCAATTAGACTGTGAGGTTTGCAGGAAAATAATAGAGATGACTTAAGGAAAATATCTTCTGAAATTCTGGCTGGGATTTTAAAGGTTCAACCTGATGAAGTGTATTGCAGGATTGATAGAATTTACAGAATAAACTCCTGGTTGGCAAAGCAAAGGCAATTGCCTAGAGATGTGGTGATCTATTTTACAGATAAAGAAATTAGGAATAATATTGTGCAGAACTCTTTTAATTCTACTTTGCAATTTCATGGAAGAAAGATTTGGATTTTTAAGGAGCTCCCGACTAAGATGTTAATGGAGAGGAAGAAATTTGGCTTTCTAGTGACTGAGTTAAAAAAAAAGAAATATCCTATTTAGGTGGAATGCCCCAGTTGGTTTAATATTGAGACACCAAGGAGTAAGATATCAACTGAACACTGTTGAAAAAGCGGAAGAATTTTATCAAAAAATTTTAAAAATGAATTTAACATCTTTAGGCATAATACAGGATAAGCAAAAGGAGTTGGAAACAAAAAGAAAATACCAAATTACAGAGGCTGTGGTGGATAAGTTGTCTTTGGACTCTCTGGATACCCCAGCTGGACTGTCTATAAATAAGAGAGCAGTGTCATCCGACTCCAATGTGATGAACCATCAAGTCACAGACAAGTGAGCAAAACAACCAGTTGATATACAAGTGATGGAGAAGAAAGATGAGATGATAAAACTAACCCAACAAGATCAACTCACAAAGCAGAATGAAAATCGATCAGCCGATACACAATTGGTAGGCACGAAACGAGGATGGAAATTCAATCCGCAAAAGAAAAAGAAAAGAAATAGATCTCATAGAAACAGCAATTTCTAAACCAAGCAACAGTGAAGCCAGGGACTTTAAAAAATGAATGAACATCTGAAAAGATAGTGGAGGCGAACAATTGTTTAATACTATCCTGAGGATTGTGGCAGATCTCTGTAATGCCGTGATTTTGGGATGTGAAAAGAGCCTTACCTTGTTGGATTTGAATTATCTACTCTGGATTTCTTTTACTGGTGAATATATTATGATTATTTTGAGTTACAAGGCAAGAGAGTCACGCTGGGGCATGCAGAAGATCTGGTTGTTACCCATTAGGATGATGGGAATCAACAATCCTGATGAATACCACAACTATAACTATATGGATATAATTATAATGTCACTCGGGTGGTTGTTTTTACTTTTATATATATACGAGGATATTTACTACTGATGGGGGCAGAAGATGATTGAAGATTTTGAACAAACTGTTGCACCAGCATATTATTTTACCCTATTATGGGTGATGGATTTAACGATCCAGTGGAAAGACATCAAAGAAGATATTATATGGATTATAAATTTAAAGTTATTGTCTTTTTTTTTTTTTTATAAAATGGAATGCATATATAGATATGTGTATATTTTAGTAAAGTGGGCAGTGGGTTATATTTAGAATTGTATTGCATGATTTTGTAGGAATTGAAGGGTTGAAATAGGTTAGTTTACTGATTGATTAGTCTAAGAAAAAGGATCCTTAAGTCATATATTTAGGGGAGTGGAGGAATTGGATAGAACTGAATAAACGTTAAATTTGGATGTAGGGAGAAGGCTGCTTTAAAATGTTATATTAATATATATAAAAGATTAAATGTTAAATTGTAATAATACACTATAAGTTTAGGGGAGGAGAAAAAGGGCAGATTATCGTAAAAATGGGAGTTATAAGAATAATATGCTAAGGGTCAGTATTCTGAGGAGGGAGTAAGGGAAAGGAAAGATATTATGTATGTAATTAGTTATGAAATAGCCTATTGTTGTGAAGAAGTCACAGGGGGGGATGGGTGGTGAGGGGGGGGTTAGGGAAGAGGGGGGGGAAAAGGGGGAAAAACTTGTATTTGAAAACTTTTTCAATAAAAAAAAAAAGAAAGTGGATAGGACTTTTAAAAGTCACATATTAAGGAATGCTTTATTGCGTGTTTGGAAAAAGTATCAGTATAAATTAAACTATAAGTTACCAATGTGGGCAATACCCAGACACGCGATAGAGAATATAAGTGTGGTGGAGGGATGGGGGGGGGGGTGAGGAGGGAGGGAAAAATTGCTGTAATATTTGATAAAACTTTTTAATAAAAATATGGTTCCCAAAAGGGAAGGGGAGGGGAGGGGAGGGGAGGGGAGAGGAGAGGGAAGGGAAGAGAAGGAGGGAAGGAAAGGGGAGGGGAATGGAGGGGAGGGGAGGGGAGGGAAGGGGCAGAGGCAGGAGAGGGGAAAAGGTCTCCCTTCTTGCCAATCTGTGGCCATCCTCCTATCCCAAAAAGTCCTTCCTCAGTGGTCAAGGCAGGGCCTCCTTTGGGAGGGAGGGAGGGAGAGGGGAGGGATGACAACACAATTGATAAAACTGGCAATCATCAGGAAAGACTCTGCTTAAAAAACAAACAGAACTGTGGCTGTTAATTCCCAAGCTTTACGAAAACGAGACAATTTTCATCATTTGACAGACAGGCATCCAATTTCCCAAAGTGTCTTCCACATTTGAAGCGTTGCCCATCCCCCTCCGGCCTCCCCTCCGCTTCCTCCATCCAGCCTTGGCCTGGTTCAGAGTTTCCACCCGTCTGTCTGCAGATGCCACAAAGGCCCCTTTTGCTTTCGGTTGTGAGAAAGCCACAATTGCCACCATGCTCTGCCTTGTGGTGTTTCCTCCTCTCCTCTCTGCTCAGAATCGGAGCCTTTTTGCCCTGGAACAAATTCTCCACTCTCACAATCCCTCTGAACGCCATGGAGTTCTTCACACCCCACAACCAGAAATGCCAAACTCTCTGAAACTCCATTTCTGGGGTTAATTTGTAGCGCAAATTATTACAAAATACTTTGCAGAAGTCATTCTGGAGAGGGTACCTTAAATGCTCCTGTGGTGTGTATAACATGATGACATTTAGAATATTTGTGTCTTATATTTCAATATACAATTATTTACTATCATATATTTTATTGCAATTGATGATATGGAGTATCCTCTACTCAGATACACAAATAACATTGGATAGACACAGTATTAACATGAAGAAAATTTCTTCTTATTTATTTCAGTATCAGTTGGAGAAATAAAAGGCTTCTCCTCAATCTCCTGGGATATGAAATAATTCAGTTCGGCTTGGCTATAATCTAGTTATCAGGCCATCAGTGACTGCCACAAGGGAAACTTTGCTCTTTGAGGGGTGGAAGGACATAAAAAGGAGGAACTCGGAGCAATTGAAGGTTCTTCTTTCAGCCATTCAATTTATGTCACAAGACTCTGGAGAAGTCAAAATATATCACAATGGAGGAACATATTTATATATCAGCTCACTGATATAAAGGAATAGAATTAACATCTTATAAGGAAAATCAGAATTTTGCAGAGAATATACAAAGCAGCATATAATATTCTAAATCTATTTGCCTTTCAATTCCTCTAATATTAATGATCCTTTGGGATAATTATTGAACAGCCGGGGCAAATTATAATTTAAAGTAACATAAAATGGTAAGCAAATAAATCATATTCCTGTCCTAAAGGAGCTAAAGGGATAGTCACAATAGTGAAAACTGTGATGGGTCAATTAAAATTCAACCAATAAAGCCTATTGCTAGTCCCAGCCTTTTTCCTGAAACTTTGATCAGAAGAGACATCCATGTAGAGCTGAGGTCTCCTTAGTGGTCTACCTCCATCCTACCATTTATCTGCCTTTAAGAAGGGGATTGGTGACCAGAGTTTGACAGACACCCATCAAGGTCTCTGCCAGCCAATTTGGATGTAAAAACTAAACACTGAAAGCAAAGATGCAGTCAAGAGTTCGGGTGCTGCTTCCGGTTTTGCTTCCGGTTTGCTAGCCTTCGGCGAAGACGGTACCTTTTTAAGGACGGCCAGCCCCGCCGCCTGTAGAGCCGCCTCGTGATCGAGAAGTGGCTCGAAAACTCAGGTTGAGCCCCTGTAAGCCCCCAGGGAATTGCTTCTGGGGAGGAAACAGGCGCGGCTCCCTCCCAACCTGCTGAGACTCCGGATGGCGTGGGACGATTCTGCTCTCAGCAGAACAAGCCAGCTTCAGCATACGTTCAAATTGAATGAAACCAACCTCAATAAGCAGCGGAAATATTAACTTGAACCCTGAAACTTGGAAATTGCAAGTATTAGCGCTTTGTTGACTTTTTAATTTAAGAGAAAGTACGAGCGAGTGAAAGTGATTTGAAAAAATATGGCGCCCAGCTCCAGAGCTAACGAGCTTGCGAGAGTGGATTTGTTAAGTTATTTTGCTTTGCTACAAAATTGCTACAAAGTTGCTCCGCTTGTAATAAAGAGAAACAAGAGAAGAGGGGGGAAAAACTCTTTCTTTAAAATCTGAATTTGCTTTACTCCAGTTCCTATTTGATTAAACCTGGGGGATTTTTTTAGAAGTCTCTGTGGAGGTGGAAAAGGAAAAGGGACTTCCCTTTTCAGAAAATCTAGCCTACGTGGCAGGATGGCCTCAAAGAAGCAGGAAGGAAAGGCAGTGGGGGGGGATCCCCCACACACAAACATGAAATGCAGCTTCCCCCTGCTCAACAGACACAGACTCAGAAAAAAGATTTTGACTTTGAAAATTTAAAAGAATTTATCTCTCAGGCTTTGGATGACAAATTTCAAAAATCACATCAAGAAATAGATGATAAACTTCAAAAATCCCAACAGGAAATTATGCAGGAAATTAATGAAATTAAAGACATGGTGAAACAGGATTATGGCAAGGTGACTAAAAAAATATCCGATGTGGCGTCTGGCCTCGCAGAATTTATTATTAAAGTGGATTCCAAAGTGGAAGATTTTAAATCAGAAGTCAATGTTAAGATTAAGGACAATGATTATAAAATTTTTGATGTTGATGAAAAAGTGCAGAAAGTTGAGAACGAAATTGTTATGTTGCAATTCAGGGCCATGGAATTTGCTATAAGGCTCAGAGGAATTAGAGAGGATGACCGGCAGGATTTGAGACAGATTTGTGCTGATGCCCTGGCTGTGTTATTAAAAATCAATCCTGAAGTGGTTTTTTACAAAATAGATAAAATTTACAGAGTGAATTCTTGGGTGGCCAGACAAAGACAATTGCCCAGAGATGTGGTGATATATTTTACAGATAGAATAATAAGAAATGATATCCTGCAAAAATCTTTTCTCTCCTCTGTGCAAGTGGGGGGGGGGGGGCTCAAATTGGAGTTTTTAAAGAATTACCACCCAAGATGTTGAAAGCCAGAAAAGATTTTGGTTTTCTAGTAAATGAATTGAAAAAACAAGATATACCATTTCAGTGGGATGCCCCAACTGGTATAATTTTGAAATACAATGGAGAAAGACATCGGTTGAATACTGTTGAGAAGGCGGAGTATTTTTATTCTGCTAATTTTAAAGAAAGAACACCATCTCCACGTACATCTACAGTGTTGGAGATTAAGGAGAGTGATAAGAAGCAACCCCAGCAAGAGATGCAACAACAGTCAAAGCAGGTGGACTCAGAGGACATGCAAGGTGCTGTAGGAGGTTTACTGGAGGAGCCCCTGCTAGAATCTTCTCCAATCCTGGACCCGGTCCAGATGGTTGAAGTCAAAGACCAGCGTATAACTCGTGCAAAATCTAAGCAACTTAAAGAAAAGCAACAACAGGAAAGACAATACAAAAAGGGAGCTAAGAGTACTGTACAAGAGACTGAAGCCATGGGGGGAGCGAAACCGAAGATTATGGAAGACATTCGGTTATTCTGCTCATTGCTTCAAAAAGATAAAGATGACAATTAAGTGCTTATCTTGGAACGTGAATGGGTTGAATTTATTACAGAAAAGGAAGAAGTTATTTGCATATCTGAGACAATTTAATAATGATATAATTTGTCTACAAGAAACCCACATTAGAACTCAAGATCAAAAACATCTGATAAACTCTAAATTAGGAACACTTTTTGTGGCTTCAACTTTGCAAAAAAAGAATGGTGTGGTTATTTATGTAAATAAAAGACTGACAGCTAAACTTATAGAAGCAGATGAAGATGGCAGGTTTTTAGCAATTGAATTGTTTACAGTAAATGGCCAAATTCTTTTGATTGGAATTTATGCTCCCAACCAACAACAGGATCATTTCTATAAAATGTTACATACTAAAATACTGCAATGGGACTACAGATCTATTTTAATTATGGGAGATTGGAATGGAGTAATTGATTCCAAATTAGATAAAAAGAGCATGGTGAAATCCAGGATTAGACTACCACAGACTTTTTTCGATATGAAAGAGGACTTGGAATTAAAAGATATTTGGAGAATACATAATCCAAAAGAACTGGACTATACCTTTTTCTCTGATAGACATAGATCCTTCTCTAGGATTGACTTTATTTTGTTGTCAGATGATCTACTTGTTAAGACAAAAAGAACAAAGATTTTTCCAAGAACTTTGACCGACCATAGCCCAGTATGGATAGAATTTGAGATGGGTAAAATTGAAAGATGATCATGGAGATTAAATGAAAATTTATTCAGATATGAAAAAAATATAACAGAACTTAAGAAGTATTTGAAAGATTTTTTTGAAATGAACTTGAATAAGGGTACCCCACTTGAAATTGTGTGGGATGCGAGCAAAGCTTATATGAGAGGGGTACTCATTTACATGAACTCTAAACATAGACTGAATCGACAAAAGAAGAGATTTGAATTGGAAGCAGAAATAAAGAATAAAGAACAGCTACTTATTAAAAATCCAACAGATGAAAAAATACGTGGTGCTATAAAACTTTTGAAAGATCAATTTCAAATGCTTATGGCGGAACAAGTTGCAACAAATTTACAATATGCGAGGCATAATACATTTTGTAATGCCAATAAACCGGGCAGATGGTTAGCTTATACACTAAGGAAGAAGCAGAGTATACGGACTATTGATAGTATTGATATTGGAGGGAAAAAAAATCTTTCAACAAAAATTAATTAAAGAAGCTTTTGTAGATTACTATACTAAACTATATGCTAAAGATGATGTGCAGAATGGACTTATAGAAAAATACTTAGATAATAAAAGAGTCACAAAAATTACTAATCAACAAAAGGAAAGAATGAATTATCCTATAACAGAGGAGGAGATAATAGTAGCAATTAAACAATTAAAAACAGCTAAAGCTCCTGGAATGGATGGTTTGACAGCAGTGTATTATAAAACTTTGCAAGCAGAAATGGTGGAACAACTTAGAGATTTATTTTGTAATATTCAACAAGGGGGTAAAATACCCCCATCATGGACAACAGCTTATATTTCTTTGATACCAAAAGAACAAGTAGGTCTTAAAAAACCGGAGAATTATCGACCAATATCTCTTCTGAATACTGATTATAAAATTTATGCAAAAGTACTAGCCAACAGGTTGATGCCAGAAATCCAAGAGGTGATTCATGATGATCAAGCAGGATTTATCGAGGGCAGATATATGAAGGACAATGTAAGGCAAGTAATAGATTTATTGGAATATCTTGAGAAGAATAAACAGATCCCTGCAGTGCTGGTCTTCCTGGATGCAGAGAAGGCCTTTGATAGAGTGGACTGGAATTTTCTACTAAAGACTTTTAAAAAGATGGACTTTGGGGATCAATTTATACAGGCGGTTTCAGCAATTTACCAAGAGTAAAAGGCACAGATTATTATTAATGGAAGTTTGACAACAGAGTTTAAAATTGAAAAAGGAACAAGACAGTGATGTCCGTTATCCCCATTGTTATTTATTTTAACACTAGAAGTCTTGTTAAATACAATACGGGACTCTAATATCTTGAAAGGTATAATGATAAGGCAAGAGGACTACAGAATAAAGGCATTTGCAGATGATCTGGTTGTTACCCTAACACAGCCAATGGAATCAATAATCCAGATGAAAGACATTATACAAGACTATCGTAAAGTTTCAGGTTTTAGACTGAATCAGAAAAAAACAAAGATGATAGTCAAAAATATGACACAAGATCGAAAACATGAGCTGGAAAGGAGGGCAGGTTTTGAGATTGTACCAAAGGTAAAATATCTAGGAGTTCAGGTTGCAGAATCAAATATGAAACTGTTTCAAAATAATTATGAGGTGTTGTGGCGAGATGTGCAGAAAGATATGGAGACATGGAAAAAACTGCAGCTGTCTTTACTCGGAAGAATAGCAGCAGTTAAGATGAACATTTTGCCAAGATTTCTTTTTCTGTTTCAAATGATTCTGGTGCTTAAAAGTGATAAACAATTGAAAGAGTGGCAAAGTGGAGTGAAATAAGTTTGTTTGGAATGAGAAAAAACCGAGAGTGAAATTGAAAATTATGCAAGATGTTCCAGAAAGGGGAGGTCTTAAACTTCCAAACCTACAATTATACTATGAAGCAGCAGCTTTGACCCAAGCAAGCGATTGGTTTGGAAGGAAAAAGACTGGAATATTGAATATAGAAAGTTTTGATCTTGAATTTGGATGGCATGCCTACTTATTTTATGAGAATAAAGTGGATAAAGTATTTAAAAGCCATATACTTAGAGACTCTTTGATGAGGGTTTGGAAGAAGCACCGACTTAAATGGGATTACAAAATACCGCTATGGCTGGATCTTGGTCATATTATGTGGAATACAAATATAATGTCACTCGGGGGGTTTTTATATAAAGAGGTTCTTTTTACAGATGCGGGCAGATGGCAGTTGAAGACATTAGAGACACTGTTGGACGAAGGGATTAACTTAACTTGGTTACAATATAATCAACTTCAACTCAGATGGAAAGAGGACCAAAAAATTGGTATTATGTTGCATGAGGAAGAATTGGTTAGACATATAAAAGAGAAAGGTCCAATGCATATTAAAAGGCTTTATAATGTTTTGTTAGAAAGGGATTCAGAAACTGAATTGGTTAAAGATTGTATGATTAAGTGGGCACAAAATTTTGAAGAACCAGTGATGTTGGAAACATGGGAAAAAATTTGGGTTCAGAATGTTAAATTTACACAGTCGCAGAATTTGAGGGAAAATTTCTATAAAATGTTTTATAGATGGCATTTAGACCCCAAAAAATTGTCGTGTATGTACCCTAATGTCCAGCCAAAATGTTGGAGATGTGATAGTTTAGTTGCTACATATTATCATGTTTGGTGGACTTGCAAGAAAGTTAAGGCTTTTTGGATAAAAATATGGTGGGTTATGCAGAATGTTTTGAAGAAAAAAATTCAATTTTCTCCACAACTGTTTTTATTGGGTATAGTTAAGGGTTTTACATTGGGGGAAACAAAGTTGATATTGTACATGATAACAGCAGCGAGATTATTGATAGGTAAATACTGGAAAAATGAAGCTTTGCCCACTATCGAGGAATGGACTTTAAAGATGGCCAGTTTTGCAGAGATGGCGAAGATTTCAGCATATTTAAAAGACTGTTCACAAGAGACTTATTAATGGGAATGGAAAAAGTGGATAGATTATGTTCAGAACAAATATCAAACCAGGAAGTATCAAATAGCTTTTATTTGAAAATGTCATATTAAGATAGAAATATATTAATGTAATGAAGATGAAAAACTACAAGGGGGAGGGAAGGGTTCAAGTTTTATATAAAGGGTTTTTTTTCTTCTTGATCTGAGTATATTGTGTGGAAGTCTGGGGGGAGGGGAGGGTTAGGGAGGGTTAGGGAGGATGAGGTTGGGAGGTTTGGGATGGGTTGAGGGGGGGGAAAGGGGTGAAAATGTAATTGTAAAACTTTTGCAATAAAAAAAAAAGAGTTCGGGTGCTGCAAAGCAGAGTGCCAGTCTTCATGAAAGGTGATTTCCATGAAGGCTTCTATGGCCTCCAGAAGCTTTTTTAGAAAATCCGGGGTGGGTGAGGGCATCTCAGGGCTTCCTCTAGGCTTCCTGCTGCCCTCCGCCCTCTTCCCCCTCTCCATAGAAAAGGCAAAGAGCCAAAGGTGGAGGAGAAGACATTCTGGGCAAGGAAGGATGGACTGGGATCTCTCCTGATCTTAAATTTCATTTTAAAAGTTAGGTGTATGTAGATTACTTGTGACCCTTCAGATCTGTTTCCTTACGGGGATCCTCCTCAGCCCCTCCAACAAAGAGGGGGCTCCCAATGCGAGGCCTTCCTTCCCTTGAAGGGCTGGGCAGACCCCCAGAGGGAGCTCCCTTGAAGCAGCACCAGACAAAGTCAGCCCAGGAAAGGTTTCCTGGCATTTTGTGATATGTCATATTCATTGATCCAGCGGTGGGGAGATGCTGGGGGTGCCCCTTCACAGACCCCTCAGCAACTGGGGCCCTTTGAAGGGAAGCTAAAAGGGAGATTCTGAGAAGCCTCAGGCAAAATCTCTGGTGTAAAAGAAGGGGGGAAATGGGGGTAGAAAATGGAGGGAAGGACCTCCAAGGTTCTCAAGAAGCTCAGCACACAGATGGTCTTTAACCTGCTAACTGTCTTGAGGGAGAAGGGAAGAGAAAGGGAGGGGGAGAGGGAGAGAGGAGGAGGAGGAGGAAGGGAGAGGAGGGAAGGAGGGATGGAAGAGAAAATGAAGGGAAGGGATGCTTAACTGGCTTCCTATCCTTGAACTGTGAAGACTGCAGGAGTTTCTTGCAGGCACTAGAGATGACCGCTGTCCAAGGTTAATGGGATCAAGTGGATCAATCAGCTCCCCCTCAGTCCATCATCTTGCCTCCTGCTGCTTTCTGTCCTGGATCCTCTGGCCCATTCCTTTCATAAAACTGACTGGCTTCCCTTAATTTCCTTGGAGATTTCTTTTGGGAGGTGGGACATTGGAGGCAGACGGGGCAGCTGGGAAGGAGAGACGCTGTCCAGTATATGATGTATGAAAAGATTGGATTCCAAAAGCGGAAAATCTCTTTTCCCCAAAGGGCCCAACTGATGGGGAGAAGGAAGAAAGGAAGGTGGAAAGAAGGCCAGGGTTGGGGCCCCATTCTTTGGGGGGGGGGGGGCTCTGTGGCTCCTGCAGAGTTCCCCATTCCCTCAAATAGACCCCAACACCCTCTGTGGCCCTTTGGAACTTCCTCCCCCCAGAACCCCGATTGGCCCCTGAAGTAACAATTGTGCAAGTCTCCAGGCAGAGTCTCTCCCCTCCCACTTTCTCCGCTTCCCTCTCTCCACAGCCTCTGGAGACGGAGCCCCGATGTGGCCCAGGAGGAAGAGGTGCAGGAAGCCCATTTCCTCCATCCCCACAGCTGAGCTGGGAGGAACCCCTTGAGTCACTCGTGAGTCTGGTGAGGCTCCTGGCCAGTGCGGAGGAGGCTTCTGAGGGGACTAGGCGGCGGGAGGGAAGGGCTTCAGGCAGACTGCCTGCGGAGGGTGGCCCTGCCCGACTTGGGCGCGACAGAGAGGGGCAGGGCACTTGAGTGACAGCTGTCTGTTCAGGTGAGGGGGGAAGGGAGAAGGGAGGCGCAGCTGCAGGAGGAGCCTTTGGTGTTGGAGCGGGCAAGGACTGCCTGGGGAGGTTGCGGGAACCAAAGCCAGCCAAGGGACTTTGTTCCACTCACTAAACTTTTAAAACCAGCTTTAAAATAAAAGTCAAATGGGCGACTTTGAGACAATCATTAGGAGATTTTGAGTTCTAGTTCTGCCTTAGGCATGACAGCCAGATGGGTGAGTTTGAGCCAAGGTCTAGGAGGCTCTGAGTTCTAATCCTCCCTTAGGCATGAAAACTTTCTGGGGGACTTTCAGCCAATCACCAGGAGACCTTTGAGTTCCAGTCTCGCCTTAGTCCTTTTTGATTGGGTGTGTGAATCTTGGAAATATTTTCCCAGATACCAGAATTGGGGATTCCTAGACTGTGAGATGGCTGAGTGTCCAATATTGTGTGGCGTGATGGAGGAAAGTGAAAGTGTGGGAAAATACCAGTTCCATGTTGGGAAAAGCCATAAGTCTCTCTGCCTTCTGCTTGTGGGAGTGTGAGGGATCTCACGAAGAATGATGGTTTGTTGAGGGCACTTCCAAGAAAAGGTCAGCACACAAGGATGCAATCAAATTAAGTCTTTATTTAGAAGTAAAAGTGGAGTAAAATAAGGTCCCAGGCATGGAGGCATCCATGCCTGGATTGAGCCCATGGATCAGTCACATAGGAGACTAGAACAAGAGCAGGCAAAAGGGAAAGGGTAAAAAGGGGCAAAAGAAGGGAAGAGCAGCTCCTGTGCAGGGGTTCTTATAGGGGCCCCTGGCCCCTCCCTTACAAGGTGTGTGAGGGGGCCGGAGGGCCATTAACTTTCCCCAATGGGGCTGCAGGGGCCGGAGCCCCTTGACCCACCAGTGGGATCAAAGGTGCCTCTTTGCCCCGATCTGGTGGCCTTTGAAGAGACTGCCATGGCTGGCACAAAACACCTAACAATTCCCCTTCTTGCCAGCCAATGACAGGTGACGGTGAATGTGTGTGAGAGGGCGAGCAGGTGTCCTGCCACCTCTCCTGTTCTTTAATGGGCAGCTCCTGGATTTCAGAGAAAGTCTTTGGGGTGACCACGACTCTGTTGACGGATGCGACGTGCCCAATGTCAAATCTCTTAGGTGGGACCCCCTTGTTGGACCGCTTTGACCTTCTGACCTCCTGCCACTCACCACCCCTTTCCTCTGCGGATTCCTCGCCAACTGGCTGTTCACGACCGGGATGTGGAGGCCCTCGGTCCCAGGCGTTGGGCATCATGGGCCTCTGGAGTGTCACTGGAGGCGAAGAGTCAGGTGAAGTTGGCATGTCTTCCCCCTCAGGACTGGACGGCTCATCCTCCTCATTTGGACCAGGTAGGCTGACCTCTTCGTCCTGTTCCTCGCTCTCATCGGTGGCAGGGTCTGTGGTTGTCTCAGGTGGTGTCATGGTTGGTGCAGCTTTGCTGGGCCGGTTAATGTATGGACCCAGATCATTTGAGTGGATCTGGGTCCAATTGGAGTCCTCTTCAAAGGAGGCAGATTGGGAGGTCACAATCCTGCCCTCTTCTCCCAGGAATCGGTAGGCCTTGGAGCCAGGGGCATAGCCCAAGAACCTCAGTCTCTGGGAGACGGATCTCCCCTTCTTTCTCAGCTGCTTGGGGATGTGCACCCAAGCGTAGGAGCCAAACACACGCAAGTGTCCCAAATTTGGCTTCCTACTGTGGACCAGAAAATATGGGGTTTGATTCACAACGCTGCTCCAGGTGTGGTTCAGAGTGTAGTTGGCTTAGTGTACCGCCTCCGCCCAGTACGATTCCGCAACCCCAGCATCCGCAATCAGGCTGCGCACCATGGTCTGCAGAATGCCATTGCGTTTTTCTAACACACCGTTCTGCGCAGGTGTAAAAGGCGCTGTACGAAAATGGTGTATGCCCTTGTGCCTTATCCAGTCCTGGAATTTTCAGGACATGAACTCAGCCCCATGGTCGCTCTGCAGCTGCGCGATCTTTGTCTTGTACTGAGTTTCCACATAGTTGTACAATGATTTTATGGCATCAAAGGCTTCAGACTTTTCTGTGAGGGTATACACATGGCCATACCTCGAGAAATCATTGACGGCAGTGAGGAAATACTGCCTTTTTCCTAGGGACGGTGTAAATGGCCCAACCAAATCAACATGTATTAATTGATATGGGTATTGAGTTTTACGCAGTGACACCTTAGGTATTGGGTCAGCCTTCCTCTTTGCCCTCTTACAGATGGCACAGTCCACAAACACCTCACAATCCTGGAGATGAATCCCCTCAGCGAATTCTCCCATCTTTTTAACCACTGGGAAGCTCGCATGGCCTAACCTCCGATGTAAGAGGTGGGCACATTTAGTATGCAGTGGCTTTCCCACTGACACCCCCTTGGCTCTGGTTGCCTTGGGCGGTGCTGGCACCTTAGGCCCTTCTTTGGGCTTACCTGCCTTAGGTGCCTGCTGAGGCTCAGGTTTCTTGCCCGCATTGGCCTTGGAAGGCCGTGGTACTGGTTGAGGCGGCGTGGGCACAACTGCCTCAGTCTTGTGCATCTTTGACAGCCTGGGAGCTGGCTGTGGAGCCTTTCTCTCTCTCTGCGCGCAGGCCCCTTCTGGGGTGGCACCCTGTGAACTGTCTCCTGTGGCTGGGTACTCGGGGGAGAAATATGGCAAACCATTTATAATGGTAACATTCCCAATGACCCTTTTGTCTCGAGTGACATGACCTCCCCCTTTGCGAAACAATACCTCCACCCTGCCATCATCACATAGCTTGGTTATGCTTAACAGGTTATTGGCTATAGAGGGAGCATGCAATACACCTTCGACATTGCCCAGCCCTGGTACAGAGACAGTGCCCTCCCCAACAACCAAAGCATTGTTACCATTTGCAACCTTAACAGAGGAGTTAATTCTCCTTAACCTCTTAAAGCCTTGCCTCAAGTTAGCAATGTGAGATGAAGCCCCAGAGTCCAGTAACCAGAGGCCACTAGGGTCATCAGCCTTTGTGGCAGGGGTGAAATAGCTAGTATTCACAAAATTGCCCTTAGCACCACCTTTGCCCCCGCCAGGCCCCCTTCTCTGCCCGCTGCCCCTTCCTTGATTGGAACCACGCTTGGGTCCTTGCTGGTAATGGGGGCAGTCCTTCTTCAGATGCTCCTCAGAGCCACAGATGCAACACTTGGGTAGAGCGTTAACCTGCTCTGAACTCTGGTGCCTTCTGTTGATGCGATGAGTTGTGGCCCTGGTGAGCTCTCCCGCATCTCTACGCCTCCTGTCTTCCCCATTGAGCCTCCCTGTGAGGTAGGACAGAGTCATGGCTTCCTTTCTGGTTCCCTCTAGTGAGACAATAAAATTGCCCCAACTTTTGTCCAGGGATGCCAGAATGACAGCGATCATGTTGGCCTCAGTCACGGGGTAGTCCCTGAGCACCAGTTCTGCCCTGAGGGCCTTCAACTTTCCCAGGTGCTCAGCCATGCTAGCCCCAAATTTTAGCTTGGTGTTATAGAACTCCGTTGTGAGTCTTGTGGTGGAGCCCAAGCTATCACTATTAAATAAGATATATAACAACCCCCACATTTCACCAGCTGTGAGCCCATCTGGAATGCTAGGGTACAATTTAGCATCCAGTGAGCTCAGTAGAGTGGTATCGGCTCTCCTGTGGTACCACTCTTCTTGAGGTCCCCAAGGGAAAGGTGGGGGGTCTAGAACCATTTCTAGGGTCCCCTCTTTTAAGAGACATACCTGAATCTCTTTGTTCCATATATTATAATTTTCCCCTGCCAGATGTAATTTCTGAAAATTATTTGGGAGAACAGACACAGCTAGGGCAGAAAATGCTGATATATTTTGCTGTCCAAGGTATCTTTGCTTTGGTTCCATTGAAGTAAATGGGAGAGGGATCCCTCTGCTGGCCGGTGTAGGTATTTTTCTCTGATTATTCTTTTCTTTTTCAGGTGGAGCCAACTGAACATGTGCGAACTGCTGAGCATGCTCAGATCTCATTCCAGCCCAGGAGCCGATGGGGGCGGAACTCTCCCTCTGTGCTTCAGAGCCAGGCCTGGGCTCAGGCCTGTGGGGCTCTGAAGAGTCTTCTGGAAGCTCCCCTGGTACTGGAACACTTACCAGGGGGCGAAGGCTGCAGGATGGGGCCGGAAAAGTCCGAAAATGCTGAGGATCGCCTGGAGGGGCCCACCGCTGGCCCTGAAGACTCCGGAGGAGGCATCCATCTTGGGAGGTGGGAGGCTCAGCTGGAGGCCCCCTGAAGTCATCCAGGTGAGTCCTCCGTTGCCTCGGTGGAGGTGTTGGGAAGGCTGGAGCCCCCAGGGGTTCTTCTGGGGCTCTCTGGAGGCCTGGGTCCTGGCTAGGGGGCTCTGGACTGGACGCCCCCCCCTCGCTGGTCCCCTGGGAGTGTTGAGGGAGGCTGGCTGCCCCTGAGGTTGAGGCCATGGTCATCGTGGCCTCCAGGGCTGCGACCAGGACTTGGATTGCAGCCCTGATGCCTGCTGCAGCAGGAGCGGCTGGGCAGACTTTGAGGCTTGCCTGTGGGGGGTGGCTGAGCAGTTTGCATGCTGCTTTGGCTGGCTGCCATCCGTTGCTGGGCCTCGTGGCCTAGCTGAGGCCTACCAAGCCTCGCTGGAGTAGGTGGCCTGGGGGCCGCCATGTTGCTTCTGGTTGGCCCCGGAAGCTGCAAGTCGCGATTTGGCGGGAATTTTCCCGCCAAAAGCTCCGGGTCCCCGGGGTCCCCCAGGGTGGCCGGCGCCATGTTGGGGAGCCTCCTTGGCACCGGGGAAGGACTTACCCCGTGTCCAGAGGCCCCCTGCGCTGGTGTCCCACGTGGCTGGGCCCCTGGCGTCCCTTGGGTTGCTACGAGCGATCGTAGCAGCTCTCTGCATTCCTCACCAGTGAGCTGGTCTACGCTGGGGGTGGCCTGGTCCCTGGCCTCCTCCCCGGTGTCCTGGCAGTCCTGGGTGGACTGCTGGTCTTCCATGCCTTCCTCTGTGGCTTGCAGCTGCAAGGAAGCATGTGAAGGGGTCCCTTGCGTTCCGCTGGGTCCTCTGGGGGCATAGAGATCATCTGTACCCTCCTCTGGATTGAAGCTCGCATCAGGGACTGGATGCAGGGCTGCCAACCTTGCTTGGAGACTCCTGGTCATGACCGGGGAAGTCCTACCATCCTTCTCTTGGGGGTTCTTGCTGGAACCTCCTGGCATCTTGCTCCTGCTGGCTTGGAAGCGTTGCCTCAAACCATCCTCTGCTACCAGTTTGTGAGGGATCTCACGAAGAATGATGGTTCGTTGAGGGCGCTTCCAAGAAAAGGTCAGCACACAAGGATGCAATCAAATTAAGTCTTTATTTAGAAGTAAAAGTGGAGTAAAATAAGGTCCCAGGCATGGAGGCATCCATGCCTGGATTGAGCCCATGGATCAGTCACATAGGAGACTAGAACAAGAGCAGGCAAAAGGGAAAGGGTAAAAAGGGGCAAAAGAAGGGAAGAGCAGCTCCTGTGCAGGGGTTCTTATAGGGGCCCCTGGCCCCTCCCTTACAAGGTGTGTGAGGGGGCCGGAGGGCCATTAACTTTCCCCAATGGGGCTGCAGGGGCCGAAGCCCCTTGACCCACCAGTGGGATCAAAGGTGCCTCTTTGCCCCCATCTGGTGGCCTTTGAAGAGACTGCCATGGCTGGCACAAAACACCTAACAGGGAGAACCAGAGGGATCTGTGTGGTCACTGTGAATTTTAGACTGATCTTGGTCTGATCCATCAGAGCTTTTCTGATTATCTTTAAAATGGAATTTTCAGAGGGATTCCATTCACAATTAAGAGCCATTCTGAGACTTAAACAGATTCCCATTTCATCAGCAATCTGTGTGGTTGGAGAGCAGAACAGCTTCCACGGGTGCCTCTCCCTAGAAACCAGGAAGTCCCCCCCCTTTATTCACCCCCTTCTTGGACCTAGATGAATATTATGCATCATTGAAGGTTTGTGACCTGGTCAATGATGTGGCTGCCTTTAGTCAGGATCCCCTCAACCTACTCCTGGGCAGAGTCTCCAGGTCCCCTTTCTCTAGGCATCTTCTCCAGCCCTTCAAAGACAAGTCAAGCTTGGAAGAGGAGCAGAGAAAATGTTTTAGGTAGAAATTGTAGAGTAGAAAATTAAAGGCTCTGAAAACTGCTATTTTATTTCTGTGGTTGATGAAAGAAAAAAAATACAGTGGAAATTTCTTTATACACTTTATTTTTTATTTACTTCATTTATTTATTATTATTTTGGTGTGAAATACATACCAAAATAAAAACAATCCCAAACTGCAATCCCAGACAGCTGTTCTGCTGATCACTTTCTGCAAAGGAGTTTTATCAGGAAATCAAGAAAGAACTATATAAGAGTGATGAAGATTTGCCTCCCCAGCTGAGAGCCAATCAAACATGGCATTTCACATCATTCCAGCATTTTCACGGAGGTGATCAGGCAATCAGGCTGGTGCTTGGGTCCCACAGCTTCCTCCTGATCTCTTTTCCTCTTCACTCGCACACACACACACTTTTAGCTGCTGTCAGTAGGAACAAGTGCTCACATTTTTTATAAGGTGTCATATTTAGTAGCTGTTGCTGAACAGCAAATTCCTTTGAATGACTTTCACAGAGTTCTCTTTAGCAAGATTTATTGAGCTGAAAAGAAAGGGAGCTACAAGAATTCCAATCGTTCAACAGTTTCCCATTTTGAAACAGATATTTTTTTCTTTTCCTGCATACTATCTAAATGGAAAGAATAGCTCCTTTCAAATAAAAGAAACTTTAACAATTCTTCCAATATCACAATGGTGTTATATCTCATGTTTTTACATTTGTTCTGGCTGTGAGCTGCTCCTTTGTATTGAGGTCTGGACTCAGAAGGATAATGTAGCACTTGGGGATGAAGATGCAGACCAGCATCTTTGTGCCCAGTAGGTGGACACAAAAGTCACCCAGACACTGCAGAAGACCAGCATGCTAAAGGTGATCAGCTTGGCTTCGTTGAAGGCCCCAGGCAGATTCCTGGCCAGGAAAGCCACCGTGAAGCGGATGGCAGCCAGGAAGCCCATGTAGCTGAGGGTGACGTAGAACATGACAACGGCCCCTTCGTTGTATTTATTTATTTATTTATTTATTTAATTTGTATACCGCCCTTCTCCCAGAAGGGACTCAGGGCGGTGAACAGTCAAAATTAAAAACATACAAATGCAAAAGTTAAGACAATTAAAAAGAATTAAATCACTGGCTACCCAATTTAAAACCCCAAATCAATAAAATTTAAAATCCCAATTAAAAACCATTTAGGCTAGGCCGGCTTGATGAAATAAAAACGTCTTCAGGGCTTTACGGAAGGTCCGGAGGTCCGGGATCAATCGTATTCCAGGAGGCAGCTCATTCCACAGGGCGGGTGCCCCCACAGAGAAGGCTCGCCCCCTGGGGGCCACCAGCCGACATTGCCTGACCGACGGCACCCTGAGGAGGCCCTCTCTGTGAGAGCGTATTGGCCAGTGGGAGGTTATCGGTAGCAGCAGGCGGTCTCGCAAATACCCTGGCCCTAAGCCATGGAGCGCTTTAAAGATGAGAACCAACACCTTAAAGCGCACCCGGAAGACCACCAGGAGCCAATGCAGCTCACGCAGGAGAGGTGTTACGTGGGAGCGCCACGTTGCTCCCATAATCACCCGCGCGGCCGCATTCTGCACCAGCTATTGCAGGATGATCTCTCCAGGCTGGGAGTGGAGGTCAGAGTCAAGGAAGGGGGGAGAAACTCCCAGCCAGGTGGAGCAGATTATAATTTGGACAGCAGAAGAAGAAAGGATGATGGAGTTGGCCAAGCTCTTCCCCAACCATCTCTTCACTCGGTTTCCTGGTTTTGTGGCCAGGAAAGCCAGCACCACCATGATGGTTTTGGCCAAGAGAGAAGAAATGGCCACTGAGAAGATGAGGCTGAAAACCGTTTGTTGGAGAAGGCAGGTGGCTTTCCTTGGTTGACCAATGAAGAGAAAAGGAGACAAGAAGCAAAGCAGGAGGGAGACCAGGAGGATGTAGGAGAGGTCCCGGTTGTTGGCTTTGAGAAGGGGAGTTTCTAAGTATTGAATGAAGAGGATCAAAACAAGGCCTGTAGTTAGGAACAAGAGTAGGGCAAAAGAGACCAGTATGATGCCCAGGAGTTCTTTATAAGACAGGAAAGTTATATTTTTCGGGATACATTGGACTCTGGCCACATTTAGATATTTATCATCTGGACACTTGGTGCATTTTTCGGTATATGAGAAAGCAAAAAAGCAATATTTCTTTAATATACTGTGTTTTTTACATTTCAAGAAATACCTTTTTTGGATGACAGCTGTTACCAGGGGCATTTTCCAAGAAGTATTTCTTAGCTATTTCATTAAAAAGAGCATAAGAAGGATATTTTTTTATTAAAAAATGTAGCTAGGTATATGAAATTGAGGGAGGTTCTAGGATGTTAATTATTTCTGGTGTAATGTGCAGAATCTTCATAGGAACCTATATTGTTAGAGCTTAATAATGAATCATACAATCTTTTTAGGCAAACATCCTGAGTCCTGCCACATGGCAGTTAATATGTTTCCTCCATATGATCCATATGATCTATGTTATTGAGGGCCCACCTTAATGATGGGTTTTGGGACCCCGAGAGGTGGCATGTCGCAAAAAGGGGTTTGAGGGTTTTTTTAAGGACATTTTTAAACAGACTTTTAAGGGGTTCCAGAGGGTGGGAAGATTATGTGGGTTTGGGGGAAAACCCACGGGGAATGGGGACTGGCCCAGCAGTCAATGGTGCCACGGGGGGTATGGACTCTGGGGGAAAGAGGGCTGTTAAAATGCCCTCTGTTGAGGGCTTCTCTATTAATATGCTGAGTGGGAGGGGCAGGTATGGCGGGAGCAGGGGGCCGTATTGTGTGGTGGGGGCACGCACTCGCTACCTTCGAGCGATTGCATGCCCTGGTCCCCTCAGCTCTTCCCGTTCCCCAGGCTGCTCAGAGTCCCAGGGCCCGAGTCTCTGGCTGTTGTTGTGTAATGCCAGGTCCGTACTAAATAAGCCCCCCCTCATTTGTGACCTTATTCAGGAGGGGGGAGCGGACCTGGCAGGCAGGAGACCTGGTTGGGCCATGAGGGGGGGGTTCCCCTCGTGGTTATGTGCCCACCAGGCTTCCGTGCATTTCATCAGCCGAGAACTCAGGGCAGGGGCGGGGGGTAGCGGTCATTCTAAGAGAAGGTCTTGATCCGAGGGAGACCACTGTACCTCAGATAGCCGGATGTGAGTCCCTTTTTGTGAAGTGGGGTCGTGGGGTCCAGATGGGTCTGTTGATCACGTACCTGGCTCCCTGCCACGTGGCAATGATCCTGCTCGAACTCCTCAACGTCATAGCCGAGGTGGCAGCTGATACCCCTAGACTTGTGGTTATGGGGGATTTCAACCTGCCATCTATCGGTGAAACGTCTGAGGTAGCTCGGGAGTTCATGGCTTCCATGACGGCCATGGACCTGACCCAAGTAATTCATGGCCCAGTCACATAGGTGGACACACTCTAGACTTAGTTTTTATCTCTGGTCAGTGGTTGAGTGGCCTTGATACAGGGGATATAGGCATCAAACCCTTTTCATGGTCTGACCACTCGCTCCTTTGACTTGACTTTCTTTTTTTTTTTTTATTACAAAAGTTTTACAATTACATTTTCACCCCTTTTTTCCCCCCTCATCCCACCCTAAACTTCCCAGCCTCCCTATCCCACCCTAACCCTCCCCTCCCCCCTAGACTTCCACACAGTATACTCATATCAAGTAAAAGGAAAAACCCTCCTTTGTATATAAAACTTGAACCCCTCCCTCCCCCTTATAAATTTTCATCTTCATTACTTTAACCTATTTCTATCTTAATATAACATTTTCAAATAAATTTTCATCCTCATTACCTTAAAATATTTCTATCTTAATATAACATTTTCAAATAAATTTTCATCCTCATTACCTTAAAAATATTTCTATCTTAATATAACATTTTCAAATAAAAGCTATTTGATACTTCCTAGTTTGATATTTGTTCTGAACATAATCTATCCACCTCTTCCATTCCCATTCATAAGTCTCTTGTGAACAATCTTTTAGATATGCTGAAATCTTCGCCATCTCTGCAAAACTGGCCATCTTCAAAGTCCATTCCTCAATCGTGGGCAGCGCTTCATTTTTCCAGTATTTACCTATCAACAATCTTGCTGCTTGCTTTGACTTGACTTTCTGACCGCCGCACCCCGTCGCAGGGAGGCGGAGCCGACCAGGTGGTTCCGCCCTAGGTGCCTGATGGATCCTGATAGGTTTCAGATGGAGCTTGGGCCATTTCCTGAGACTCTGGCTCATGACTCGGCTGAAGACCTGGTGGCCGCCTGGGATAGTGCGGCCGCCGGGGCTTTGGATCGAGTCGTGCCTTTGCGGCCTCTGACCCGGCATCGAACTCACTTAGCTCCTTGGTTCTCTGAGGAGCTGAGGGAGATGAAGCGCCAGAAAAGACGCCTAGAGAGCGGTTGGAGGGCCAGCCGATCTGAATCTGACTTGACACTGGTAAGGTCTCATATCAAGACCTACCTAGTGGCAATAAAAGTGGCGAAATCTAGCTATTTTGCCGCTCTTATCGCGTCATCAGATAACTGCCCAGCCGCCCTGTTTAGGGTGACCCGCTCCTTTCTCCATCTGGGAGTGCGGGATGACCCCTTGCAGGGCCGAGCTGAGGATTTTGTTCAGTATCTGGATGATAAAATAACTCAGATTCGGGAAGACTTGGCCGCTGACTGGGTTAGTTCAGATGAGATGACTGAGGCAGGCCTTGAGAGTGTTATCTGGGAGGAGTTCGATCCTGTGGCTCCCGAGGACGTGGACAGGATCTTGGGACAGCTGAACGCGACCACATGTTTATTGGACCCATGTCCCTCCTGGTTGGTGCTGGCTTCCTGGGAGGTTACACGAGGCTGGCTCCAGGGGATTATTAACGCTTCTTTGAGTGAGGGTGTCTTGCCGGCCGCCTTAAAAGAGGCGGTTGTGAGGCCCCTCCTCAAGAAGCCCTCCCTGGACCCGGCTGTTTTGGCTAACTATCACCCAGTTTCCAACCTTCGCTTTATTGCGAAGGTTGTTGAGAGTGTGGTGGCGCAACAGCTTCCCCAGTACCTGGATGAAGCTGTCTATTTAGATCCGCTCCAGTCCGGTTTCAGACCTGGGTACAGCACAGAAACGGCATTAGTCACGTTGGTGGATGATCTCTGGAGGGCTCGGGGTAGGGGTTATTCCTCTATCCTGGTCCTGTTAGATCTCTCAGCAGCTTTTGATACCATCGACCATGGTATCATGTTGCACCGGCTGGAGGGATTGGGAGTGCGGGGCACCGTCTTGCGGTGGTTCTCCTCCTATCTCTCCAACCGGTCGCAATCTGTGTTGACAGGGGGGCAGCGGTCGACCACGAGGTGCCTTGTTTGTGGGGTGCCACAAGGGTTGGTCCTCTCGCCCCTTCTGTTCAACATTTATGTGAAGCCACTGGGTGAGATCATCCGTGGTTTTGGGGTGGAGTTCCATCAGTACGCTGATGATACTCAGCTGTACATCTCCACCCCAGACCATCCCAACGATGCCTTGGAAGTGATGTCCCAGTGCCTGGAGGCCGTGCGGGTCTGGATGGGGAGAAACAGGCTTCGACTCAACCCTTCCAAGACCAAGTGGCTGTGGCTGCCGGCATCCCGGTATAGCCAGCTGGTGCCATCGCTGGTTATTGGGGGCGAATCATTGGCCCCCACGGAATGGGCTCGCAACTTGGGCGTCCTCCTGGACGCACGGCTGTCTTTAGAAGAGCATATGATGGCCGTGGCCAGGGGGGCTTTCTATCAGGTTCGCCTGATATGCCAGTTGCGCCCTTTTCTGGATCGGGACTCCCTACGCACAGTCACTCAAGCACTCGTCACTTCTCGTCTGGACTTTTGTAACGCTCTCTACATGGGGTTCCCCTTGGGGTATACCCGGAGGCTCCAACTGGTGCAGAATGCGGCCGCGTGGGGGATTATGGGAGCGACGGGGCTCTCCCATGTGACTCCTCTCCTGTGTGAGCTGCATTGGCTTCTGGTGGACTTCCGGGTGCGCTTCAAGGTGTTGGTGATCACCTTTAAAGCGCTCCATGGCTTAGGGCTGGGGTACTTACGGGACCGTCTTCTGCCACCAATTGCCTCCCACCGGCCAGTTCGCTCCCACAGAGATGGCCTCCTCAGGGTGCCGTCAGCCAGACAATGTCGGCTGGCAACCCCAGGGGGAGAGCCTTCTCTGTGGTGGCACCTACCCTCTGGAACAATCTACCCCCAGAGATACGAGTGATCCCAGACCTCCAGACTTTTCGCCGGGCCCTCAAAACCTACTTCTTTCAGTTAGCCGGGCTGTCCTGATTTTATGATGGGTTTTTAAAATTTGAAATTGGTTTTAAATTGAAATGTTTTAAATTATGGGCCAAATTATTTAATTATTTTAAATCTATTTTAACTTTTGTGTATAAAGTGTTTTACTTGGCTGTTCACCACCCTGAGTCCGAAAGGAGAAGGGCGGTATAGAAATTTGAAAAATAAATAAATAAAAATAAATAAATATCCTGGACTTGGAGGATACCTACAGTATCCTGTAACATCTGTGTAAGGATCGCCTCTCTTTCCAACTTAAGAAAAGTAGGAACTCTTGAAATATGGTTGTACAAAAGGATTCTTTTATTAAGCAGAAGTGACAGCCATCCAGCTAAAGCAAGATATGAATACCCTTCGGCAAAGCAGTAGAATTAAAGTGGTAGAGACCACTCCCTTTAAGTCAGAATGCAGATTTTAGCCAATACACAAGTGTGAAGATGTTTTCTTTACTATTTCCTATGAGAACCCGAACAAACATGCATTCCCACCATTATACTTTAAAGTGAGACAACCCACATGGCTATCATAAAAATCCCTGCAGGTAAAGGAGATCTCAGGGCTCTTTGGCACCAGGATATAGGTTGTAAAGTATATGTTGACACAGGCAATGCTAGGGAATCGAATCCAAGTGTCCCCCCTCTTCCAACTGAATGGCAGTATCACTTTTAGGGATCTGACATGCTACCCTCCTTAGAAAGCGAAAGTGTCCACCTGAAAAAAAACACAAAATATACACAAGATTTCATGATAGTATATTAACAAGGTTTGTTAGGGTATTGGGAGTGAAATTTCCTCAGTAAGATTGGAGCCCTAACATGGTGTTTAGCAACCCATTCATTGTGTGCTGATGGTAAACGTTTCCAAGCAACTAAGTATTGGATTTTCCCTCTGTGGATCCTAGAGTCAAGGATTTCCTTGATTTCAAAGTGTTGTTCACCTTCAATCATGATGGGAACAGGTGGTGTAGATGCAAGTGGTCTGAGGGATGAGATTACTTCTCACTTGAGTAAACTAATATGGAATACTGGGTGGACTTGCCTGAGTGTCTTTGGAAGGAGTAGTTCAACTGCTACTGGATTGATGATTCTAGTGATGGGGAAAGGTCCAATGAACTTTGGCCCTAGTTTTTTCGATGGTTGTAATGATTTCAGGAATTTTGTAGATAAGTATACTCTGTCTCCAACATGAAAAGGTTTGGGTTCCATCCTTTTCTTGTCAGCTTGAATCTTAAAAGCTTCTCTAGCTTCCTTTAAAGCTAGTCTAACCACTGGCCACGTGTTTTGCAAATTATCCATCCACTCCTTAAGTGAGGGAATGGTGAGTTCTTCCGTGGGTAGTTCAGGCATGGGACTGAAATCCTGGCCTGTTGCTACTCTAAAAGGAGTAAAACCAGTGCTTGAATGGACAGCATTATTAAACGCAACTTCAGCAAAAGGCAAAAGTTCGGTCCAGTTATCCTGTTGAAAATTAATGAAACATCTTAAATATTGTTCTAGCAACAAGTTCAAAATTTCAGAATTACCATTAGTACAAGGATGAAAGGATGTGCTCAACCCCTGGCCAGTACCAAGTAAGCCCAAAAACACCCTCCAAAAGTTGGAGGTGAATTGAGCCCCTCTGTCGGAGATGATCCTTTGTGGAGCACCATGAAGTCGATAAATGTGTATTAGGAATAATTTGGCTAAACTTTTAGCAGTTGGGATCTTTTGGCGGGGTATAAAATGTGCCTGTTTTGAAAATAGGTCTGTCACAACCCAAATAACAGTATTTCCCTCACTGTTTGGCAATTCCACAATGAAATCCATAGCGATCTCTCTCCAAGGCACTGAAGGTTCAGCTACCTTCTGCAATAGACCTGGGGATTTCCCCTGGCGTCTTTTTGCTGCTGCACAAATGGGGCAGCTAGCTACATAGCTTTCTATGTCCTTTTTTAGTGATGGCCACCAAAATTGTCTTTTAATCAGGTGTAAAGTTTTCACAAACCCAAAATGTCCAGCTAATTTGGAGTCATGGCACTGTACCATTAAGCATAGTCTTTGGCTGGCAGGAACATACAACTTCCCTCCCACCCAAGCCAAGTCTTCTTTCATCAGACAGCTGGATTTGTTGTTCAAAAACCATTCATCAGTGGCCAATGCTTGTTTAAAATTTTGGGTAGTGTCATTGCCCGTCAATGTCTCTTGTTTTGCCTGGGATCTGGTGACTATTTTGGCAGCTAGTTGATTGTTTTATACTATGGGTTTGATTACGTCTGACTTTGCACTATTGTATTGCAGTTTTCTGGATAGTGCATCCACCAGAAAGTTTTTTCCCCCTGGGAGATATTTTAGAGTAAAATCAAACCATTTAAAGTATTGAGCCCATCGTACTTGTTTTGGGGAGAGTTTCCTTGGGGTCTTTAGGGCTTCTAGATTTTTATGATCAGTCCAGACTTCAAAAGGAGTCTTACTACCTTCTAGGAAGTGCCTCCAGGTTAACAATGCCCAACGAACTGCATAAGCCTCTTTCTCCCAAATGGCCCACCTTTGCTCAGTCTCATTCAACTTTTTGGATGTGTAAGCGCAGGGTTGTAGTTGGTCTTGCTCATTCTTCTGAAGCGGGACCGCTCCTATTGCCACATTGCTGGCATCTGCTTGTATGACAAATGGTTTCTCCGTGTCTGGGTGTTTTAGAATTGGTTCTGCTGAGAACAGTCGTTTAAGTTTTTCAAAAGCCACCTGGCATTCCATAGTCCAGTTCAATGGCTGCTTTGGTTTAGGGTTGTCCTCCCCCTTCGTTTTTAAGAGCTTGGTGATGGGGAGGGCAATATGGGCAAAAGCAGGGATAAACTGGCGGTAAAAGTTGGCAAAACCCAGGAAGCTCTGTAACTGTTTACACGTGCATGGAGGGTCCCAATCAAGTACAGCCTGCACTTTTAGAGGATCCATCTCAATTCCCTGGTGTGAAATGCGGTACCCCAAATAGTCAATCTTCTCTTGGTGGAATTCACATTTGGAAAGTTTAGCATAAAGTTTGGCAGAGCGGAGTTTGTTTAAAACCGCCCTGACTAATTTTACATGTTCTGCTTTGGTCTCGGTATAGATTAAAATGTTGTCCAAGTAGACCAGGACCCCCTTATACAAATGCTGATGCAGCACTTCATTTATTAACTGCATATACACTGCAGGAGCTCCTTGCAACCCAAAGGGGAGCACCTTGAATTGGTAGCAGCCGAGGGGGATGTTAAATGCCATTTTCCACTCATCCCCCTCCTTAATTCTGACATGATAATAAGCCTCCCTTAAGTCCAGCTTTGAAAAAAATTCCCCTTTAACAAGGTGTGCTAACATATCTTTCATAAGGGGGAGGGGATACATGTTCTCCACACTGATTGTATTGAGATTTCTAAAATCAACGCAGAGACGTTTTGAGCCATCTTTTTTCTCTCTAAATAGCACTGGAGCTGCGATTTTTGGTCGGGCTGGCTCGATGAAACCCCTTGCTAGGTTTTTCTCAATGAATGTTCTCAGCTCTTCCAACTCCCTCGGTGACATGCTGTACATCTTGGGTTTAGGGAATTTAGTGCTGGGTAAGAGTTCTATTGCACAGTCAGTGGCATGGTTGGGGGGGAGCTCATCTGAGGTGTTTTTGCTAAACACCTCAGCTAAATCCCTGTATTCTATGGGTATGCCCTCAGTTGGTATGGCGTGACCCGGCATGGCTGTTTCTTGATTCTCTGCCCCCTCAGTTCCTTTATGTGGATTCTCAGCAAAAGTCACCTTCCTCTGGAATTTTATGATGCCTTGTTTCCAATTGATTTTTGGGTTCCATTTTTTCAGCCATGCAAGGCCCAGAACTAATGGCCATTCCATGCCAGGTGCCGCTATAAATGTAAGCCTTTCATTGTGGCTTCCGATGCCTATATGTAGAGGCTCAGTGGCAAAAGAAGCTGGCTCCCCTCCTGCTATTGACCCATCTAGTTGGCAGAAAGCAATGGGGGTTTTCAGCTTTCTTACGTTAATCCCTAACTTCCCTACTAAGGTTGGGCTGATCAAAAAATGGATGCACCCTGAATCCACTAGGGTGGAGATACTTATCTCCCTGTCCTGGTTTGGGATAAATAGTCTTAAGGGGAGGGTAAATGGTTTAATTGGTTTGCTTACCAGTGGTTCATCATCTGGATTGCTTCTGAATGAGTGTGATTCCTCCTGTTCAGATGCCAGGGTGTTCTGTCCCCGTACCACGCACACACACCCCCACAGACGGCCCAGAGTTAATAAGCCACACGACAAAACTCTTTTTTTTTTTTAATTTGATTTATATGCCGCCCTTCTCCGGAGACTCAGGGCGGCTTACAATGCGTTAAGCAATAGCCTTCATTCTTTTGTATATTTTATACAAAGTCAGCTTATTGCCCCCACAAACTGGGTCCTCATTTCACCTACCTTAGAAAGGATGGAAGGCTGAGTCAACCTTGAGCCTTGGAGAGATTCGAACCAGCAGAAATTGCAGGCAGCTGTGTTAATAACAGGGTGCATTAAACCACTGTACCATCAAGGCTCTTTGATGATAAAGCTGGCAGCAACCCAGTGGCTAGCTGCCAATTCAGACTTTACTCACACAAAACAAAGATTAATCCAAATGCAGTCCGATAAAGCAGGCAAAGTCCAGTAAAGCAGAGATCATGGAGTATTTCCAGTTTTTGCTCATCACAAACTGAACCGGCTACCACACCCACATTTATACCCTGTGGGGTGTGGTCCAGTGACTCAACTAATCTCTGGCACACCTTCCCCTCTGCTGTGCACGCTTCTCCCTGCGCCTCTGTCAAGGGTCCAGCCAGCACTTATCTTCCTCATCGCTGTCCACCTGTGGCTGCGGGGATGTGCTTGGCTCTGAGCCTATCGTTTGGCCTTCGGTGTCTTCTGGAGGCATTGCCAGAGAGGAGGGTCCTGGAGAGGGAGGCCTTGCCAACTCCTCCCCCTCACTCTCAGAGACTGCATCTGTCGATAGCCCAGGCTCAGGCAACGGAGCCACAACACTATCCCCCACTGCAGGGCCCTTCCCCCGCACCTGACGGTCGGGATGCGGTCGGGATGGGAACTGGTCATGGAAGGCCCGTACCAGGTCAGGGGCATGAATGGAGGAAGCATCCACCCAAGAGAAATCCTCGGGCCCATACCCTTTCCAGGCAATCAGGTACTGGAAACGCCCCTTCAGTCAATGGGAGTCCCGGATGCTGTCCACCTCCTACGTCGTGGAGCCGTCCTCGGCGACAGTGGGCAGGGGAGCAGGTGTCGTCGGGCGTCAGAGGTGGCACGGCGAGGCCTCAGGGACCAGAAGGGACCGATGGAAAACAGGGTGGAGCCGCATGGATCGTGGTAGGGTCAACCGGTAGGTCAGCGGGCTGATGACTGCCTCGATGGGGAAGGGACTGATAAAACGGCAGTCGAGCTTCTTCACTGGCCGGTCTGTGGGGAGGTGTTTCGTGGACAGCCACACCCGATCTCCAACCTCCAGCGGTGGCGTTGCCCGTCGACAGCGGTCGGCGACCCGTTTATAGTCCTCCTTCGCCTGGTTCAGCTGCCGACGCACCAGCTGCTGCACCGCTTGCAGCTCCGAGAGGAAGTCCTGGGTCTCGGGAACAGGGGAATCTGAGATGGACAGAGGGAACAGCCATGGATGGTATCCCACGTTGGCATGGAATGGGGTCATCTGGGTGGAGGTGTGTTGGGAGTTGTTGAAGGCGAACTCCACCAGGGGAAGGTACTCGGCCCAGTTGTCCTGCTGCTGATTGACAAAGCAGCGGAGGTACTGCTCCAGGATGCCGATGACTTTCTCCGTTCCCCCGTCAGTCTCCGGATGATGCGCCGCCGACAGACACACCTGCACCTCCAACGCAGCCATCAGGCTTTTCCAGAAGCGGGCCATGAATTGGGCCCCGCGGTCCGAAACCACTCTGTCCGGCAGGCCGTGGAGCAGAAAATGTGTTGCAGGAACAATCAAGCTGTGGTGCGGGCTGATGGCAGTCCACGGCACAGAATGAAGTGTGCCATCTTTGTAAGCATGTCCACCACCACGAGGACAGTGGTGAACGTGGTGGACGGTGGCAGGTCCGTCAGGAAGTCTATGGAGATGGCTCCCCAGGGTCTCTCTGGTGTTGGCAGTGGCTGGAGAAGTCCAGGAGGTGAGCCTGATGCGGCTTTGGCCTGTCGGCACGTCACACAGGACGTCACGTATGCGTGCACGTTGTGCCGTACCCGAGGCCACCAAAACATCCGCGTCACCAGATTTAGCATCTTAAAGAACCCGAAATGTCCCACCACGGGGTTGTCATGGCACTGGTTCATGACGAGGGCTCGGAGTGGACTCGTGGGCACGTACAACCGGCCCCGGTGCTTCAACAAGCCCTCCTCCAAAGTCCATGGGGACACGGGGCCGACTTCTGCTTTTCGCTGCTGCGACCAGTCATCCCGACGCTGCGCTTCCAGCACCTGAGCCCGCAAGTCCGTAGGGTCCTAGACCGCGGCCAAGGATTCCGCTGGCAGCACCGTCCGTGGGGGAAGGGAGTTCTTAGGGCAAAAGTACTCCGGCTTGCAGGATAGAGCATCTGCTCTCTGGTTGTGGCCACTCGGGATATAAGTCACGTGGAAGTTGAACCGGGCGAAAAACAACGACCACCAGATCTGCCGCTGGTTCAACTTCCTGGCCATCGTGAGGTGCTCCAGGTTCCGATGGTCCGTCCGCACCTCCACCTGGTGTTGGGCCCCCTCGAGGTGATGCCGCCAAGCCTCGAACGCGGCCTTGATAGCCAGCAACTCTTTTTCCAGATGGTGTAATTGCGCTTGGAAGGATTGAGTTTCCGGGAGTAATAAGCGCAGGGAAAAAGAGTGCCGCCATCCAGCGGGGCCTCTAGCAGCACCGCCCCAATCACCACATTGGACACATCCGTCTTGACCACGAACGGACAATGTGGATTGGGGTGCCTCAGGACAGGTTCCGTGATGAAGGTCTGTTTCAGGACCTCGAAGGCCTGTTGCTGCAGGGGACTCCACTGGAACGGAACCTTCTTCCGAAGGAGCTGGGTCAGCAGCAAGGTCAGGGTGGCGAAGCCCGGGATGAAGGTTCGGTAGTAGTTGGCGAACTCCAACAGACGCTGGATGTCCTTCACCCAACGAGGGGGTTCCCAACTACGCAAGGCCTCTACCTTGTGCGGGTCCATGGCGATGCCTTCGGGGGAGATGATATGCCCAAGGAACTCTATGGAAGTCTGGAAGAAGAGGCATTTCTCCAACTTCGCATAGAGTTGGTGCTCCCGCAGGCGCTGTAGGACCTGGCGGACATGCTGGAGGTGGCTTTCCTGGGTCCGGGAATAGATCAAAATGTCATCCAGGTATATAACCACAAACCAGTCCAACATGTCCCGGAAAATGTCATTCATTAGATGCTGGAAGACTGCGGGGGCATTGGTCAGCCCGAACGGCATGACGGTGTACTCGAAGTGGCCATAACGGGTGCGAAATGCCGTGTTCTACTTGTCCCCTTCTCGCACGCGCACCAGATTGTAGGCCCCTCAGAGATCAAGCTTAGTGAAGATCGAGGCCTCCCGCAACCTCTCCATCAGCTCCAGGATGAGCGGCAGGGGGTAGCAATTCCGCACAGTGATTGCGTTTAACCGCCGGTAGTCGCAGCACAGGTGTAAGTCCCCCATCTTCTTCTTCACGAAGAGGACTGGGGCTGAGAGAGAAGAGGACGAAGGCCGGATGAACCCTTGGGCCAAGTTTTTGTCCAGGAATTCCCGTAGGGCGGCCAACTCGGGCTCCGACATGGAATACATGCGTCCCGCGGGCAGTGGCGCGTTGGGCAACAGATCCACCGGGCAGTCATAGGGTTGATGCGGGGGTAAGCGGTCCGCCTCCTTTTCGCTGAACACGTCAGCGAAGGGCGTCAGCTCAGGAGGCAAGGAGGCGGCAGGGGTGGAGACGTCCTGGCCGGCACAGGTGTGGCGGATGTGGTCGACGCACTGCAGGCTCGGGAAGGAGATGGCGTTCCTCGACCAGGCCACCTGCAGATCGTGGGCCTGAAGCCAGGCCATGCCTAAGATCAGCGGGAAATGCAGGTCCGCTGTCACATAAAATTGGATCGCTTCCTCATGGGCCCCAATGGTGAGGCGCAAAGGCTGAGTCACGAACGTAATGGGCCCTGCTACAAGTTCCCGCCCATCAATAGTCTCGACCCTCAATGGAGGGTCCACTGGAACCAAGGGGACCGCAAAATGAGCCACAAAGGCCTGGTCCATAAAGTTCGTGGTGGCCCCCGAGTCCACCAGCGCATGTGCCTGAAGCCCCTCCAACTGGTTGGCAAACAACACCCGGGTGTCCAGGATCAGGTGTCGAGGGGGCCCAGAGTTCACATCCGCTGAATCAGATGGGGCATTAATACGTGCCCGGCCTAAGGTTTCCCACAGGCCGGGCCTGCCCCGTTTCCTGGCTGATCCCGCTGAGATTCAGGAACCGGCGTGAGCGCCCCACTGCACTTCCTGGTGCAGGAGGCGGCAAAATGTCCAGTCTCCCTGCAATAGAGGCACAATCCCCTTTGGCGTCTCCGCATTCGCTCCTGGGCTGTCAGGAGAGGTCGAGCCACTCCCAGCTCCATGGGCTCCTCCGCAGTTGCCACAAAACGCGGGGTGACCCGGGATGCTGTCGGTGCAGGACGCGGGGGTGCAGAAAGGGTCAGGGGTTCCTGGACGGGCCGGCGGGTCTTGCACCATTGGAAGCGGGGGTCGATGCACAGACACTGCATTACGAGGGTGTCGAGGGACTGAGGCGCCTCCACCCGATCCAGCTCATCCTGCAGGTCATCGGAGAGGCCATCCTGGAAAGCATCCCTTAACGCTGCATCGTTCCAGTCAGAGTCCTGGCCCAGAAGCCGAAATTCAGCCACATATTCCTGCAGGGGGCGCTTCCCTTGACGGAGGTCCTTGAGGCGCCTGGCTGCCATCTGAGTCTTCAGGGGGTCCTCGTACATCACCCTCAGATGTTGCCAAAAGCCCTGATAATCTGCCAACAAGGGGCTATTCTGCAGCAATAGGGACATGGCCCATTGGGTGGCATTGCCAGAGAGGAGGTTAATTATGAATGCCACCCGAGCCCGGTCATCCGGAAAGTCCTCCGGCCTCATAGCCATAAACAGTTGGCATTGTCCCATGAAGGCCGGGAACATCTCCTGCTGCCCAGAGAACTTATCTGGCACATTGATAGGGCATTTCCGACAGGGAGGAGGAGGTGGAGGGACAGCTGCAGGAACATTTCCCAAAGCCAGCTGCGCAGTTAGCTGGCCGACTTGCTGCTGCAGGAGCTGATTATCAGCTTGTAGTTGTTGTATTATTTGCTGCGGTTGTGGGTCCATCTCAGCTAGAGATGGGTTAACGTTTGGGGTGACGAGCAAGATGTTCTGTCCCTGTACCACGCACACGCCCCCACAGATGGCCCGGAGTTAATAAGCCACACGACAAAACTCTTTGATGATAAAGCTGGCAGCAACCCAGTGGCTAGCTGCCAATTCAGACTTTACTCACACAAAACAAGGATTAATCCAAATGCAGGCAAAGTCCAGTAAAGCAGAGATCATGGAGTATTTCCAGTTTTTGCTTGTCACAAACTGAACCAGCCACCACACCCACATTTATACCCTGTGAGGTGTGGTCCAGTGACTCAGCTAATCTCTGGCACGCCTTCCCCTCTGCTGTGCACGCTTCTCCCTGCGCCTCTGTCAAGGGTCCAGCCAGCACTTATCTTCCTCGTCACTGTCCACCTGTGGCTGCAGGGATGTGCTTGGCTCTGAGCCTATCGTTTGGCCTTCGGTGTCCTCCGGAGGCATTGCCAGAGAGGAGGGTCCTGGAGAGGGAGGCCTTGCCAACTCCTCCCCCTCACTCTCAGAGTCTGCATCTGTCGATAGCCCAGGCTCAGGCAACGGAGCCACAACACAGGGTTTCCTCCCCAAAGAGGGGAGGGGATGGAAATTCTGTGGTCTGCCTGCTCCTCAGAGCAGTCTCCTTCCCACGCCGACCCGGTTTTGCAGGGTTCTCCCCCGGTGGGTGGTTCCGGGTGTTTGCGAATGACACTCTGCAGCTCGGTGCCCCTCTTTTTCACACTTGAAACAGGCTGAAGATCTAGGAAAGAATGCAGTTTGTGGTTTGGGGGGCTCTTGCTTCCATTGTGGTGAGGATTTCTTCCATGCTCACCCCGCTCAATACTGGTTTCTGGCCATATTGATCTCAGCTTTTTCGGCAGTGACATTTATTTATTTATTTTATTATTTATTTTTATTTATTTTATTAAATTTTTATACCGCCCTTCTGCTGGACTCAGGGCGATGCACAGCCAAGAATAAAAAACATCCCAATACAAAATTTAAAATTTTAAAAGAATTAAACAATTTTTGGCCCCAAATTTAAAACCTCCTGACTAAAATCTATTTACAATTAAAAAATATCTAAGGCGGGGGGGTTACACCAGCCCAGCTTGATGAAATAGAAAGGTTTTGAGGGCACGGTGAAAAGCACGGAGATCTGGGATCCTATGTATCTCCGGGGGCAGGTTGTTCCAGAGGGAAGGTGCTGCCACAGAGAAGGCCCTCCCCCTGGGGTTCGCCAGCCGACATTGCCTGGCTGATGGCACCCTGAGGAGTCCCTCTCTGTGGGAGCGAACTGGCTGGTGGGAGGCTATCCGTGGCAGAAGGCGGTCCCATAAGTACCCAGGCCCAATGCCATGGAGCGCTTTAAAGGTGGTAACCAACAACTTGAAGCGGACCTGGAAGATCACTGGAAGCCAATGCAGCTCGCGCAGGAGGGGTGTCACATGGGAGCGCCCCATCACTCCCATAATCCCCCACGCGGCCGCATTCTGCACCAGTTGGAGCCTCCGGGTGCTCCTCAAGGGGAGCCTCATGTAGAGAGCATTGCAGTAGTCCAGGCGGGAAGTGACGAGTGCCTGAGTGACTGTGCGTAAGGAGTCCCGATCTAGAAAGGGACGCAACTGGCGAATCAGGCGAACCTGATAGAAAGCCCCCCTGGCCATGGCCATCATATGCTCTTCTAAAGACAGCCGTGCATCCAGGAGGACGCCCAGGTTGCGAGCCCTCTCCATGGGGGCCAGTAACTCGCCCCCAGTAGCCAGCGATGGCACCAGCTGGCTATATCGGGACGCCGGAAGCCACAGACACTCGGTCTTGGAAGGGTTGAGTCGAAGCCTGTTTCTCCCCATCCAGACCCGCACGGCCTCTAGGCACTGGGACATCACTTCAAGGGCATCATTGGGATGGCCTGGGGTGGAGATGTACAGCTGAGTTGTCAGCTCTCCAAACTATGATTTCCCCAGCGCTGACATGAATAAGTGGGAAAGAGCCTGTTAGAAGCAGTAGCTTGACTTTTCACCCAGTTCTTTCCTCCCGGCAGATAACATCACCTAGGTGATGGGAGGAGGGGGTGAATTCCTGTGACTTGAAGTAACTGAGATGGAAGATGGACTTGGAAGATGGCCAATGAGACACTGAGATTTGAGGAACGGAAAGGGAGGGGTTTGGGATCAGAGGATCAGTTTCAGCTGCAAATGAGTTCAGGACTAGATTGTTATTCTTCAATAAATAATAGATTTCATCAAAGACTTTGTGTTTGAGAATGAAAGTTATTTGAGATAACATCGGAACCTGACATGAGTATTGTCAGCATACTGATGGAACTCCACCCCAAAACCACAGATGATCTCGCCCAGCGGCTTCACATAAATGTTGAACAGGAGGGGTGAGAGGACCGACCCCTGCGGCACCCCACAAACAAGGCGCCTCGGGGTCGACCTCTGCCCCCCTGCCAACACCGACTGGTCAGAGAGATAGGAGGAGAACCACCGTAGGACGGTGCCCCCCACCCCTAACCCCTCCAACCGGCGCAGCATGATACCATGCTCGATGGTATCAAAAGCCGCTGAGAGATCTAACAGGACTAGGATAGAGGAACAACCCCTATCCCGAGCCCTCCAGAGATCATCCACCAATGTGACCCATGCCGTTTCCGTCTGTGCCCAGGCCTGAAGCCGGACTGGAGCGGATCTAGATAGACAGTTTCATCCAGGTACCGAGGAAGCTGTCGCGCCACCACACTCTCAACAACCTTCACCACAAAGCGAAGGTTGGAGACCGGACGGTAGTTAGCCAAAACAGCCGGATCCAGAGAGTGCTTCTTGAGGAGGGGCCTCACCACCGCCTCTTTCAAGGCGGATGGCAAGAGACCCTCACTCAAAGAAGCGTTAATAATCCCCTGGAGCCAGCCTCGTGTAACCTCCCGGGAGGCCAGCACCAACCAGGAGGGACACGGGTCCAATAAACATGTGGTCGCGTTCAGCCATCCCAGTATCCTGTCCACGTCCTCGGGAGCGACAGGATCGAACTCTTCCCAAATGACATTCTCAAGACCGGCCTCCATCATCCCGTCTGTACCCACCCAGTCAGAGACCAAGCCTTCACAAATCTGAGTGATTTTATCATGCAGATACTGAACAAAATCCTCAGCCCGAACCTGCAAGGGATCCTCCCGCGCTCCCAGATGGAGGAGAGAGCGGGTCACCCTAAACAGGGCGGCTGGGTGGTTATCTGCAGATGTGATATGAGCAAAAAAATAATTACATTTTACCGCTTTTATCGCCACTAAGTAGGTCTTAATATGAGACCTTACCAGTGTTCGGTCAGATTCGGAACGGCTAGACCTCCAACTGCTCTCCAGGCATCTTTTCCGGCGCTTCATCTTCCTCAGCTCCTCGGAGAACCAAGGAGCCAGGTAAACTTGGCGACGGGTCAGAGGCCGCAAAGGCACGACTTGGTCGAAAGCATCAGCAGCTGCCCTATCCCAGGCGGCCACCAGCTCTTCAGCCGAGCTGTGAGTCAGAGCCTCAGGGAATGGCCCAAGCTCCATCTGGAACCTATCAGGGTCCATCAGGCGCCTGGGGCGGAACCATCTAGGCTGTTCCGCCTCCCTGCGGTGGGGTGTAGCAGTTAGAAAATCAAGCCTAAGAAGGGAATGATCTGACCATGACAAGGGCTCAGTCACTATCTCCCCTATCTCAAGATCATTCATCCACTGACCAGAGACAAAAATCAAGTCCTCCCATGTGAGAGGGTCCATGAATTAATTGGGTCAGGTCCATGACCATCATGGAAGCCATGAACTCCCGGGCCACCTCAGATGCTTCGCTGACAGATGGCAAGTTGAAGTCACCCATGACCACCAAAATATCTTCCGGCCAGTGCACACGACACACGAGATCCCAGAATTCTTCAGTATACTCTGCTACTGGCTGTCGCCCCTGCTTCACCACCTTAATGCGGTCGCGTGCTTTGCGATCTGCCAGTGGGTCCTCGAACCGACGTTGCAGGGCCATCATGAAACGGTCGAAATCCTGCAGTTCTGGTGCATTGGCGTTATGTAGGGTCACCATCCATCTGGCCGCGGCACCCTCTAGGGCTAGGGTCACAACTCGCACTCGGGATCCTTGGGTTTGGAAATCCCACCCATACTCTTGCATGTAGGTTAGCACATGTGCCACAAAGAATCGTAATTGTTGCGGATTCCCATCAAACTTCATCCCAAGGGGGAGGAGTTTCTCTTTCCAGTTGCGGGACCCGGGGCTGATTGGGAATGGGCGCCAGTGTGCATGCTGCCTGGGGGGGAGGGTTTGCTGGGTCTTCTCCCACTGCTGCTGTGCTCTCTGCTCGATAGGCAGGCTCCAGAAGGGGGGTGCCTCCCGTGGCATCATCCGCAACGGCTGCCCTTTCCGCGCCCTTTGGTTGTTGTCCTGGCTCCCTTCGGATGTTGAGATTTTCCAAAGTTTTCATCACCAATTAGGTTATATGCCTCTTTTTTTTTTTAATTTGATTTATATGCCACCCTTCTCCGGAGACTCAGGGCGGCTTACAGTGCATTAAGCAATAGCCTTCATACTTTTGTATATTTTTATACAAAGTCAGCTTATTGCCCCCACAAACTGGGTCCTCAATTTACCTACTTTAGAAAGGATGGAAGGCTGAGTCAACCTTGAGCCTGACAAGATTCGAACTTACTTTAATTGCAGACAGCTGGTGTTAAATTACAGTGCCTTTGTCTGCAGAACTATCCAGGCTCTTCAGTTAGTCCTCCCTCAGTGGTGCTTCGGTCAGTCCACCCGGTCAGTAAGGGCTTCTAGTTCCAGTTTCCACCCCGGTTTTCGGTTGCCACGGTTGAGGGTGACTCCTCTGGTTCTCTCATCCCAGCCATCTTTCTTCCCGATGCCAATTGACCAGCGGGTCTTTTCAGGATTCTCCAGGGTTACCTCATCCTCTCCGATGGGGTGCACGAAACAGGCATCCAACTGGGTGGCGGTTGCTGTCTCTCCCCAGCAATCGGTTTCTCCCAGCTCTCTGCTTCGTTCAGACATGGTTTGCAAGGTCCCCTCAGTAGAGCGAAGATTGCTTCTCTGGGTTGACCATTTTGCAGATCTTGCTTTCTGTAAGGATCGCCTCTCCTTCCAACTTAAGAAAGCACAAACTCTTGAAACGTGGTTGTTCAAAAGGATTCTTTTATTATGCAGAAGTGACAGCCATCAAGCAAGATCTGAATACCCTTAGGCAAAGCAGTAGAATTAAAGTGGTAGAGACCCCTCCCTTTAAGTCAGAATGCAGATTTTAGCCAATACACAAGTGTGAAGATGTTTTCTTTACTATTTCCTCTGAGAACCTGACCAAACAAGCATTCCCACCATTATACTTTAAAGTGAGACAACCCACATGGCTATCATAAAAATCCCTGCAGGTAAAGGAGATCTCAGGGCTCTTTGATGCCAGGATATAGGTTGTAAAGTATCTGTTGACACAGACAATGCTAGGGAATCGAATCCAAGTGTCTCCCCTCTGATTGAATGGCAGTATCACTTTTAGGGATCTGACAAGAATAGAATAGAATAGAATAGAATAGAATAGAATAGAATAGAATAGAATAGAATAGAATAGAATAGAATAGAATAGAATAGAATAGAATAGAACATCTGTGTTAGGATATGGTTTGAGCCTAACAAGCTGTCCAAGCAATATAAGTGTACTGTAACTTTAATCTGTAAATGTATTATGTGACTTTAATGCTGAGTCATGCTGTAATTACATAATGACTGGTTGTGAGAGTATTTAAGCAAGGTATTGTAACGTGTTCAGTTGCTGCTATGCTATGCTGCCATTGTGTATGAAGATGATGAGGTGATGAAGCTGATATGATAAGCTACCATTGAGAGGAGTTGTTATCTGCTAATCATTGTTTGATGGATCTGCAACCATCGTGATTTGTGAACCAGAGTGAGTTTGTTATTCTAACCAACTACTGTTTGTTGGGTAAGAAGATTCTGTAACTACTGGACTGATTTACTGGCAAAGACTTGGAATTTGTTTAAAGACTATGAGACTGTTTTTCTACTATAAAGTAAACTTTTGATAAACCAGTTTGCATAACTCTTATTCATTGCTCTCAGCAACGTTTCCTTGTGCATTTACTCTGCTGGTTGGTAACACAACAACAAATATCCTTAACAATCTGCATGACAAAATCACTCAGATTCAGGAAGACCTGGACTCTGACTGGGTAGTTCCAGGTGGGATGACTGAGGCTGGTCTTGAGAAGGTTATCTGGGATGAGTTTGATCCTGTGACTCCTGATGACGTGGACAGGATTCTGGGTAGACTGAACGCAGTCACCCATGCCCTCGTCACTTCCCGCCTGGACTATTGTAATGCTGTCTACATGGGGCTCCCCTTGAGGAGCACCCAGAGGGTCCAACTGGCACAGAGTGCAGCCGCGCGGGTGGTGATGGGAGCGACATGGCACTCCCATGTAACACCTCTCCTGCGCGAGCTGCACTGGCTCCCGGTGGTCTTCCGGGTGCGCTTCAAGGTTTTGGTCACCACCTTTAGAATGCTCCATGGCTCGGGACCTGGTTACTTACGGGACCGCCTGCTACCACAAACAGCCTCCCACCAGCCGGTACGCTCTCACAGAGAGGGGCTCCTCCGGATGCTGTCGGCCAAACAGTGTCGACTGGCGGCCCCTAGGGGGAGGGCCTTCTCTGTGGGGGCACCTACTATCTGGAACGAGCTCCCCCCGGAGATATGAAGGATCCCGAATCTGCACACTTTCCATCGCGCTCTCAAGTCCTTTTTATTCCACCAAGCTGGCCTGGCCTAATTTTTCCCCTTTTTTCTTTGTTCTTTTTACAATATACATTTTAATTTGTTTTTAAATTATTGGGGTGTTTTAAATTTTTCTTTGGCCAAATTGTTTAATTCGGTTTTATTCTGCTTTTAAATTTTGTATTTACGTGTTTTACTTTGTGGCTTTTCACCGCCCTGAGTCCTTCGGGAGTAGGGCGGTATATAAATCTAATAAAACAAACAAACAAACAAACAAACAGAACAGGGAAGGGACCTTGGAGGTCCTCAAGACCAACCTCCTGCTCAAGCTGGAAACACTAATCGATTTCAGAGAAATACTTGTCTAATCTCCTCTTGAAAACCTCCATCAATAGACCATCCACAACTTCCAGGATGCAAACTGTTCCACTGATGAATAGTTTTTTGTTAGAGTTTGCAGCTTTTTCAATGTAGTAGCACACAAATAAATAATTCAGCAGGATTCATTCATAGAAGAAACTTGTTTATATACAACAACACATAACATGACACATGTATACAATACCCATGAAGTTCTTTCCACGTAGTAGCAGAACCAGAACCAGAATTCAGAATCACATATTTTACAGATGCAGAAAAATCTATAAGCACAGAACTTAAATTTGAAACAGATCAGTTAAGCTAAGCCATGCCCAGGCTCCAAGCCCTCTGACATAGCAACAACAGATACTGTTTCTTAGTCACCAAATGGTTCCCATTGGCTGACTTGTTATTATGGCTATCCCAGCTCATAATTTCTTATACACTGACTGAACAGTTTTTCTCTGTCATGAAATGTCTCCTTGCTTCTAGGTTGCATTTAGCTTCCATGGGCTTCTCTCCGTTTCTTCCTGTCCTGCCTCCAGGGGCTCTGGAGGATGAATGAGCCCCTCTTCTCCATGAGAGTCACCCAAGTATTGGGTGATGCCGTCACATCCCCTGCAGTCCTTCTCTTCCTTAGACCGAACATTCCCAGTTCCTTCATCCATCACCACCTGGTTCAGCCTCCAGTCCCCCCCCCCCACTTTCTTGCTCTTCTCTGCCCACCGAGGGACTGAGGCCGAGGGGTTTTTGGGTTGGGGGAAGAAGTGCAAACTGCCCCCCCATCCTGCAGCTGGCCTGGGAGGAAGCCTGTCCAGCCACCCGCCCTCTTCTCCCGCCTGCTGCACTCCTTCTGCCCCGCAGCTGCTCGCTGAGAAGCGAATGGAGGGAGGGGCAAGGGGAGCTGTGCACAAGGCCAGACCACCCCCATTTCCCCCTTTGCCTTTGTCAGTGGTGGCTGAGCTGAGGCCTGGAGGCTCCTGAACCTCCCCCACAGCCCGATCTTGAGGTTGGGTTTATTGGGAAGTTGCAGGTGGGGGGAGGGGTGATTGAGACAACTCGGCCCTTCTTCACTCCCACAACTGTAGGCAGCAACATCTGGACAAGGAGGGGTTTCCTCTGCCTTGGGGGAGGAGAGAAAAGATGCAGCTGCCCAGGTTCAGGGGAGCCGAAATCCTTCTTTTGTTCCAGTTGAGGCAGACCCAGTTCCTCCCTGCCAGACCTTCCAGCTCTGGGGATCTGCAGAGGCCCCTTCATGAGGGCCCTTCTGTCCCAGGAGATCCTCCCTTCCTCCGTCAAACTTCTCAGACTGGCTGGATCCCTTCCTCTTCAACTGCAGCAGGGGCCTCGATCTGGCTGGGGATGATTGACAGCTCCTGGGTATTTTGGGTTGATTTTGAGGTCGACTGGCTGGGTGGGGTTTGCTCTGCTGTGTAAGAGTTGCATAAGGGAATGTCACAAACATGCTGCAGAGACCTGGTGGCAGGTGAGGAGGGAGGAGAGGGAAATCAAGAAATGCCCAGAAGCCAAGAGAGCCGCACGGGGTCCCTTCTGAAGAGGGCGGCCTTTGGATTGCTTTGATCTCTGAAGTTTTGAGCAGGTCAGGCTGATTCTTCTTGAGTTATTTGTAGTTACAAAATCATCCAAAGAGAAGGAAAGGTGATGGGGTTTCTTCCCCTTCCCTTCCCCTCCCTCTTTCAATCCCTATTTCCTTTCCACATCCCCTTCCCATCAGTTCCGGCAGAGTTCATGCAAATTTCTAATTCTTCAGGATCGCCTTGATAAAGCCGTTGGACAGGAGATTAAATAGAAATGCCATCTTCTCTTTATTTATTTAGCGGAGAGAGATGGACACTCAACCTAGTCTCAGACACACAGGGATAGATGGATGAATGGATGGATGGGCGGATGGGCGGACAGTAAGGCCCCTCCCCACCCCCCTCTCACCTTACCCAAACATACAGCTTCATCGCACCTGCCCCTTGCCTGTCCCACTCCCTTTGTACCCGGGGAAACTCGGAACAATTTTCACCAGCCACACAACACCTCCACTAACTTTGAAGTATTTGCTCCACACTGCCAAAACCCCTCGCCACTCATAGGAGAGCCTTTGCCTGTGGTTGCCCCTTCAACCTCCCACCCATGGAGGACGCGCCTCACTCTGCCACACATCAACTGCCCCCCCCCATCTTTTCTCAATTTCACATCGAGAACACCAGGCTTCTTTTTAACCACCTCATCAAACCACAAACTCCTCTGATCAGGTCTTTGGTCTCTGCATAGTGGCGAAAGGTTCCGCCCGCCTCCCCGCATCTGGCGGTCTTCTTGCCGCCTGTAATTTGGGGGGTGAAGATGGGCTGAGCTTTCTCCATCACCCCCCGCAACTTCCCCATGAACAGAACATCTGGGTATTTGGGGGGAGGTCTGGGAGCTAAGGAGCCTCAGTGCAGCTGTTGACAAAGGCAGAAAGGGGGCTTTCTGAGGGGGGGAATTGCCCCTTGGCTGCCCCTCCACGGGCTTCTTGACTGGCAGCTGCCAGGCAGGAGGACCGCCGCGGTAGGAGTGCCGGGTCAGACGAAGACCGAGGAAGCGACTAAGGGGGGCGAGCTGGACAAAGAAAGCCCCCTTTACCTGGATGCAGGTAAAAAAGGGGGGGATTTTGACACCTCCCCGCCAGGACCAAGAAGAGATTCATTTCCCTCCTGCCCTTTCAAGAGCCTCCACCTTTGCAGTTGCTGCTGCTCCTCACCTCTCCTGTCATGGAGTGGAACTGGGCGCCATTTCCTCCCTGCCCAATGGATGCAACCATGGCTGGAGAGAAACCTGGCCTGGAGGCCGGCGGTGCCTGATCTGCTCCTCCCAAGACCGGCTTCCCTTCTGCCCTCATGCACAGTGCCCACCTGCCTTGCAAAGTATGGCTCCCCCTCCAGCTGCCTCAGGTTCCCACTGTCACATATAAATGCCTAACTCCCATACCATCCCCTACCTGGTACAGCAAGGGTTAACACCCACACCCTCACCCTTACCACAGCTCCTCCTTACCTTTAGCCACACCTCCCGGGTACTTAAGGGGCATGCATGAGGACATCGGGCAGTTCTACAGCTTCACCTGTAAGAGAGCAGAGGTGATTCAATAAATATGATTGGAACATACCAATGACTCTGAGTATTTCTTGGGCTAGATCCTCATACATTAACAATATGGTAGCAGAGGATGGTTATTAGCCCAGATACTCCTAGGTATGTCTGAACACAGCAAGCTGCAAGAAATCAAAGGGAGAGCAATCACACAAGCCTTCGCGAAGAAGATGGCAGCTCAATTATTGCCTGCAGGCAGCATCCTAAAAGAAACTCCGGCTAAAGGCAAACATGGTCCAGAACCAAGCACTCCAGCTGAAATAGAGGAGAGAAGAACCGAGGAAGAAAACTACACAGAGGCCACCTCGAACAAGGAAGATGATCTCAGAAGGAACCTACTAAAGATGATTGAGTCTACCCCGACCGACCAGGACCTCGTCGTGAAACTCCGAAGCCTAATCAAGGACTGTGGCGCAGCGACTGGAGAAGACGAATCAGAACTGAAGCAAGCAAGCACCGACATGGTAAGAGGCACGCCAACTTACCCCATTCCCACCGAGGAGGCCGAGAAAGATTTTGCGCCCTTTTCACGGTGGCCATCTTGGACAGTGACATCACTAGAGATGGGCGACCAATCACCGATGGGGACCCAGAATTCAAACCCACCAGTGGGAAATGAGGCCTACTCATGAGTAGATGGGGTGGACAACACCAACGATGGGGAAGAATGTGACGCTGACCCCGAAGAATTGCCCAATGAACTAGACATTGACCATGCCATACGAACATTAACCGCAGCCTTCGGCCCGAAACTAAAAATACCTAATCTACGCCCGGACACCCTGGAGATGTCTGAGGCAACAACCAACGCACAAAGAACCCTGGCCGGAGCGTACCCGAGGGACCCAACCATCACCACGAGGGCCCTGATCCCAACACAATACACATGGGCCCAACCTACACCACGAACGATGCACGCACCGGATTCCGGAAATCGAACCGGGCACTCACTGACCCAGCAGACACCAGCGAGCCATCCGGAACCCCCGACGACCGAAGACTTCGGCCTGGGCCCAGTCAACAGACTGAACGCCGGACCAGGCCACCCGGATCTTCGCCCCTCAACCACGGGTCTTCCGAACCCCACATGGATCCAGAGGGACATCCCGATGACTCAGACGACGGCCCAAGACTCCTCTGACCTCCGAAGGACTCCCAAGGCAGAACCAAGACTTCACCCAAGCGAGTGGGGCCTTCACTCAGGAGCTATGGCAGCGAGCTCCTTCCCCAGCGACAGCAGAGCGCAAATGATCCTTGAGCATGCGCAGAGCCAACCTCCTAAGAAAGAAGAAAGAAACATAGAAGCACGTCAGTTCAGACTACCGGCCAGCATACCAGTGCCGTATTGCGAGTTCCCTTACATCCTAAACCATGGACAGCGCCCGCCTGTAAGTAACCTCTCACACTGGGACCTTACCAATAGACTTTCCAAAACTAAGATTGGATGGGACAAATCTCCTAGAATGGAATCAACAGCTACAGGTCATTTTCTTAAAGGAGAATATATTGTTTTTAATTACTGACCCCCCCCAGAAAAACCTTGGTCCTTTGAAATAGACTGCTTACACCATAGAGCATATTACTTATTGATAGCCAGCATATCACCCTCTATATACCCCAGCATTAGTCATCACCTGACTGTGCCAGAATTGATACAAAAACTGTTTAGCCTGTTTTATAGCAAGAGTAGAGCAACCACCACTAGGATTTCTAGGGAATTCTACTCTGCCAGACTTAAAGCAGGGACATCTATGAGTGAACATTTACTCACACTCAATGCCACTAGGGCTGAATTACTGCAGAGGGGGGAAATCATAACTGAAGAAAGTATGAAAAGCATAATTATCAACTCTTTGGACACAAGCTGGGACAATTTTGTGTCACAACTAGACAGCCTCAGCATAGAACACCTATCTATTGAAAACCTCACAAACAGACTAATAGCTGAGGACAACTTAAGGAAAGGCCACTCACAGTCACGCAGGGATCACAGAACAGACAGGAGGATAGGTTCCATAGACAGGAACAGCAACACACCTGAATGCTACCTATGTGGCTCCAGGAATCACTACAAGAGAGATTGCCCCAGAAACATCTGAGGTAGGGAACACAGTCAGCGCAGGGACAGACCAGGATACAGACAGAGACATTCCCCAGAACGCGGGTTCAGGCGCAGGGACTCTCCCAACCCCAACAGCAGAAGGGATCACAGAGATAGCTCCCTGGAGAGTCACTCAGGCTCACTCTATGGACTTGGGGGACAGGGGCTCACCAACACACGAGTAAAGAAAGAGAACATTTGGCTAATAGATTCAGGCGCAACCAACCACACTACCCACAATGCTAACTTACTCTCCTCATTCACAGAAGAAAAATTCATGATTAAAGTAGCGAACCAAAACAATGTTAGAGTGGCAGGGAAGGGAAACATAAACATACCAGAGATTGGAGAAATAGAGGGGGTACTATTCGTACCAGAGATCTCATACAACATACTAGCCGCCATACGGCTAAGCAAGGACACAGACATTGAAGTTATTTTCAAGGCAGGACAGGCACACATGGTTAAAAATGGAAAGGATATAGGAGAGGTTATGATTAGCGATGGCCTGCCATACTTCAAAGCAAGCAACATTAATCATCTAAGTATAAACACCAACTCAGAGGCAGAGCAGGAACATACATCTCCCGAAGACAATAGAGGGAACAATGATGAAGTAGAAGGAGATAGTCACCAAGAGACACAGGGCAGCGAACATAACCACGAGCCCACCGACGACAACAAACTCTCGTTAGGTAGACCCATACATGACAACTGTGCACACCTCCTACACAGGAAGCTAGGCCACATTAGTTTTCCTGTTGTACAAAAGATGACAAAATGTGCTGATGCTTTAAGAGTAAAGAATTGTGAAAACTATCTCGAGTGCTCTATGTGTAAATGTTCCAAACTAAAAACAAAACTGAGACCAAAGAAGTCGGTACACACAACCGACTCTATTTTTCAATTAATACATATGGACCTATTGGGGCCTTTAAAACCTTCTATCAAATACAAATAAAGATTCTTCCTAACTATCATAGACGACTACAGCTGTTACGGCTTCGTATACACTCTCAACCATAAGAATGAGGTGTATCAAAAATTCAGGGAATTCTACAAAAGTGTCAGCCTCCGACTTTACTGCTTTGGCTGCCATAAGAAATGGGTGGGAGAGAATTAAACAATGTGTGTCGGGGGGAAGTGTGCTGGAGGATTTTGAAGAAACGAAACCTAATCTCCGAAGTGGCTATCGGGTCAACCGTCATCGCGTTCCTGATTGATGACGATGCCAGACGTGCTTCCACCTGACCTCTGGGAGACCTTTGGATTGGGTGATTGATGATGGACAGTGGGAGAGGATGCTTTCTATATGCAACTTTCGCGCCTATTGCTTTAGTTTCAGCTTTCCTTTGGTTGCGTTCATTTCATTTTCCAGTAAAAGTACATTACTCTATAAAATATGGAGTTTGGCTCATTCTTTCCTGGACTTTGAAGGAAGCACACCTGACATTAAGCTGAAACTCACTCCAGTCATCCCGGATAACCACCGAGGGGACTGTGATCCAGATCATGTCGGATCAGGAAAGTGAAGAAGGACAGATGGGAGCATCGGGTTCTACGATACCTTCACTTCAAGCAGAGAAAGAGGCTGCCGAATGGTTGGAAAAACTCCGGCTGAGAGAGGAGCCGGAGGAAGCCAGATGGTCGAAAAGAGTAGGAAGGCTGCCGGACTGGGGAGGGACCCCCCAGGGAGTAACCAGCTCCAAACCCCATAAGAGAGAGGCGGTGTGGCTGCAAGAGCAAAAGGAAAGCCTCATGTTGGCACAGGCATTGCAACTCCTCCATGATGTTGAAGAAAGCCGGAAAAGCCGTGAGTCTTATGGGTTCCCTGTGGAGAAGGGAGGAGACAGCCCCAGGGGGGAGCCGGAAGAAACAGCCTGTGGGGGAGAGGATGAGGAAGCTGAGGAAAGAACATCTCAGGCTTCTGGAGCTCAAGTGAGGGATGCAGCAGGTCAGGGACCCCCAGCCTTGCAGCCCCCCCCCCCCCCCCGCAGACATAAAAAACCAAAGAGTCCCCCCGTAACCGGGAAATTTGATGGGAATCCAAAGACCTTGGGGGTTTTTTTGACTCAAGTGTGGAACCACATGCAGGACTGGGGGGGAGGACTACTTATCAGATGCCGCTTGAGTGAGATGCGTCACGACCGTATTAGAGGAAGCAGCAGCTGACTGGATGGTGGTCCTCCACAATAATAACTCACCCTTGCTGAGAAACTACAACCAGTTCATGGGGGCTCTTAGGAGGCGGTTTGAAGACCACCTAGCTGAACGGAAAGCGAGACTTAGAATGAAAGGCATCTAGCAAGGCCGGAGATCAGTGGCAGAATATACCCAAGAATTCCGCGAGCTGGCACCCTACATGACAGGGTGGTCAGAAGCGGCTCTACTGGAGAGCTTCAAAGATGGGCTGAATGAAGAGATATACAAGGACTGTAGAGGCCGGGGGGTCCCTGAAGACTTGCAGAGTTGGTATATAGCAGCTGAGGATGTGGAGATCGAGCTGGCCCGAAGCTGACTCCGAGGGGGGCATGCTGGAGACCCGTCATCCTCCTTTCTCCATAAAGGAGCATCTAAGATGGCCGAGGGGAAGGCGGAATTCAAACCGAAGTCGAAGCCTTTTACCTGTTTCAAATGTGGGAAGGAAGGACATCGGGCTGCCGAATGTTTCTCCAAACCAGTATCAAAGACCACCGGTTTGGGACCAAAGAAGGCCAACAAACCACCCGCAAAAACCCGCGGCACCGCCCTGAAAGGAGAAGTCATTGAGTTCGCTCCCCGAAACAAGGGTGAGCTGGGAACTCCGACCACCGCCGACAACAGCGGGACGGACTCTGACTCTGACTCCGATGATCTGGTGAGTCACACAGAGGACCCCATGCTCATCCCCGTAGAAATAAGGGTGCCATCCACAGGGACACAAGCGCAGATGTTAGCCCTATTAGACTCTGGGTGCACCAGGTGCATAATCAGCCCGAAGGTGGTGGAAAAGATGGGCCTGAGACTAAAAATGTTAAAAAGGCCCATTGCATTCTGTCAGTTGGACGGATCGATTGCAGGAGGGGGCCCAGCCAGTTTTGTGACTGAACTCATTGAAATGCAGTTGGGGGATCACGTACAGAGTCTCAGATTTATTGTGGCCCCTGGCATGGAATGACCCCTCATACTTGGGCTACCTTGGCTCCGCAGATGGAACCCACGGGTTAATTGGAAGACGGGGGTCTTGCGTATTCGCACTGGAAAACCGAGATTAGAGAGGGAAACCCCCCCCCCAGAGGACAGGACAGGACCCGAAACGACGGAAGTGGCAGTAAGCCACATTGAAGGGGAGGAGAAGATTCCAAAAGAGTATTGGGATCTCCATGAAGTTTTTAGTGAAAAGGCCTCGGATGTACTGCCTCCCCACAGAGCTACGGACTGTACCATTGAAATACTCCCAGGTGTGAAGCTCCCTAAGCCGAAAATCTACCCCATGACCCCTCGAGAATTAGGGGAATTGCGAAACTTTATTGATAAAAATCTAGAACGGGGGTTTATCCAACCTGCCAAACCAAAGGTGGCGGCACCAGTATTTTTCCAAGAAAAGAAGGATGGTTCCTTTCGCTTGGTAGTTGATTATAGAAATCTGAATGCGATTTGCGTGGAAAACGTTTACCCCCTACCACTCATGAAAGACATGCTATCTCACCTAGGGAAGGGGAAAATCTTCACCAAACTTGACTTACGGGAGGCTTACTACCGAGTGAGAATTAAAAAGGGGGATGAATGGAAGACAGCATTTAGTTGCCCACTTGGATGTTTCCAGTTTAAAGTAATCCCGTTTGGACTACAGGGAGCCCCTGCTGTGTTTATGCAATTGATTAACGAAGTACTGCACAAGCACCTGCTTAAGGGGATCCTGGTCTACTTGGACGACATTTTTATCTACTCAGAGAACATGGACGACCATGTGAAGTTGGTGTGAACGGTCCTGAAAAAACTCAGGGCTGCTGAACTATATGCCAAACTTTCTAAGTGCGAGTTCCATCAAAGCAAAATTATCTTGGATATCGCATATCGCATGAGGGGATAAAGATGGACCCTGGAAAGGTTCGGGCCGTATTGGAATGGGCCGCCCCACGCATCCGCAAACAACTACAGAGTTTCCTGGGATTTGCGAATTTCTATAGACAATTTATCCCAATTTGCAAAAATTGCTCTGCCAATAACAAATCTTCTGAAAACTAAAGGTGAGGCAAAACCAAGGCCCTCACGACCTCTTGAATGGACTATGGACTGTCAAGCAGCTTTTGAAAAGTTGAAACGACTGTTTGCTGCTGAACCGGTCCTCAAACATCCAGACATGGAAGAGCCTTTTGTAGTACAGGCTGACGTGAGCGACATGGCTGTGGGAGCAGTACTTCTGCAAAAGAACACAGAAGGGGAATTACAACCCTGTGCTTACACGTCCCGTAAATTATCAGAAACCGAGAGGAGATGGGCCATATGGGAAAAAGAGGCTTTTGCGGTGCGATGGGCATTGTTAATGTGGAGACAATTTCTGGAAGGAGCAAAGCACCCTTTTGAAGTTTGGACTGATCAAAAAAATCTGGAGGCGTTGAAAACACCACGTAAACTGTCACCAAAGCAAGCTCGTTGGGCCCAGCACTTCAACTGTTTCAATTTCACTCTACGCTACATTCCTGGTGGAAAGAATTTCATGGCGGATGCACTCTCCAGATTGCCTCAATACAACAGTACCAAGAAAGAAGTGGTTCAACGCATTATCCCTTCAACACAACTGGCAGCGCCAATGACTACCAGAACACAGGCGAGGGCCGATCCAGCCCTTTCGGGCGACTTACTCCAGAAACTGCAAGAAGCCCTAAAAACTGACGAATGGTTTAAAACCCATTCAAATGAATGTACACTCCGTGATGGTCTAGCTTGGATAGGGGCTAAATTGTATGTCCCTGATAGTTTAAGACTAACAGTATTACAGTACGCTCATGATGCCAAGGCAGCCGGACACTTTGGATTTGTTAAAACTCTACATCTTGTTAAAAGACAATTTTGGTGGCCTGACCTCAAAAAGGACATAGAAGCATATGTGGCTAGTTGTCCGGTGTGTGTCTCAGCTAAAAGACCTCCGGGGAAGCCACCTGGTTTGCTGCAGAGTGTGACAAGGCCGGATGCCCCTTGGAAGGAAATATCCATGGATTTTATTGTTGACCTACCAGAAAGTGAAGGGTGCACAGTCATTTGGGTAGTAACGGATCTGCTTGGGTCTTACTGCATAAGACCCAAGCAGATAAAAAACGGTCCCCGGCACATGTGTATAAAGTGGGGGACAGGGTTTATCTTTCCACCAAATACTTACAGACTTCACAGAAATCAAAAAAGCTTGGACCCAAGTATGTGGGTCCTTTCCTGGTCACTAGACTTATTAATCCAGTAACAGTTGAATTGGAGTTGCCAAAAACTTTGAGACGAATCCACCCTGTGTTTCATGTTAGCTTGTTAAAACCAGAACACTCGTCCCCTTTACGACCGGACCAAGATTCCCCTCCAGTCCCCATACTGATAGAAGGGGAACAACATTTCAAAGTCAAAGAAATTTTAGACTCTAGGAAGCACCACAGTAAGGTGCAATATCTGGTGGCTTGGAAACATTTTCCTCTGTCTCAAGCTGAGTGGGTGAACAAACGTGATGTCCGGGCACCAAAGAAAGTACAGTTGTTTCATACCAAATATCCTGATAAACCTTAATGCCTGTATTGCAATTTTTCTTTTCTTCCTTTTCTTTTCTCTGTTTAGGACTAACGTCTTTTCTCTGGAGGGGCCGAATGTCAGCCTCCGACTTTACTGCTTTGGCTGCCATAAGAAATGGGTGGGAGAGAATTAAACAGCGTGGGGGTGGGGGGTGGGGAAGTGTGCTGGAGGATTTTGAAGAAACGAAACCTAATCTCCGAAGTGGCTATCGGGTCAACCGTCATCGCGTTCCTGATTGATGACGATGCCAGACGTGCTTCCACCTGACCTCTGGGAGACCTTTGGATTGGGTGATTGATGATGGACAGTGAGAGGGGATGCTTTCTATATGCAACTTTCGTGCCTGTTGCTTTAGTTTCAGCTTTTCCTTGGTAGCATTCATTTCATTTACCAGTAAAAGTACATTACTCTATAAATAATGGAGTTTGGCTCATTCTTTCCTGGACTTTGAAGGAAGCACACCTGACAAAAAGAGTAGAGGTCCAACATAACACAAAGATAAAACAAATAATGACTGATTAAGGTTCTGAGTTCCTATCAAGGGACTTCTCAAGGTGGTTAAAGGAACATGGGGTACTGCATTACACATCCTCGCCGTTCTCCGCTTTCCAGAACGGAGTAGCGGAATGAAAAAACAGCATATTACAAACAATGATGAGGTGCACCTTGGAAGATGCGAGGCTAGGGCAATCCTTCTGGTCAGAAGCCCTTCTCTACTCCAACTACACACTTAACAGGTTGTGGTCTAGCGTAATAAACACAACTCCCTATGAGCTAATGTATAAGAGGAAACCCAACATAGCCCACCTACACGTGTTTGGGGTCACAGCCGACGTACATATACCAAAACAATTAAGGAGAAAGGGAGATAAAGTGTCTAGGAGGCTTAGGTTCATGGGGTACGAGCCAGGGACCAAAGGATACAGATTCATAGACAATCATAACAGGTTCATCATTTATAGATCAGCTGTTTTTCACGAGCACGCTAACTGGTCAAGAATACATTTAAATGAAGTGTTCCACACACCCAAACTAACAAATAGCCAACAGAACACAGACACCATGGAGGACTGTGAACACCAGAAAATCAAGCCTAGACATCAAGGTGTCAGCATCAGTGAGTGGAAGGAGAATCACCCGACACTAAAGCTAGACACCCTCACTGAAAAGGAAGCCAGGTACCTACACGAATCAGTCACGCCACCAGACAGACCAGTCAGGTCAAACCGAAACAAAAGGCCCAACAAGTTTAAAGACTTGGTCATGTCCATACATGCGGACAGAATAACACCAAACTCATATGAGGAGGTGCTTAAATTACCCCAGGGAGAGAGAATAAAGTGGGAACAAGCTATGGAGAAAGAAATGAGTAGCCTCAGAGAACTTGATGTATACACAACCTCTGAGGTTCCAGAAGGTAAAACCCCAATTGGCACTAAGTGGATATATAAGATTAAAACTCTGGATGACAATAAAACACTATACAAGGCAAGGCTAGTGGCACAGGGGTTTGCACAAAAGTATCCAGAAGATTACACAGACACATACTCACCCACTGTCAGAGCTGAAAGTGTCAAAAGTGCTTTAGTAATAGCCTCCATTTTAGGGCTCGAGGTGTATCAATTTGATGTACAGACCGCATACTTACATGCCAAGCTTGACAAAAAGATCTATGTTAAGGCACCACCAGGCATAAAGTCACAGGAAGGTAACACATGGCTTCTGAACAAAAGCCTATACGGACTCAAACAGTCAGGGAAGAGGTGGTACGAATGCTTGGCCAAAATCTTTAGAGCAATGGGTTTCACAACCACATCAGCAGACATTTGCTTCTTCACAAGGAGAGAAGGACTCTGTTGAATATGTCCTCGTTTATGTGGATGACATATTATACATAGGTAAACAAAAACACAAGTGCGACACATTTGCCAAGGAGATGAGTAAACATTTCTCCCTGAAAACACTAGGCAAGATAAACAAGTACTTAGGGGTTCATATCGCACAAACTGAAAAAGGCTTCCAACTCTCACAAGAGGAAAAAATCTTGGAGCTGCTAGGGAAATGCAACATGAGTGATGCCAAGCCCTGTGATACCCCCATGCAACCCAATTTCCTGAAGAACATGCATAACGAGGACAAGCCATTTACAGACAACAAGCTATACAGATCAACCATAGGATCTCTACTGTATATCGCAAACTGGACAAGGCCAGACATCGCTCTACCCATCAATCTACTATCCAGGTATGTCAGTAAACCCACAACTTATCATTGGGAGGCAGTAAAGAGACTTCTCAGATATCTAAAATACAGCTCCAACGCACACCTAGGACTCGAGCCAAAAACCTCCAAGGAACCCATACTCTCCTGCTACGCAGACGCTGACTGGGCAGGAGACATGAAAAGCAGGAAAAGCACATCTGGATACATCTTTTTCCTCAACTACAGCCCTGTCCATTGGTACACCAGCAAACAGAACTTAGTTGCTACATCCACCACCGAAGCTGAGTTCGTGTGCATGTCTAAGGCCACAAATAACCTAACCTGGTTCGATGACCTACTGTCCAGTATTTGGACTGAACCCTCATACCCCATCATCATCCACGAGGACAACAAAGCAGCCATCGAGATATCCAAGGCAGACGCAGTAGGTCAAAGGTCAAGACACATAGACATTAAGCATAAGCATGTAAGGCAACTTTCTAACATTGGATTTATTAGAGCCAATTATTGTGAAACAGAGGAACAGATTGCTGATATACTCACGAAACCTCTACAGACCAAACAACACACCTACCTAAGATCCAAATTAGGCATATGCTTATAATATGTTTTACTTGTGAATCTCACACTGACGCAGCTAGTTAGGCATTTAGAGGGGGTTTTGTCACATATAAATGCCTAACTCCCATACCATCCCCTACCTGGTACAGCACGTTGCTCCCATAATCACCCGCGCGGCCGCATTCTGCACCAGCTATTGCAGGATGATCTCTCCAGGCTGGGAGTGGAGGTCAGAGTCAAGGAAGGGGGGAGAAACTCCCAGCCAGGTGGAGCAGATTATAATTTGGACAGCAGAAGAAGAAAGGATGATGGAGTTGGCCAAGCTCTTCCCCAACCATCTCTTCACTCGGTTTCCTGGTTTTGTGGCCAGGAAAGCCAGCACCACCGTGATAGTTTTGGCCAAGAGAGAAGAAATTGCCACTGAGAATATGATGCTGAAGACCATTTGTCGGAGAAGGCAGGTGGCTTTCCTTGGTTGACCAATGAAGAGAGAAGAAGACAAGAAGCAAAGCAGGAAGGAGACCAGGAGGATATAGGAGAGGTCCCGGTTGTTGGCTTTGACAAGGGGAGTTTCTCGATATCTAATAAAGATGACTAAAACAAGCTCTGAGTTTAGGAACAAGAGTAGGGCAAAAGAGACCAGGATGATGCCCAGATGTTCTTCATAAGACAGGAATGTTATAACTTTGGGAATACAGTGGACTCTGGCCTCATTTGGGTATTTATCATCTGGACACTTGGTGCATTTTTCAGTATCTGAGAAAGCAAAAAAAGCAACATTTCTTTAATATTCTTTTATCTTACAAGAAATCCCTTCTTTGGATAACAGATGATACCACAGGCATTTTCCAAGAAGTATTTCTTAACAATTTCATTAAACAGTCACTCCTTTGAAATGGCATAAGGTCTCCTGCTTGAGCAGGGGGTAGGACTAAAAGACCTCTAAGGTTCCTTCCAGCTCTCTTCTGATTGATTGATCTACATGACTGGCAGACTATTTGTGTAATGAGTTCCCCCCATAACTATCTACAGCACCACATTATGGACCAGTGACACCTTCTCAGTGATCCACAAGGGGAGGCTACTATACAGTGGATTGCAAGGTCTTTCAGAAGGTGGACCCAAAACAATTCATCAAGTTTCAAAGAACTCGGATGTTCCTAGAAAAATAAACCTAGCAGCACGCATCCAAACTAAAAAGCAGAAGAGATATTTCCTCTGCTGTTAGTAAAGCTTGCCCAGTCTGCCACCCCCTCCTCCCATCTCAAAGTCTTTTTGATTTACTTCCTTTTAGATAAGAAATTGTGCAGGTTAAAAATAAAACACCAGGTGTACTTCAATCTGTCTTTTAACTTGCACTTTCATGAAAACGTTCTGGATGGATCCACTTCCTGCAAGGCCTCCCATTTTCCTCCGTGTGACCCACCTTCCTGCGTGGAGAAGGTCCCCTCCGGACAAGGAACGCAGTCATAGTCTCAGAATCCTCAGGCGCAACAAGGACAAACCACCAAGAACAATGTTGGCATGTAATGCTGGTTTAATTTTGTCCGTCCCGAAAACGCTGCAGTCGTAACGATGTAAAATTGGCGCTACATGCATACGGCATGTAGCGCTTAAATCCATCCCACACCTGCCAGCTGTGAGGCGGAGCCCGGAACAACGCCCCACCAGTGGCGAATCAGCAGGCTGGAAACGGGCGGGGCAGTGATAGGAGCCAGCTGCTGCATGTCAGAAACTTCCCGAGCAAAAGCTACCCGACCCTGTGAAACCCTAGCCCCGACGCTTCCACCCCCCCACCGAAGCGCCTCCGTGCATCCCCCCCACGTGTAAATGTGTGCGTGTCTTGGCCGAAACTAGGAAGCGTGTCGGAGGGGTGGGCGCAGCCCCATGCTATCCCACGCCCGTGTTGCTGCGCGGGCGAGCGGAGCCAGGTGAGTTGTCGAGTGGTTCGGCGCCCAGCGGGATGATAGGGCTCGACAGGCGGCTCCCCTTCACCAGGGACATCTCTGTAAGATACAAAATAGGTGTATTAGTGATAGCATTTGGTTTGTCTGGGTATTTTTTATGAAACTTCCTGCATAGTTTATCAGCATTTAAGTCCGCCTCCGGGACCCAGGATGCTTCCTCGAGCGGATATCCCTTCCACCGGACTAGGTATTTGAGCTTCCCCCGGTCAAGTTTGGAGTCCAGTATCTCCTCTATTTCATAATGGTCACCTGCTATCGGTCCAGGGCACACTGGCTTATCCCGTACTGTCGTTACCGGTTTTAGGAGACTGCTGTGGAACACAGGATGGATCTTGCCTAGTAAGGGTGGTAGTTTCAGGACCACCGTGACAGGGTTTATAATATGACGTATAGGAAATGGCCCGAGGTATTTCGGTCCTAACTTCCAGTTTGGTATACGCAGTTTGATGTACTTAGTGGATAGGTATACCAGATCACCCACCCTAAAGGGTTTCATACCCATCCGTTTTTTATCTGCCTGTATTTTATACACATCTGCTGCTCGATCTAACGCTTCTCTAACCTGGGGCCATAGTGTGCGTATTTTCTCTGTCCACTCTTGTGGTTCTATTTTGTTACCCTGTGATTCCTCCAATTCAGGTATAGCGACGAAGTCACGTCCAGAAACAATGCGAAAGGGCGTAAAGCCGGTGCTGCTATGCACTGCATTATTGTACGCGACTTCGGCGAATGGTAACAGGCTTGACCATTCCGTTTGTTGGTATGAGACGTAACAGCGGAGGTAGCGCTCCACCATGGTGTTCGCCCTTTCCGCCGCACCATTAGTACTGGGGTGGAATGCTGAACTGAGTCCTTGGGTTGAGCCTATAGCCCGCATAAAACCCCTCCAGAACTTAGCCGTAAACTGCACTCCTCTATCAGAAATGATACGGCGTGGGACCCCATGTTTTCGATATATATGTAGAATAAACAGTTTTGCCAGCTTCCGTGCCGATGGTAGGCCACTACAAGGGATGAAATGGGCCTGTTTGGAAAACAGGTCTATGACCGTCCAAATAACTGTGTGGCCGTTGCTCTCCGGAAGGTCCACCACGAAGTCCATTGCGATTTCGTCCCAGGGTTTATCAGGGGTGGCAACTGGCTGTAACAGGCCAAGGGGTTTGCCAGGCCGGGGTTTGGACTTTGCACAAACAACACAGCCAGCAACATACGTTTCTACATCTTTTCGCATATGCGGCCACCAAAACTGGCGTCGTGTTAGGTGAAGGGTTTTTAAAAACCCAAAATGGCCGGAAGCCTTCACGTCATGACATCTATGTAGAACCGCCGATCGCAGTTCAGGGGGGATATACATTTTATCCCCTTTCCACTCTATCCCATCTCTGTGTGTGAGTATGTGTTTGTTACCTTGTATCCACTTATCTCTGGATAATGCCTCCCGTAACAGCTCCTCCCGGTTCTGTTGTGTGTCTATACCGGTTGCCACCCTTTCCCCCTGCATACCTCCTAGTATGATGGGCTGTATGACATCGTCTCGTTTACTATTGAACTGTGGGAGTCTGGATAGTGCATCAGCCAAGAAATTCTTCCCCGCGGGTACATATTTCAACACGAAGTTAAAGCGATGGAAGTATTGTGCCCAACGGACCTGTTTAGGCAACAGCCACCTCGGGGTTTGCAGAGCCATCAGGTTTTTGTGGTCTGTCCAGACCTCAAAAGGCGTACGTGCCCCCTCCAGGATGTGACGCCAGCTTAAAAGCACCCACCGTACAGCAAAAGCCTCTTTTTCCCAAATGGCCCAGCCCCTCTCTGTTGGGGTGAATTTCTTTGAGGTGTACGCACACGGCTGCAAATGTCCCTGGCTATTGGCCTGTAATAACACAGCTCCGACAGCCACGTCGCTCACATCCACCTGTACCACAAACGGGATGCTTTGGTCAGGATGTCGAAGTACTGGAGCCTGTACGAAGCGAGCCTTTAGCGCCTCAAAAGCTGCTTGACATTCTGGAGTCCAGATTAGTTTTTGACTTGGCCGAGGTTTTCCTCCCTGTCCCCGTGTCTGTAGGAGGTCTGTAAGTGGTAATGCTATTTGGGCAAAGGAAGGAATGAATTGTCGATAGAAATTAGTGAAACCCAGGAAGCTCTGTAGTTGCTTCCAGGTTTCGGGAGCTTGCCATTCTACTACTGTACTAATCTTTTTCGGATCCATTCCTAAGCCCTCTCTGGAAATCTTATAACCTAGATAGTCTAGCTCGGTTTGGTGAAACTCGCACTTGGATACTTTGACGTACAATTTCGCATCTAATAATTTCTTTAACACCTGGCGTACTAGTCGTACATGCTCCTCCATCGTGTGTGTGTAAATCAAGATGTCGTCTAAATACACTAGCACACCACGATATAAATATTCATGGAGGACCTCATTAATTAGCTGCATAAACACCGCCAGAGCACCTTGCAGCCCAAATGGCATAACCAGGAACTTGTAGCTGCCAAGAGGACAGTTAAAAGTGGTCTTCCACTCATCCCCTTTTTTTATTCTAACCCAGTAGTATGCTTCCCGTAAGTCTAGTTTGGTAAAATATTTACCCGTCGCCAATGTGGCTAAGAGGTCTTGTATCAATGGGAGGGGATATAACGGCTCCATGCTAACAGCATTTAAACCATGAAAATCAACACATAAACGAAGACCCCCGTCCTTTTTCTCATGGAACAGTACCGGTGCAGCTAGATGCGCTCGACTGGGTTGAATAAACCCCCGAGCTAGGTTCTTATCTATGTATGTATGTAGTTCTTCGACCTCCCTAGGTGTCATCGCATACATTCGGGGTTTTGGCAGTTTTGCCCTGGGTATCAGTTCTATAGCACAGTCTGTGCCGCGGTGTGGTGGTAACATATCGCATTCCCCCTCATCAAACACTGCTGCATATACAGCGGGCACCCCGGGCACCAGGGGATTATTGCCCACCCTCGGATACTCCTCCACCGCACCTGTTGAGTCTGTAGCCCCTGGCTCCGGGCCTGGCTCCGGCCCGAGTTCCAAATGGAGCTTCCGGTAACCCCCTTCCCACCAGATGGTCAGCTTCCATCTGTCCAACCAGGCCAGCCCCAAGATAATAGGTTCGATCATAGTCTCTACTACCACAAACCGGAGATGCTCGAGATGTTCCCCTATCTGCAACTGCACCAACTCGGTCACCAGTGTGGCAGGTGCACCCCCTAAGATGGACCCATCCACCTGTTCAAATCGGATAGGGGACCATAGGTGATACGTCATAAGACCCAATTGCTGCACTAAGGTTCGTTTTATCAAGCAACGAGTACACCTGGAGTCAATCAGTGCCCCTTGGCGTTTCTCCATCCCGGTATGTGCGTTTTTTATGACTACCGGGATTACAAACGGGTGTATCGGAGCACTCACCATTGGATCGTTATTCCCATTGTCGTCTTCATCACTATCCCCCTTGACAACTGGCACCACATCGATCCTGGAACGGTCCACAACCTTGGCCATCGATGCGTTAGGACCCGACTGGGGGATCTGTGATACCGCCCTGGTGCACTCAGGTGTTACCCGTTGGCGTTCATGACCTCTTCCGCCAGTCGCGGGGGTGCGACTGGTGACTGGTTGGGGGGGTGGAAGAGGACAGTCTAAGGCTCTGTGGCCCACCTGGTTGCAACAGAAACACCGGAAGGTTGGTCTATGATTGGAATCCCCGGATCCAGGGGGAAAACTGCCACGATTGATGATGGGCCGTTCCGGACTCCTCCTCGTTTGAGGCGGTGGCCCTGCAACAGTTTTGACCCGAAACTCCCGTAAGCCGACATCCAATTCAATTGCTGCTCGGAACCACTCTGAAAGACGAGGAGGCAGTCCCCTGTACACACATGCTTGTCTGAGATCTCTGTCCAGGCCTAAATGGAACTGATGCACTAGCATACGTTCGGGCCATGCCCGTAGCCATCCCGCAACAGTCCGAAACTCCTTAACATAATCCTTTGCAAGGCGGCCCTTCTGTCTTAAAGTCACCAACTCTCCCTTGGCCTTTTGTGTCCTGGAGTCGTCCTCAAAATGAGCCCTGAGACCCTCAAGGAACAGGCCAACATCAGTCAGGTCTCGAGCGTGGTCACTGTGAAGGTCCGCTACCCAATCTGCCGCCTCCCCAGTCAGGACGGTGGTGATAGCAACTACCATGGCCCATTGAGATGGGTAGAAGTGGCCGTAGAGGTCCATATAGCTGATGACCTGGTTCAAGAATATGGCTACCCTATCAGGACTCCCGTCAAAAGTCGCTTGCAAGGGAGGCAGACCCCACATTGGCTGCGAGCCCCAAGTCCCTGGGGGCCATGATGGTACCGGCCCGGGTGGACCCGCTGGCCCCTGGGACCCATGCGACATGAGCCGCTGCCCAGGACCGGAGTGCCCCCCCCATATCCCCTGTGCAGGAAGAGAACGTCCTCGGGCATCCATTCATGCTCCCGCGTCCCCCCCCTGAAGACGAGGTATGTGTGTCCGATGAGGGGGGGTCTGCTTTCCTCTGTTGACTGGCTGCCCGCTCCACCCGCAGTTTAGGGCTGGCTAGCCGGAAACGTGTCCTTGCACCTGATGTTCCATTCCCACTCTGCCAACCAGAACCAGGTTCCACCCCCACAGCCCATGGCTGCCAGGACTGTGCATCACGGAAACTGGACTCCCCAAACCTTTCCCTCAAAACATCCAAGGTGGAGGGGCCCAGACCTGTGGAATAACTCCACTCATCCCCTTCCTCATCCTCCACCCACTGTCTCTCACGCCACTTCAGAAACCTCTCACCCATAGAAAAAGGAGTCTGTGTTTTGAGGCTTCCAGGTCCAGCGAGCGCCGAGCTATGCCACCAGTCACCAGAAGCAGAGGGGGTGGCGTCAGACTGTGTTTCAAGTATCTCGCGCTCCTCCCCGTCGTGGGTCTTTACTTGCTCTTTTGGCCGAACCACCAGATCCGGAGCCAGAGAAACGTCCTGGGTTGGTGGGGTCTCCTCTCGCTCATCCCCCACGATGTCCTGTGTAAGTGCCTCAGGGTCCAAACCCTCCGCCATCCCACCGCTTTAGAAAAGATGAAAAGATGAGCGCCAATTTCCTCTCAGAATCCTCAGGCGCAACAAGGACAAACCACCAAGAACAATGTTGGCATGTAATGCTGGTTTAATTTTGTCCGTCCCGAAAACGCTGCAGTCGTAACGATGTAAAATTGGCGCTACATGCATATGGCATGTAGCGCTTAAATCCATCCCGCGCCTGCCAGCTGTGAGGCGGAGCCCGGAACAACGCCCCACCAGTGGCGAATCAGCAGGCTGGAAACGGGCGGGGCAGTGATAGGAGCCAGCTGCTGCATGTCAGAAACTTCCCGAGCAAAAGCTACCCGACCCTGTGAAACCCTAGCCCTGACGCTTCCACCCCCCCCACTGAAGCGCCTCCATGCATCCCCCCCACGTGTAAATGTGCGTGTGTCCCAGCCGAAACTAGGAAGTGTGTCGGAGGGGCGGGCGCAGCCCCATGCTATCCCATGCCCGTGTTGCTGCGCGGGCGAGCGGAGCCAGGTGAGTTGTCGAGCGGTTCGGCGCCCAGTGGGATGATAGGGCTTGACATATAGCAGCAAACTGGCTCTCCTTCTCGAGCCCTCTTGACAAATCCAGGATGACAACTTTCCATGCATTTGGACTGAGGCAGGGACTAAGCAGAAGAAAAGGAATGGCAAAGAAAAGATATTAGGACTCTCCATCCATGGGAAATGGAGGTAGAAATGGATGGAGACAAATAGCCTCTGGTCTTCACTGAGGTAAATATGAAACCTCTGACTACTTCTAAACAGATGCAGGAGGTATAACAACTGGCAGCTTCTTCATTTAGTTCCTCCCTTTTGCTTTTGGAATTTAACTTTACAATAAAGTATTTTTCTACTTAATAAAGTCTGGAGGGATGGAATTGAAAAAAGATTTAAGTATGATGATATATTCATATTAAAATTGAGAATAAAGTTTACTGTAAAACTTTTAGGAAACTTTTATTCCATTCGATTTTTTAATGTAGAATAAAACTATGATGAAGAAAGAAACCTCTGACCAGTAAGATCTTGAAAGGTTTCCATAAAACATGGAAAACCACTCCACTTAGGTCCCATCTGTTGAAGAATTTATTAGTTCAATTTTATTTATTAGTTCAATTTATTAGTTCAATTTATATGCCGCCCTCCTCCGAAGACTCAGGGCGGCTTACAATGCACTTATAGCAATAGCCTTCATTCTTTTGTATATACGAGCTGCTCAACATAATAGCCGGGGTGGCGGTGGATACCCCCAGGCTTATGGTCATGGGGGATTTCAACCTGCAATCCGTCGGTGAAACATCGGAAGCGGCTCGGGAGTTCATGGCTTCCATGACGGCCATGGACCTCACCCAGTTAGTTCATGACCCTACCCACATAGGGGGACACACGCTAGACTTGATTTTTGTTTCTGGTCAGTGGCTGAATGATCTCACAATAGGGGATCTAGTCATCAAGCCCTTGTCATGGACAGATCATTCGCTCCTTCAGCTGGACTTTCGTACCGCTCCCCCTTGCCGCAGGGAGATGGAACCGAACAGGTGGTTCCGTCCCAGGCGCCTGATGGACCCCGAGAGGTTACTGATGGAGCTTGGGCCATTCCCAGAGGCTCTGACTCATGGCTCAGCTGAGGAACTGGTGGACGCCTGGGATAGGGCGGCCGCCGGAGCCTTGGACTGTGTCGCGCCTTTGCGGCCTCTGACCCAGTGCCGTTCTCAATTGGCTCCTTGGTTCTCCGAGGAGCTGAGAGAGATGAAGCGCCGGAAAAGATGCCTAGAGAGCGATTGGAGGACCAGCCATGCTGAATCAGACCGGACACTGGTGAGGTCTTATATCAAGACCTACCTAGTGGCAATAAGAGTGGCGAAATCTAACTATTTTTCCACTCTTATTGCATCTGCAGAGAACTGCCCAGCCGCCTTGTTCAGGGTGACCCACTCTCTATTCCAGGTGGGAGCGAGGGAGGACCCCTTGCAGGGTAGATCTGAGGATTTTGGGCAGTATCTGTATGATAAAATCGCTCAGATTCGGCACGGCCTGGACTCTGATTGGATAGTTTCGGACGGGATGACAGAGGCAAATCTTGAGACTGTTATCTGGGAGGAGTTTGACCCTGTGACTCCTGAGGACATGGACAGGATTTTGGGGAGGCTTAATGCTACCACATGTTTACTGGACCCGTGTCCCTCCTGGCTGGTTTCAGGAGATTACCAACACTTCACTGGGTGAGGGTGTCTTCCCAGCCGCCCTGAAAGAGGCGGTGGTGAGGCCCCTCCTCAAGAAGCCTTCCCTGGACCCGGCTGTTTTAGCTAATTATCGTCCTGTCTCCAACCTTCGCTTTGCGGCGAAGGTTGTCGAGAGTGTGGTGGCAAGGCAACTTCCTTGATTCCTGGATGAAGCTGTCTATCTAGATCCATGCCAGTCAGGCTTCAGGGCGGGTTACAGCACAAAAACGGCATTGATCGCATTGGTTGATGATCTCTGGAGGGCTCGGGACAGGGGTTGCTCCTCTGTTCTGGTCCTCCTAGACCTCTCAGCGGCTTTTGATACCATCGATCATGGTATCATGCTGCGTCGGCTAGAGGGGTTGGGAGTGGGGGGCACCATTTTACGGTGGTTCTCCTCCTTCCTCTCTGACCGTACGCAGTCTGTGTTGACAGGAGGGCAGAGGTCGACCTCGAGGTTCCTCACTTGTTGGGTGCCACAGGCATCGGTTCTCTCACACCTCCTGTTTAACATTTATGTGAAGCCGCTGGGCGAGATAATCCGTGGCTTTGGGGTGAAGTGTCAACTGTATGCCGATGACACGCAGTTGTACATTTCAACCCCAGGCCACCCCAATGATGCCCTTGACGTGATGTCCCGTTGCCTGGAGGCCGTGTTGATCTGGATGGGGAGGAACAGGCTCAGACTCAACCCCTCCAAGACTGAGTGGCTGTGGTTTCCGACATCCCGATATAGCCAGCTCACACCATCGCTGACTATTGGGGATGAGATCTTACCCCCCTCAGAGAGGGCTCGCAACTTGGGCGTTCTCCTGGACTCACGGCTGTCTTTGGATGATCATATGTCGGCCGTGGCCAGGGGGGCTTTTTATCAGGTTCGCCTGATTTCCCAGTTGCACCCCTTTCTGGATCGGGACGCCCTGCGCACAGTCACTCATGCCCTTGTCACTTCCCGTCTGGACTATTGTAACGCTCTCTACATGGGGCTCCCCTTGAGGAGCACCCAGAGGCTCCAACTGGTCCAGAATGCAGCCGCGTGAGTAATAATGGGGGCAACCCATCGCTCCCATGTATCACCCCTCTTGTGCGAGCTGCACTGGCTCCCGGTGGTCTTCCGGGTGTGCTTCAAGGTGTTGGTTACCACCTTTAAAGCGCTCCATGGCTTAGGACCTGGCTATCTACAAGACCGCACTCTGCCACCGATTGCCTCCCACCGACCGGTACGCTCCCACAGAGAGGGCCTCCTCAGGGTGTCGTCAGCCAAACAATGTAGACTGGCAACCCCCAGGGGGAGATCCTTCTCTGTGGGGGCCCCTGCCCTCTGGAATGAATTACCCCCGGACATACGAAGGATCCCCGACCTCCGCGCCTTCCGTCGTGCAGTGAAGACCCTGTTATTCCAGCAAGCCGCTCTGATGGAATAAATGATTTTAATTTGGTTTTTTTTTTTATTGGAAAAGTTTTACAAACAACAAATTTTTCCCCCATTTTTCCCCCCATCCCTCCCCGACCCCCCCAAACCCTCCCTCCCCATGACTTCCCCAAGGTGAAATCCATCCACATTATATTATGTCATACTTTACCACCCCTCTGTTCCCCTCCCTGTGCACTATAAATTTTTACATCACAATAAACTATTTCGCCCCTTATAGACTATACATTTCTACACAACATTTCTCAAAAAACTATCTGATACTTCCTAGTTTGGTATTTATTCTGCACATAATCTATCCAATTCTTCCACTCCCATACATAACTCTCTTGAGTCCGGTCTTTTAAGTATGCTGATATCTTTGCCATTTCTGCGAAACTGGCCACCTTCAAGGTCCATTCTTGAATTGTAGGCACATCAACCCTTTTCCAATATTGACCAATCAATAACCTGGCTGCTGTCACCATATACAATATCAATTTTGTTTCACCCACTGAAAAACCCTTCACTATACCCAATAAGAACAAATGAGGAGAAAATTGATTTTTTTTCTTTAAAACATTTTGCATAACCCACCAAATTTTTATCCAAAAAGCCTTAACTTTCTTGCATGTCCACCATATATGATAATATGTAGCATCTAAACAATCGCATCTCCAACACTTCGGTTGAACATTAGGATACATACATGACAATTTCTTAGGATCTAAATGCCACCTATAAAACATTTTATAAAAATTTTCCCTTAAATTCTGCGACTGTGTAAACTTAACATTCTGAACCCATATTTTTTCCCATGTTTCCATCATAACTGGTTCTCCAAAATTTTGCGCCCATTTTATCATACAATCTTTAACCAATTCATTTTCTGAATCTCTCTCTAACAAAACATTATAAATCCTCTTAATATGCATTGGGCCTTTCTCTTTTATCTGTCTAACCAGTTCTTCTTCATGCAGCATTAAACCAGTTTTTTGATCTTCTCTCCATCTCAATTGAAGTTGATTATACTGTAACCAAGTTAAATTAATCCCTTCTTCCAACAGTGTCTTCAATGTCTTTAGTTGCCATCTGCCCCATCATTAAAAAGTACTTCTTTATATAACCCCCCCCCCGAGTGACTTTATATTTATATTCCGTATAATATGACCAAGATCCAACCACAACGGTATTTTATAATCCCATTTGAATCGGTGCTTCTTCCATACTCTCATCAAGGAGCTTCTAAGTATATGACTATTAAATACTTTATCAACCTTGTTTTCATAAAATAAATATGCGTGCCAACCAAATTCAAGATCGTGGCTTTCTATATTCAATATTCCAGTCTTTATCCTTCCAAACCAATCACTTGCTTGTGTAAACGCTGCAGCCTCATAATATAATCTCAGGTTTGGAAGTTTAAGACCACCCCTTTCACGAACATCTTGCATAATTTTCAGTTTGACTCTTGGCTTTTTGTCATTCCAAACAAACTTGTTCACTCCTTTTTGCCATTCGGTCAAATATTTATCACTTTTAAGCACTGGAATCATTTGGAACAAAAATAAAAATCTAGGTAGAACATTCATTTTAACTGCTGCTATTCTTCCAAGTAAAGACAGCTGCAGTTTTTTCCAGGTTTCCATATCCTTTTGTACCTTTCGCCACAACACCTCGTAATTATTTTGAAACAGTTTTATATTTGAATCTGCAACTTGAACTCCTAGATATCTCACTTTTGATACTATTTCAAAGCCTTCCTTCCTTTCCAGTTCCTTCTTTTGATCAACTGTCATATTTTTAACTATCATCTTGGTTTTTTTCTGATTCAGTCTAAATCCTGATACCATACCATATTCTTCTATAATGTCTTTCATCTGAATTATTGATTCCATTGGCTGTGTTAGGGTAACAACCAGATCATCTGCAAATGCCCTTGTTCTGTAGTCCTCTTGCCTTATCACTATTCCCTTCAGAGTGCTAGAGTCCCGAATTGTGTTCAACAAGACTTCTAAAGTTAAAATAAACAACAATGGGGATAACGGACAACCTTGTCTTGTACCTTTTTCTATACTAAAATTTATAGTTAAGCTTCCATTAATAATAATTTGTGCTGTTTGTTCTTGATAAATAGCTGCAACCGCGTGTACAAACTGGTCCCCAAAGTCCATCTTTTTTAAAGTCTTTAATAGAAAGTTCCAATTCACTCGATCAAAGGCCTTCTCCGCATCCAAAAATGCCAGCACTGCAGAAGTCTGTTTATTCTTCTCAAGATATTCCAATAAGTCTATAATTTGCCTCACATTATCCTTCATGTATCTGCCTTCTATAAATCCAGCTTGATCATAATGAATCACCTCTTGAATAACTGGCATTAATCTGTTGGCTAATACTTTCGCAAAAATTTTATAATCCGTATTCAGGAGAGATATTGGTCTAAAATTTTCCGGTTTTGTAGAACCTTCCTCCTCTTTCGGTATCAAAGAAACAAAAGCTGCTTTCCATGAAGGGGGTACTTTTCCCCCTTGTTGTATGCTACAAAATAAGTCTTTAAGATGTTCAATCATTTCTGCTTGTAAATTTTTATAATACACCGCAGTTAAACCATCCGGTCCTGGAGCTTTAGCTGTTTTCAGTTGTTTAATAGCAATAATAATCTCCTCTACTGTTATTGGTAAACTCGTTCTTTCCTTTTGAACATTAGAAATTTTTATAACTCTCTTTTCTTCTAGATATTTATTTATAAGTTCATTCTGTATATCATCTTTAGCATATAATTTGGTATAATAATCTAGAAAAGCTTCTTTAATTAGCTTTTGTTGAAATACTTCCTTCCCTTTATACTCAATACTCCCAATAGTCCGAGTACTCTGCTGTTTCCTCAATGTGTAAGCCAACCACCTGTATTGGCATTACAAAAAGTATTGTGTTTTGCAAATTGAAAATTAGTTGCTGCTTGTTCCACTGTAAGCATATGGAATTGATCTTTCAGAAGTTTTATAACTCCTTGTAAATTTTCATCTGTTGAATTTTTTATAAGTAACTGCTCTTTTTTCTTTATCTCCCCTTCCAATTCTAAGCTTTTTCTTTGTTGGTTTGATTTATGTTTAGAGTTCATGTAAATCAGTACCCCCCGCATATAAGCCTTGCTCGCATCCCAAACAGTTTCAATAGGGGTACCCTTATTCAAATTCAGTTCAAAAAATTCCTTCATTTGTTTTTTAAGTTCATTTACATTTTTTTTCATATCTAAATAAATTTTCATTTACTCTCCAAGATCTTCTCTCTTTCTTTCCCATTTCTATTTCTATCCATACTGGGCTGTGGTCAGATAAAGCCCTCGGAAATATCTTTGTTTTCTTATTTTTTGAAAGCAAATCAACTGTAAGTAAAATAAAATCAATCCTAGAAAAGGATCTATGTCTATCTGAGAAAAAAGTAAAGTCCAGTTCTTTTGGGTTATGCACTCTCCATATATCTTTCAATTCCAAATCTTCTTTCAAATCGAAAAAAGACTGTGGTAGTTTGATACATGATTTTGCCAAGCTCTTCTTATCTATTTTAGGATCTATTACTCCATTCCAATCTCCCATAAGCAAAATAGATATGTAATCCCATTGTAATATTTTAGAATGCAATAATTTATAAAATTTTTCTTGTTGTTGATTAGGAGCATAAATTCCAATCACCAAAATTGGACCATTATCTGCAAGAAGTTCTATTGCTATATATCTTCCACAATCATCTGCTTCTATAATTTTTGTTAGCAATCTTTTATTTGTATAAATCACTACACCATTCTTTTTTTCTGAGTTTGAAGCTATAAACTGTGTTCCTAATCTAGAATTTATCAAATATTTTTGATCTTGTGTTCTAATATGAGTTTCCTGTAAACAAATAACATCATTATTAACTTGTCTCAAATAATGAAATATCTTCCTCCTTTTCTGTGGTGAGTTTAATCCGTTCACATTCCAAGATAAAAACTTAATTGTCATCTGCGGGCCCTTGAAGTGATAAGAGCATTTGCTGAAGTTTCTGTTCCACACTAATAGTCTTTGGCTTGGCTCCTCCCATAGCTTCGGATTTTTGTGCTTTACCATTGGCTCCCTGTTCATCCTGTGAAAACTTAGAGCTCTGGTGTTGTTGTTTCTCTAAAAGTTGTTTGTAAGCTGCTCGAGTAATACGCTGATCTTTAGCAGTATGCAACATCAAATCGAGCTCCGCTGCCACTTCTCTTGTATTTTTAGGGGGTTCAACTGAAAGCTCTAAAGGAGAATCCAACAGGGGTAAGCCCCCTGCTGCTCCTTGAGACTCTAGTGCCTCCCTCTCTGTCTGTTTCCTCTGCTCTTCAAGCTCTTGTTCAAATTGCATATCCTTCTCACCCTCTACTATGGCTAACACCGAGGAAGTACATGGAGATGCTGCACCAGGTTTAAAAACACTGAAGTAAAATTCTTCTGATTTTTGAAGAGTATTTAATCGATATCTTTCTCCTTGATACCTCAATATTATACCCATTGGGGTGTCCCATCTGAATGGAATTTGTTGTTTCTTTAATTCAGTCACCAAGAATCCAAAATCTTTTCTATCTCTCAACATCTTAGGTGGCAATTCTTTGTAGATCCCAATTTCTCTTCCATCCACTTGAATAGTAGAAACAAAAGATTTTTGCAAAATATCATTTCTTATTCTTCTATCTGTGAAGTAGATCACCACATCTCTAGGCAATTGCCTTTGTCTTGCCACCCAAGAATTCACTCTATAGACCTTGTCAATTTTGCAGAAAATCTCCTCAGGATCAACCTTTAACATAACAGCCAGAGCATCAGCACAAACCCTTCTCAAATCTTCTCTGCTATTCTCTTTTATACCTCTGAGTCTCACAGCAAACTCCATAAATATAAATTGCATCATTGTAACTTCATTTTCAAGCCTTTGTGTTTTATTATCAACATTAGAAATTTTTTGATTAGCTTCCTTCATTTTAGACTCCATTTCTGATCCAAGATGTTCCACTTTCTTATCAACTTGGAGCACTACTTCTGACAAGCCAGTTACAGCTGCCAGTATTTCCCGTTTCATCTTGTCATATTTTTCTTGGACCATCTCCTTAAATTCCTGCTGTGATTTTTCAAATTTCTGATCTAGAGCACCAGCAATAAATTCTTTCAAGTCATTAAATCCAGATTCTTGTGTTTGAGTCTGTGTCTGTGAGCTCAGAGGCTGCTCTTTAGATTTATGAGTGGGGGAGGCCCCCCCCTTCAGCTTTAGCTGGCTTTTGTTTTGAAGCCATTTTTCCATGCAGCCTGACTCTTTCAAAAAAGGATATCCTCTCTCCCTCTCCAGCACAAAAACCTTTCAGGAATTTCCCCAGCTTTAGTCAAGTCCAAGGGAGAGAGAACAAGTCAAATCACTTTTATAAGAAACTACTCTTCAGGCCAGCGTTGTTACTTTTTGTTATTTTGTAGCAGAAATAGGCTCAGACAAATCACTTTCGCTTTCAGCTTTCCTTATTGCTGAAGCCGAGCGCCATTTTAAAAGTACTTTCACTTCTTCTCAGTTACTACGTTCAGTCACAGGGCTAAGAAAAATACTTGCGGTTTAAATTTGAAGTCCAGATTCCACCCTGCTTATTTTTAACAAATTTCTTGGCTTTCTCTTGTTTCGTTGGTCGCGTCTCCTGGCTCTGCAGTGGCAGAGACGTCCTCAGAGCCCGGAGCCTCAGCACGCTGTAAAGGGAGCCTCACCCTACTTCCTCCCCAGATGCTTAAAAAAAACAGTCTGGGGGCTTCAAAGGGGACTCTACCTTGTCGCGCCGGCTCTTCTCCCGATTCCTCAGGATCGTGGAGTTTTCCAAGCCACCTCTCAGCATAGAAGTGGCTCTTTATGAGCAACAGGGCTGGCGGTCTTACGAAAGACCGTCTATCGGCTCCAACGGCTCCAACCGGAAGTCCGATTTTAATTTGGTTTTAATGGGGTTTTAAAATTGGTTTTAAAATGAGAGTTTTAAATTCGGCCTATGATTTAATTATTTTAATCTGCTTTTAAATTCTATTTTGTACATTGTTTTTATTATGGCTGTACACCGTCCTATGTCCTTCGGGAGAAGGGCGGTATATAAATAAAATAAAATAAATAAATAAATAAAATAAAAATATAATTGACACAACTGGTCGATTATAGGGAACATTCTAGAGCAGATGACAAATAAAATGAACAGAAAAAAAGATGATTCATAAACTCTTTGAAAACAACAGGTTGATTCCCAGAAAGCATGGGTTGATCAAGAAGAAAGTTGTCAGGCTAATCTTCTCCCTGGTCATCCTGATGGAAAACACCTCCAGATGTGCCAATTCTACTTGGTTGTAGTGCAACGTTAACAAATTTTTTCAGAACAAATCTCCCACCAACTCTTTTCTCAGCCTAAAAAGTTAGCTAAGACCCTTTCTGAGTTTCTTTCTCTCCCATTACTCAGCTGCAGGATTCTCCCCTCTTAGCTGATCTTTCCCTAGGCAGCCTCTGTGGAATGTTGGATTTAGCCCAATAACTCAAAGACAAATTTCAATCTTTTAATCTGTATCTTTATTGCAGGCCTAGGTGGATCCTAGGCCTAGTGGTACTAGAGGTCACTGACCTTGTACCTCTCTCTTTCAGGTATACATCTGGATCTACTGGAGAACCTCGTGGTTGGAGCTATTATACCCAGGAGGAGGGGCTAGGAGGTAAGGAGTGGTTACAGCGGTTATGGGATATGTGGTCAGTTAACCCTTGCAGGACCAGGTGCCCAGGGAGGTGGTACTGTTAGACATTTACCATGACAAAACCCCCTCTAAATGTCTAATTGGGTACCTGGTGTAAATGGTTACATACGTACAGAGAATATACATGCACAAGTACGGGTTACATATAAACACACATTTTTGACATGAGGTACGCATGCTGTTTATGTGGTAGGGGTTTAGTGAGAATATCTGCTGTTTGCTCCTCTGTGTCACAGTGTACTGCCTTAATGAAACCTATCTCTGAAAACTGCCTGACGTGTTTGCACTTAATGTCAATGTGCCTAGATCGTTGACCTACAGCATCGGCCCTTGAGATTTCTATTGCTGCTTTGTTGTCTTTGTGGATGACTATTGGGTATAAGGGTTCAGCCCAAATACTGCAGAGCAGGTCATCGAACCACACTAAGTTGTTTGCGGCCTTGGATAGGCAAACGAATTCTGCTTCCGTGGTTGATGTGGCTACCAGTTTTTGTTTTCCAGTGTACCAATGGATGGGGCAATTGTTGAGTAGCAGCACGTAGCCGGAGGTGCTTTTCCTGCTTTTTATGTCTCCGGCCCAATCAGCATCAGCGTAGCAGGTTAGTTTTGGTTTCTCGGATATTTCTGGCTCAAGGCAGAGTTGGGCATCCGCGCTGAATTTTAGGTATCTAAGCAGTCTTTTGATGGCATTCCAGTGTGTTATAGTGGGTTTGCTTACGTGTCTGGACAGCAGGTTAACGGCTAAGGCGATGTCGGGCCTGGTCCAGTTGGATATATACAGCAGTGACCCTATCGTTGATCTATACAATTTATTGTCGGTGAAGGGTTCAGATTCCTCGTACATATTCTTTAGGAACTCTGGCTGCATGGGAGTCTCGCTGGGTTTTGCTTCAGACATGTTGCATTTGGATAGCAACTCGATGATCTTTTCTTTCTGGGAGAGGCAAAACCCTTTGTCGGTTTTCATCACTTGGACCCCTAGGTATTTATCGATCTTTCCTAATGACTTTAGGGAGAAGTGGCTACCCAGCTCAGTGGCGAACTTGTCACATCTGTTCTTATGTTTGCTTATGTACAAGATGTCGTCCACATAAACGAGCACGCCTTCGAATGTGTTGTTTTCTGTCTTTGTGAAGAAACATTTGTCAGCTGAAGTGGCTTCGAAACCCATGGAACTGAGAGCCTTGGCTAGGCAATCATACCACCTTTTGCCTGACTGCTTGAGTCCATATAGGCTTTTGTTCAGCAGCCGGGTCTGGTTCTCGCCTTCGTTGTATCCAGGTGGTGCTTTGACATATATCTCCTTGTCCAATTCGGCGTGGAGGTATGCTGTTTGTACGTCGAATTGGAAGACTTCCAGGCCTAGGATGGTGGCCACTACCAGGGCACTTTTGACACTCTCTGCCCTGATGGTAGGCGAGTAGGTGTCTGTATAATCTTCAGGGTATCTTTGGGCGAAACCCTGTGCTACCAGTCTCGCCTTGTACAGGACCTTGTTGTCTTCTAATGTCTTAACTCTGAACACCCATTTGGTTCCTATCGGCTTTTTGTCCTCTGGAATTTGGGCAGGCAAGTATACTTGGAGGTTCCTTAGGCTCTCCATCTCTTTCTCCATGGCAGATATCCATTTCTCCTTCTCTTCCTGGGGAAGCTTGAGGATGTCTTCATATGAGTTGGGTGTGAAATGGGTGTTATGGATGGCCATGACGTAGTCTTCCAGCTTCCTTGGCAGCTTGTTTCTGTTCCCTCTGACTGGCCTGCTGGGGGTTGGTTCGGTTTCTTGCATATTGTCTGCCTCTTTGTTTGTCAGGTCGTCTATCTTCAGGGAGGGGTGCCCTTCCTTCCACTCTCTGATGTTTGCTTTACGATTGTTGGCTTTATGTTCTCCAACCTTCTTTTCCCCCTGACCATGTTCGAATGCAACTCTATTGGTGGGGATGTCGTTGGAGTGTACCCTTGACCAGTTTGCGTTTTCGTGGAAACTGGCAGACCTGGAAACGACAAAATGGTTGTTGTTGTCGATAAATCTGTAGCCCTTTGTGCCTGGTTCGTAACCCATGAATCTCAGTCTTTTTGATAATTTTTCTCCTTTCTTTCTCAGTTGCCTGGGGATGTGGACATCAGCTGGGGCGCCGAATATGTGTAGGTGTGCAATGTTGGGTTTTCTGTTGTATAGCATCTCGTATGGTGTCTTATTGATAGAGCTTGACCACAGTCTATTCAGAGTGTAATTGGAGTAGTGCAGTGCCTCTGACCAGAAATGCTGCCCCATCCCAGCATCCTCCAGGGCACACCTCATCATCGTTTGCAATACCCCGTTTTTTCTTTCTACGACCCCATTCTGGAAGGGGGAGAAAGGTGAAGAGGTGTAATGCGTTATGCCCTGCTCCCTCAGCCACCTCGTGAATTCCTTGGCCATGAACTCTGAGCCCCTGTCTGTCATTATTTGTCTTATCTTCATATTGTGTTGCATATCTATTCTTTTATGGAATTCTTTAAACCTCTGGAACACCTCGTTTTTGTGTCTGAGAGAGTAAACATACCCGTATCTGGTGTAGTCATCCACAATCGTGAGGAAGAATCGCTTCCTATGCCCCACAGATGGTTTCAATGGCCCTACCGAGTCCATATGCACTAATTGGAAGGGGGACTCTGTGGTTCGTTTTGACCCCCTGGGGATGGCTTTAACCTTGATTTTTGAACGCTTACAGATTGAACACTCCAGATAGTTTTCGCAGTTCTTTACTTTGAGACCTTCGGTACATTCCGTCATTCTTTTTATAATGGGGAAACTTATGTGCCCCAGCCTCCTGTGGAGGAGGTGGGCACAGTTATCATGCAATGGCTTCCTGATAGATACAGACTTGTTGGCATTTCTATTGCAATTTTCTGCCTCTTGCTGTACCCCCTCTGTTTCTGGGCACTCATCTATTTTGTGGTTCGTGTTGGTGTTAATGCCTTCTTCCTCCCTTACATTGGGTGTGAAGTAAGGTAGTCCCTCATGTATGGTTACCTTTCCTATCTCTTTCCCTTGCTTGATCAAGTGGGCCTTTCCATCCTTGAACTTTATTTCTATGTTTGTGTCCTGTGTCAGTTTGGTGATGGCTAGTACGTTGTGGGGTATCTCTGGTACGTATAGTACCCCCTCTAAATCCCCTATCTGTGGAATGTGTATGTTTCCCTTCCCTACTACTTTGACTTTGTTTTGGTTCGCTACCTTTATTTCTGAGTCTATTTCTGTGAGTGAGTCTAGTAGTTCTGGGTTGCAAGTAGTGTGATTTGTGGCTCCTGAGTCCAGAAGCCATGTGTTCCTCTCTATCTTATGTTTACCAGTTGGGTCATCGTGCCTGATCCCGTACATAGAACCTGAGTTACTGTCCCTAGAGTTGTCTCTGCGTTCGTGGTGCTTCCTGGGATTGGGTGACCACCCTCGCGCCCTTTCCTTTGGGTACCTGCGTTCAGGTGACCGCCCCCCTCTGCTGTCGTGGTGTCCCCTATCCCTATGGTTTCTAGGGCAATCCCTCTTTAAGTGGTTCCTTGATCCACAAGAGTAACATTCTGGGGTGCCTCTGGCCCTATCTTGGAAATCAACCCTTTTTGTAGGCCTAGGATCCCTCCTGGACAGTTGGCGGTCCCTCCTCAGATTGTCCTCTGCAATGAGCTTATTGGTTAGTGTGCCTAGTGATAGGTATTGTAAGCTGAGGCTATCTAGTTGGGTTATGAAGTTGTCCCAACTGCTATCAAGAGAGTTTATGATTACGCTTATCATGCTCTCTTCAGTGATAATTTCCCCCCTTTGCATGAGCTCTGCCCTTGTAGCATTCATCTTTAAAATGTGCTCGCTCATGGGGACCCCTGCCTTGTGTTTGGTGGAATGGAACTCCCTAGATATTCTAGTGGTTGTGGCTCTACTCTGGCTGTAAAACAGATTACATAGTTTTTGTACAACATCATAAACAGTTAGATTGTCTTCAATAGACGGATACATGGCAGATGGAATAGAAGTTAACATGATACAAAATGCCCTGTGGTGAATACAGTCAATTTCCAGTGACCAGGGCTTTTGGGGAGGTCTGTTAGCTAGGAACAGTGCATTCTCTCTCATGAGAGCAATTCTTAATTGCTGACTCCATTCTATAATATTACCCCCATCTAACTGTAATTTTGGCAAATTGGCATAATTTGCCCCAGAATTGTTAGTAAAGTTACTTACTGGGGGGAGCTGTCCATGGTCCATAGTGTGATTGAACTCACAATAAGGCTTTGGGATGTCTGTGGCCATTCTGTACTTGCTTGGATCTATGTAACTTGCTTCTCTTGTTGCAGGCAGGTACTGGGCATGTGCGAAGCTCATTTCGCGCTGGAGTCCATCGGGTGAGGTTCCTGCTGCTGGAGCTCCCAGGCCTAGGCCTAGGCCTGTCGGTGGGAGGCTGGACTCACCCCCGGTGGGTCTGTAGGTTCCTCTGGAAGGTGGACACCACTGCTGAACAGCTGGATCCCCGGCGAAGAAGGGAAGAAGGTGAGGAGGCGACGCGGTTGTGAGTCGAGGACTTCTGCAGGTCGGCGGCGTGGCGGCAGTGGAGGTCATAGGTTGAGGATTTTCTGCATCCAGCAGCTCGGCGGCTCAGGCGGCGGCGGCGAATCCTCCCTCGTGGTCATTGGTCCCTGGTCATGTGGGCTGGTCTGGCTGAGGTCGTGGCGTGGGTGAGTAGCCGGTTCTTCCCTTGACTCTTGGGTTTCGCGCAGTTGGTGTTGCGGGTGGCGAGTTCGAATCCTGCGGTCGAATCTTCCTGCAGGTGGTTGATTTTTTGTGCCGGTTGTTGGTGTGCGGTTGTGGGTCAGTCGCTTGGTCGCTGTTGTTTGTCCTGGCCTTCTTGTGGCTTCCAGGACTTTTTCTTCGTTTTTTGAGTGCTGCGGGAGGTTCGAAGGCGGAGCCGAGGGCAGCGGTGATGGTCTCGATTGCCTTCTGGACATCGAGATCGCTAGGTGATTTTTTCTTGGTGGCTGTAGTTTTTTCATGGTCGCTTTCAGAGCTAGATTCTTCGTGGTCGCTCTCTGTGTTCCCCTCGTCTGTTTCGGGGTTCGGGCATTTTCGCGCCAAGGGATTCAAATCCTGGCTTCCCATTGGCTGATGCTCATCCCAAGATGGCCGCCAGGAAGAGGGCGCGAAAATGGGCTCGGCCAGCTCAAGGTCATTGGGTTGAGATGGCCTACCCTTTTCTTCTTGCTTTTCTTCCTCAGTTGTCTTTGGGGCCTCGATCACTGCTTCTTGCTGTTCGAAGAGGCTTTGAAGGTCCGCGATGAGGTTTTCTTTGTCGCTGCTTGCCTCCATCAGTTTCAGGATGGAGAGTTTGAATTTATTCATTTTCTGTGTTGTTTCTTCTTCCAGGGCGGTGGTCCTTTTGGATGGCCCCTCTTCGTCTGATTGTGAGTCCAGGCTGGAGTCCTGCTCACTCCCAGCTTCTGTCTCCTCCATGGTGGTGCTCTTGGGTGCAAGCTTCTCAGCCATCTTCTTGGTGAGTGCTCTGGTCTGTACTCTGTTTGCTTCTTCAGGGTAGATGCTGGGTTCAGTCATCATCTGGAGTTATGGGCAACCATCCTCTGCTACCATATTGTGGAATTTTGGATTTAGCCCAATAACTCAAAGACAAATTTCAATCTTTTAATCTGTATCTTTATTGCAGGCCTAGGTGGATTCTAGGCCTAGTGGTACTAGAGGTCACTGACCTTGTACCTCTCTCTTTCAGGTATACATCTGGATCTACTGGAGAACCTCGTGGTTGGAGCTATTATACCCAGGAGGAGGGGCTAGGAGGTAAGGAGTGGTTACAGGGGTTATGGGATATGTGGTCAGTTAACCCTTGCAGGACCAGGTGCCCAGGGAGGTGGTACTGTTAGACATTTACCATGACAGCCTCTCTTCTCCTCATCCCAAAAGTCACTCTAACATTTCATCACACTTCCTAAATAGATTATGGGAACTCTGGTGATAGAACTGGATTTCAGTAAAGGACTCACAAACAATTGTGTGATGTGATTAGAAACCTGAGGTGTGGATGGTATGATAACTAAGTGGATAAAAACTGTCTTCAACATATACTCAAATAATTTTTAATCTGTTTTAATCTTTCCTATGAAACTTGAAGGTGATGGATAACAATTTGCCATTGCTCATCAATTTTTCTATGTTGTCATTAATATGGTAATTAATATGATCTTATAATAAGCTAATTTGATATGATTTAATGAATATAAAGTCTTCCAACTTACAAGCCTTATTTGAAACTTCATTTAAAAAGTTTGATAAAATAATAATGCTTTTAAATCAACTTAAAGGCTATAATCAGAAGCAAGCAACAATTGTTGAATCGGATGGATTGAATGGATAGATGGACTGGAACTTAATTTGTGGCTGGCATCCCTGAAGGAGGAGTCTGGTTTGAAGGCAGGCTGCTTGGAGATGGCTGGAGAGGCCATGGACCCTGAAGACTCAAAGTGGACAGAACGGATGACTGATGAAATGGATTCTTTCAAGAAGATTGAGGGAGATTGGGGAATGGACTTGTCATATTTAACTGGAAAACAAGTCTTAAGAGTCATCGTGTTTCAATTTACAGAAGGTCCTATGACTTTGGGGAATGGGAAGCAATTGTTGGGAAAGATCCTAATTAAAATTTTAAGGAAATTTATTATTATTAAGACTCAAACAAAGTTGTTTAACCCTGGACAGATTCTGGATAGATCAAAGGTAATGATTGTGGTGATCTGTGGTAAATAAGAAGCCCCTGCAAATTTTCTGTGAGTTAATACAATGGCAGATAACAGACAATTTTGAAGTTTTGAAATTTAACCTTATAGTTGGATTGCCTGTTAGCTACGTTTTTATATACAGCAGATAGATGACAAGTCAAGTCATTGCAAATAGATGTGTAGTTTATAATTGTGGGCCTATTTTGCAAGGGGGAGAAACTATTATTGCTGTATTGTATTCAACTGGGGGGACAATATGCATGTTTTTGTCTGTTTTTAATGCACAATTTTTTAAAAATGTTTTGTCTAGTTTTGTTTTGTCTTTGTAATAGTTTTATTTTCCAAAACTTGTAGTTTACCTTTTTGAATAAAATAAAATTTAATAAGATGAGTTCAAGTTTCCAGAAACAATATTTATGATTAGCACACAGAGATGGTGCATGAGTAAAAAGCAGTAGAAAATATCTGATTTTTAGCAACTAGGACTTGACTAACAATAGAGTCTCATATAAGAACATAAATGATGGACTGGAAGAAAGATGAGGGATACCAAACTTGATATGTATGTTTGTGAAAATGATCTCAAAATTGTAGTTAACTGGAAACAGAATATGAATCAGCAGGATGTTCATGGAAAGAAGGCAAATGGGTGGGGTGGGGAGCAGGGGGCGGAGCCAGCTGTCAAGGGGGAAAGCTGTGTAAAACAGAGCTCCAATATAGAGAGTCGCTTTCACAGCAAATTTCAATCGATTGGTGGACTTTTGGGAGTCCCAGATCCCTTGGAGGGGGATTGGAAGAAAGGGGCGCCCTGCTGTGTAGCTCTCGACGGCGGTCGAGTTAGCTGAAGGCAGGAAAGCCTCAGAGAAGCTGATCAGGGAAAGACGTCAGCCCATAATGGTGTCTGCAAAGAAATGACAGCAGATAGCTAGACAACAATAGCGGTGGAATAGCCGGACAACCGAGAGATAGATCTGGAGTAAAGTGACCTTGGCAGCCTCTTGCGAGTGATCCGGGGTGAAAGACCTTCCTGGAGGATTTTTAAAGAGGGAAGAGGAAGAAGGAGGCCCTAGGAAGGAGGAAGTCTCCAAAATATAGTGGTGAATGGCAAATTTGAGCTCAAATGAGATCATTTTAAAGCAAAAGATAACATTGGCAGATTGAGGGAAAAGAGCCAAGGAAACAGACAATTTAAAGTGTGAGAGCAAAAGTGCTAATTAATCAGAGGTTACAGACATTCTGAAGAGAGACTGATTGCTGAGTATTATAACAGGGAGTAAGGGAGACACCTACTGGCCAAAGGAAAACCGGAGATAATTTACAGAAGGAAAGCCAATTCAAAGGAATACAAGAACTACTTTTGTGAGCTTGCTGCTGACCAATTTATAAATTGTGGAGAATCTGTGTATGATTTGGGGTGTGATGAAACTTGTGAAATAGTGCTCATATAGAAATAAAGAAAATTAACTGTATTATATTGTGGTGTTGACATGGCACACCCTTAAGAAGAAAGTATCTTTATGATTACTATTTTTTTTCCTCTTCCTATCTTTTTTTTTTTGCTTTAATTTATATGCCGCCCTTCTCCGGAGACTCAGGGTGGCTTACAATGCGTTAAGCAATAGCCTTCATACTTTTGTATATTTATACATAGTCAGCTTATTGCCCCCCACAATCTGGGTCCTCATTTTACCTACCTTTGAAAGGATGGAAGGCTGAGTCAACCTTGAGCCTGGTGAGATTTGAACTTGCAGTAATTGCAAGCAGCAGATGTTAATAACAGTGCTTTAGTCCACTGTATTACCAAGGCTCTTATTTTGATTGTCATCCTTGACTATCTATTGCATTAATTACTGATATCATTAACATTATAAGGGATTTAATTATATATATTGTCACTAATTAATTGTTGATATTGTTAAATGTTTTAGATTGATATTCTGGAAGGATAGATTGATATGAAGATGCCAAAACTAAAAGACACCTAAAATATATATGATATCGAGCAGAAGATGTATATTTAAGCACTGAAAATTGAATAGTTGAAATAGTAACAGCTTGGGTGTCCTGGAGGAATATAAGAGGACTATAAGGAAGTGGGGAAGTTGTCTTAAAGTGGTGCCAAGGATGACAAGCATTCCTAATCTGATGAAAATTGGCGCAGGAAAGAGGCAGAGGACCCAAACCACGACAGTGGAACTGAGTCCAGCAGGGCAAAGGTCTATTGAAGAAATAATGCAAAGGGAAAGATCAAATTTATTCAAAGATCTACAACAGATGTTACAAACAATGCAGGATGTTATGCTGAAAAACCACAAGGATTTGAAATGAGAGATAGGAGAAGTAAGGAGTGACATGGGAGAACTGAAAGAAAAGATGAGATCAATGGACGATAAATTTGAATACTTCCAACAACAAATTATGAAAAATGAGCAAAAATTGCAGGAGATGGAGGAGAGAATGGGAAGGGAAGAAAAAAGAGTGGAGGAGATGGAAGAAAGATTAATACAAGCTAATAAAGATCTCAAAATGTCGGTCATCCACTTAGAGACAGAAAAGGCAGCCCACTACTTACGGTTTCACAATGTGAGGGAAGAAAAGAGTGAGGACCTCCCGGAGATGATGGCGGAGCTATTGGAAGGAGCACTAGGAATCGGGAAAGAGGAAATGATTAATGAAATGGATGAAATCTATAAGAGCCATACTAATTATGTGCATAGGAATAATCTACCTAAAGAAGTGCATATTAGATTTGTTAAAAAATCGATTCGTGATGAAATCCTGCATAGGACCAGAGAAGACCCATTAGAGCTTAGAGGAAGACAGCTGCTGGTGCTCAAACAAGTCCCTAGAAGGGTAAGAGAATTAAGACGACACTACCAAATGCTAACATCTAAACTAACAAGAAAAAACATAAATTTCCGGTGGTTGACTCCAGAACGGATTATGATATCCTGGGGAGAAAAAAGGTTTAGACTGGACACGGTTGACAAAGTAGAAGAGTTCTACAGACAGAATTTTGGCAGTGAGGTTGAGTTGGAGGAAAGAGAAATAAGGGAAGAAGAACTAAGAGGGCAGTCACCAGACAAGAGGGAATCTCAAATTAAAGAGAAAGGAAATGGGAAAGGAAAGAGTGTGGACCATGGGAAAGACAATGATGGTGGATGTAAAAAATACAAAGAAGTCAGACAAACGAGGGCAACAAGACCTAAGTATAAGTAGAGGCTTACAAGATGAAATAATGATCTTATCTTTAAATGTGAATGGTGTCAAGTGTCAAGCCAACTCGACACTGAAGTGGGGAGGGGATATCCGGCAGGACCATCAGTGACGGGGCAGCTCTACCGCAAAACAACGTTTCTGCTATGTTGTGACGACGGGGGGGGAGAGCACTGATTACAGTCTCACACAATGGTGGGGGGGTGTTGAATCCAAAGAAGAGGCGGTCGGTCACCCCACGGCCGGGACAGGGCTATGTGAGGGGAGGGAGAGCCGTTCCTGGCCGCTGCAAAAGAGGGGCAGGGCGGAGCCCGGAAGTACTGCCGATTGGCTAGAGATGCTCCCGGTTTAATTTAATGAAACCTGGTTGGGCCAAGAGGGGGGTCCCCCTCGTAGAAATATGCCCACCAGGTTTCCGAGCATTTCACCAGCCGAGGGCCCAGGGCAGGGGTGGGGGGGTGGCGGTTGTCATAAAGGAAGGTCTTGATCCGAGGGAGGCCACTGTACCACAGATAGCTGGATGTGAGTCTCTCCTGGTGAAGTGGGGCCATGGGATGCAGGTGGGCCTGCTGATCACGTACCTGGCTCCCTGCCACGTGACAGCGGCCCTGCCTGAGCTTCTCAACGTTATTGCCGGAGTGGCGGTTGATACCCCCAGGCTGGTGGTCATGGGGGACTTCAACTTGCCATCGGCCGGTGAGGCTTCTGAGGTGGCCCGGGAGTTCATGGCTTCCATGACGGCCATGGACCTGACACAACTAATTCATGGCCCTACTCACATGGGAGGACACACTCTGGACTTGGTTTTTGTCTCTGGTCGGTGGTTGAATGGCCAGGATATAGGGGATATAGCTATTGAGCCCCTGTCATGGTCTGACCATTCTCTCCTGAGGCTGGACTTTCTGACCGCTGCACCCCACCGCAGGGAGGTGGAACCGATTAGGTGGTTCCGCTCCAGGCGCCAGATGGATCCTGAGAGATTCCAGAGGGAGCTTGGGCCATTTCCTGAGGCTTTGGCTCACGACTTGACTGAAGATCTGGTGGCCGCCTGGGATAGGACGGCCGCCGGGGCTTTGGATCGTGTCGTGCCTTTGCGGCCTCTGACCCGGCGCCGCACCTGCCCAGCTCCTTGGTTCACCGAGGAGCTGAGGCAGATGAAGCGCTGGAAAAGATGCCTAGAGAGTGGTTGGAGGGCCAGTCGTTCTGAATCCGATTGAACACTAGTTAGGTCTCACATTAAGACCTATTTAGTGGTGATAAAAGCGGCAAAGTGTGATTACTTTTCCGCTCTTATTGCATCAGCAGATAATCGCCCAGCCTCCTTGTTTAGAGTGACCCACTCCCTCCTACATCAGGGAGTGTGGGAGGACATCTTGCAAGGGCAGGATGAGGATTTTGCACAGTATCTGCACGATAAAATCGCTCAGATTCGGGAAGGCTTGGACTCTGACTGGGTAGATTCCGGCAGGGTGGCTGAGGCGGGTCTTGAGAATGTTATCTGGGACGAGTTCGATCCTGTGACTCCTGAGGACGTGGACAGGATTCTGGGGAGGTTAAACGCAACCACATGTTTATTGGACCCATGTCCCTCCTGGCTGGTACTGGCTACCCGGGAGGTTACGCAAAGCTGGCTCCAGAGGATTATAAATGCTTCTCTGGGGGAGGGTTTCTTGCTGCCTGCCTTGAAAGAGGCGGTGGTGAGGCCCCTCCTTAAGAAGCCTTCTCTGGACCCGGCTGTTATGGCTAATTATCGTCCTGTCTCCAACCTTCGCTTTATTGCGAAGGTTGTTGAGAGTGTGGTTGCGCAACAGTTCCCACAGTACCTGGATGAAACCGTCTATCTAGACCCGTGCCAGTCCGGCTTCAGGCCTGGGTACAGCACAGAAACGGCATTGGTCGCGTTGGTTGATGATCTCTGGAGGGCTCGGGACAGGGGTTGCTCCTCTGTTCTGGTCCTATTAGATATCTTAGCGGCTTTTTTTTTATTATTGAAAAGTTTTACAGAAAAAAAAAAGAATTCCCCCCCCAATATTCCCCCCACCCTTTCCCTCCCCTCATCCCCCCCTCCCCCCCCAGACTTCCCAGAGCAAAATACAAGGTATTTCAGTTAACAATCATAAGCTAAATTAACCTACCTATCCTCAGACTACTAACTCCCCCCCTGAAACCTTAACTCCACTATAGATAACATAATACTTCTAATACTTAATGTTCATTCATAAGCTATTTGATATTTTCTTGTCTGATACTTATTTTGAATATAATCAATCCATCTTCTCCATTCCGATACGTATCTTTCTTGTGTATAGTCCTTCAAATATGCTGAGATTTTCGCCATTTCTGCTAAGTTCGTTACTTTCAGTATCCACTCTTCAATAGTAGGCAAAGAGTCCTTCTTCCAGTATTGCACTACCAACAGCCTAGCTGCTGATATTAAGTTCAAAATCAATTTAGTCTCTAATACTGTACAATCCGTCGTTATACCCAGTAGAAACAATTGAGGAGTAAATTTCAACCTTCTTTTCAAAATGTTCTGCATCATCCACCAAATTTTTATCCAAAATGCCTTGATTTTCTTACAGGTCCACCATATATGATAATAAGTTGCATCAACACATCCACATCTCCAACGTTTAGCTTGCAAATTTGGGTACATACATGATAATTTTTTAGGATCTAAATGCCATCTATAAAACATTTTATAAAAATTCTCTCTCAAATTTTGTGCTTGTGTAAATTTAACATTTCTGACCCAAATCTTTTCCCACGTTTCCATCATCACTGGTTCCTGAAAGTTTTGTGCCCATTTCATCATACAATCCTTAACCAATTCCATTTCTGAATCTATTTCCAATAAGGCATTATACAACCTTTTAATATGCATCTGACTTTGATCTCTAATCTGTTTCACCAAGTTTTCCTCATTTTGCATAACACCAATTTTTTGATCTTCCCTCCATCTAGCTTGAAGCTGACCGTACTGAAACCAAGTGTAAATTATCCCTTCTTCTTTTAATACATCTAAAGATTTCAGTTGCAGCTTACCCCTTTCCAAAAGAAGAAGCTCTTTATAAGTAATCACCTCTGTTTTTTGCTCTATACTTATATTTTCTATTGCATGTCTGGGATTTGCCCATATGGGTATCTTATAATTTAGCTTATATTGATACTTTTTCCAAACCCTCAACGACGCATTTCTAAGTATATGACCCTTAAACACTTTATCCACTTTTTTTTCATTTAACAGATAAGCATGCCATCCATATAACAAATCATAACCTTCTATGTTTAACATTCTTTCTTCAGTTAAGTTAAACCAGTCGCTAATTTGTGATAAAGCAGCTGCTTCATAATACAATCTTAAATTAGGCATTTTAAGACCTCCTCTCTCACGTACATCCTGTATAATTTTCAGTTTCACTCTTGGTTTCTTCCCACCCCAGATGAAAGTATTAACCCCTTTCTGCCATTCCATCAAATTTCCATCTTTCTTAAGCACTGGTATCATTTGAAACAAAAATAAAAACCTAGGTAATACATTCATTTTTATTGCTGCTATCCTTCCCAGTAATGATAGTTGTAGCTTTTTCCAATTTTCCATTTCTTTCTGTACTTTTTGCCAAAGAACTTCATAATTGTTTTTAAACAATTTCGTGTTTGAGGCTGCAATATATACTCCTAGATACTTAACCTTTTTAACTATTTCAAACCCTGTTATTCTCCCTAAGTCTTCTCTTTGAATTATGGACATATTTTTAATTATCATCTTTGTCTTATGTAGATTTACTTTAAATCCAGATACTTTACCATATTGACCTATTATGTCCAACATATAGGGAGCCACTTCTATAGGTTGAGATAAAGTAACAACCAGGTCATCTGCAAACGCTCTTAATCTATAATCCTGCTGTCTAATTACAATTCCTTTTATTTTATCAGAATCATGTAACTTATTCAACAAAACTTCTAAAGTTAAAATAAACAACAATGGCGACAAAGGACAACCCTGCCTTGTACCTTTCTCAATTTTAAAAACATCTGTTAAACCTCCATTAACTATTATTTGTGCTGTTTGTTCCTGATATATTGCTCTAATTGACTGTATAAAATACTCCCCAAAATGCATTTTTTCTATTATCTTAAACAGAAATTGCCAATTCAATCGATCAAATGCTTTCTCTGCATCCAAAAATATGAACGCTGCAGGGACCTGGTTGTTTTTTTCCAAATATTCCAATAAATTTATAATTTGTCTAACATTATATTTCATTTGCCTCCCTTTTATAAAACCTGATTGATCATTATGAATTGTTTGTTGCATAACTGGCATTAATCTATTCGCTAATATCTTAGCAAAAACTTTATAATCCGTGTTCAAAAGTGAAATTGGCCTAAAATTTTCAGGTTTAGTACAATTTTGATCTTCCTTCGGGATCAGTGAAACAAAAGCTGTTTTCCAAGAGGGTGGAACTCCTCCCCCCTAATTGAATTTTACAAAATAGAACTCTAAGCGGTTCTACCATTTCAAGCTGTAAATTCTTATAATAAACAGCTGTTAATCCATCTGTTCCCGGAGCTTTCCCTCTTTTTAACTGCTTAATTGCAGCAATGATCTCCTCAGAAGTTATTGGTTGATTCAATCCTTCCCTCTGTTCCAATGTTAATTCAGGAATATTCCCTTCCTTTAAGTATCTATCTGTATCTATACCTTGTATTGATTCACTAGCATATAACTTTGTATAAAATTCTAAAAAAGCCTTTTTGATCATATTCTGTTGGTAAACTTCCTTACCTCAAAATTCTATTTTACCAATGACTTGTGATTTCTGTTTTTTCCTCAACATGTAGGCCAACCACCTACCTGGTTTATTGGCATTACAAAATGTATTATGTTTAGCATATTGTAAGCTAGTTGCCACCTGATCAGCCATTAACATATTAAATTGCCCTCGTAGTATATTTATTGTTTCTTTTACTTTCTTATCTCCTGGATTAAATATAAGTAATTGTTCTTTCTTTTTTATTTCTTCCTCTATCTCTTTCCACTTCTTTTGTTGTTTTAGTCTATGTTTATTATTCATATGTATTAACATACCCCTCATATAAGCCTTACTAGCATCCCAGACCATTTCCATAGAAGTACCCTTATTCATATTAATAGCAAAAAAATCTTTCATTTGTTTTTTAAGCTCTTTCACATTTTCTTCATATCTAAATAAATTTTCATTTAACCTCCAAGACCTCCTTTCTCCCCTCTCCTTTTCAAATTCCACCCAAACCAGACTATGATCAGTTAAAGTTTTTGGACATATCTTCGTCTTCTTCACCCTAGAAATAAAATCATTTGTGGTTAGTATAAAATCAGTCCTGGAGAAGGATTGATGTCTATCAGAAAAAAAAGTAAAGTCTCTTTCCTCCATGTTACGTTCTCTCCAAATATCTCTCAGTTCTATATCTTCCATCATATCAAAAAAAGATTTAGGTAATTTTGCACGTGTTGAGATCTTTGATAAACTTTTTTTATCTTTCTGTGTGTCTATTACTCCATTCCAGTCACCCATTAATATAAAATATTTATAATCCCATTGTATTATTTTAGTATGTAAAAATTTATAAAACTTGTCTTGTTGCTGATTAGGGGCATATATTCCAATTAAAAGCATTTTTCCAGTCTGTGTTAATAATTCAATTGCAATATATCTGCCTTGATCATCTGCCTCAATTAAATTAGCTGATAATCCTTTCTTTACATATATGACTAGCCCATTTCTCTTCTCTGGTGCTGATGCCACAAAGTGTGTACCTAATCTTGAATTTATCAAATATTTTTGGTCTAATAATCTAATATGTGTTTTTTGCAGACAAATAACATCATTGTTAAATTGTTTCAAGTAGTGAAATACTTTCTTTCTTTTTTGTGGTGAATTTAGGCCATTAACATTCCAAGATAGGAATTTAGTTGCCATCTTTAGCCTTTCGAAGCCACATGAGCATCAGCTGAAGATCCTCCTCCACCTTACTCTTCGGCCTAGCGCCCCCCCCCCCCCGCTTCTGTTTTCTGGACTTCTTGAGATAAATCTTGAGATTGTTGCCTTTTTGATTGTTGTTCTTGAAGTTTATAAGTTGATCGGGTCAGTCGTTGTGCTTTCGGCTCTCCCTTCTTAGATGGTTCCAAAGTTGGGGGTAGGCCCCCAAGATCCAAACCTTCTTCCATGATAATTCCTCCAGCTGCAATCTCCGCATAAGTTTGTATCTGCTTTCCATCTTTTTCTTGTTGTATCATCTCCATTTTCTTCCTATCCCACCCCCCGGTGAGGGTGGGTATCCAGCCTTTAAAACATTGACATAAAAATCTTTTGCCTTCCAGACTGTGTTTAACCGGTATCTTTCTCCACTATAAGTCACTATTAGACCGGTTGGAACGTCCCATCTGTATGCCACTTGTTGATTTCTCAGCTCATTTACCAAAAAGCCAAAGTCTTTTCTACTTCTCAACATCTTTGGAGGGATCTCTTTCAAAACCATCACTTCTTGCCCAGCCACCTGAACTTTGTTCTTGTAGGAAGCTTGTAAAATATCATTTCTGATCCTCCTGGTTGTAAAATAAATCACCACATCTCTTGGCAGCTGTCTTGGTCTTGCCAGCCAGGAGTTAACCCTGTAGATTTTATCAATTCGGCTTGCCACATCTTCTGGTCTTTCTTTAATTATCTCTGCAATAGCATCAGCACAAATATCCTTTAAATTTTCTTTGCTGTTTTCTTTCAGGCCTCTCAATCTCAAAGCAAACTCCATGGACCTGTATTGTAACATTACCAATTCATCATCCACTTTCTCTGTTTTGGTCATGACATCTCCCATTTTGCTTTCCAAATTTAAATTGGCTTCATTAATTTCTTCCACTTTCTCATCCAGCTGGATAACAAGTTTTGACAATCCTGATACAGCATAAACAATATCATCTCTTATTTCATCGTGTTTTATTGCAACCACTTCTTTAATTGACTTTATATCCTCCTCAACTTTCTTTAATTTTCCTTCCACAAGTACTGTTAAGTTATTCATTGATGTGGCTTGATTATTCATAGCTTCTTTCATTGCTGTTGCTTGATTATTCATGGCTTCTTTCATAAATTCTTTGAAATCATTAAGAGCAGCCTCCTGACTCTGTGAATCAGCCGGAAGTTGTGCTTTCTGTGTCACCACTGACACAACTGGAGTACCTCCCCCTCCTTTAACAACTCCTGGCTTAACTTGTTTAGAAGCCATCTTTTTTTTTCTCCTTTTAAAAAGATCTTTTTTTCAAAGCCACAAAGTCCCTTGAACAACTTTAAAATGCTTGTAATTTATAGTCTCTAATTTATCAGGCAAAATAGTCTTTTCTCCACAAGCTCTCACTTCCCAGCAGCTTTAATCCACTTTCCCAGCGCAAAGTTCTCAATAAGCACTTTCGTTTCTAACTTTCACTTTCAAAACCATAACAAAGACGCCATCTTCAGCCTCCAGCTCAAAGAAATTCAGTTTGAAACAAAGTAACTCCGGAGTTAAGCTCTGTTACTTTTAAGGCTTGTTCTCCTGTTTCCGCTCTGCCTGCGCTTGTAATCAATCAGACTCACTTTTTGACAGCAGGATCGGATCGCGGCTTCTAGCTCTGCTTCCACAGAGTTGTCCCGGCTTCGGAGCTTCTTGGCGGGCTGACTGGGGAGCTCTCACCCTCCAAGCCTCTGGAATTATTCCAGAGGACTTTCGGGGAGCTCTACTCTCACCCACTGGCTCTCCTCTCCTTCTTTTCCCGAAGGGGAGGTTTTTCACCCGCCAGACAGCCGATTTGCACTGTCAAAGCGGCTTTTACGAAGTCACAGGGCTGGCGGTCTAAAGAGACTATCCACGAAGCCTGCGGTGCCAACCGGAAGTCCCTCTCAGCCGCTTTTGATACCATTGACCATGGTATCATGCTGCACCGGCTGGAGGGATTGGGGGTGGGAGGCACCGTGTTGCGGTGGTTCTCCTCCTATTTCTCCGACTGGTCACAGTCTGTGTTGACAGGGGGGCAGAGGTCGACCTCGAGGCGCCTTGTTTGTGGGGTGCCACAAGGGTCGGTCCTCTCGCCACTCCTGTTCAACATTTATGTGAAGCCCCTGGGTGAGATCATCCATGGATTTGGGGTGCGGTGCCATCTGTATGCTGATGACACTCAGCTGTACATCTCCACCCCAAACCACCCCAACGATGCCCTTGAAGTGATGTTCCAGTGTCTGGAGGCCGTGCGGGTCTGGATGGGGAGGAACAGGCTTCGACTCCACCCTTCCAGGACCGAGTGGCTGTGGATGCTGGCATCCTGATATAGCCAGCTGGTGCCATCGCTGGCTATTGGGGGCGAGTCATTGACCCCCACAGAGGGGGCTCGGAACTTGGGTGTCCTCCTGGACACACAGCTGTCTTTAGAAGAGCACATGACAGCCATGGCCAGGGGGGCTTTTTATCAGGTTCACCTGATACGCCAGTTGCTCCCCTTTCTGAGTCGGGATTCCTTATGCACAGTCACTCATGCTCTCGTCACTTCTCGCCTGGACTACTGTAACGCTCTCTACATGGGGCTCCCCTTGAGGAGCACCCGGAGGCTCCAACTGGTCGTGCGGGTGATTACGGGAGCGACATGGTGCTCCCATATAACACCTCTCCTGCGCGAGCTGCACTGGCTCCCGGTGGTCTTCTGGGTGCACTTCAAGGTGTTGGTTCTCACCTTTAAAGTGCTCCATGGCTTAGGGCCAGGGTATTTACGAGACCGCCTGCTGCTACCGATAACCTCCCACTGGCCAATATGCTCTCACAGAGAGGGCCTCCTCAGGGTGCCGTTGGTCAAGCAATGTCGGCTGGTGGCCCCCAGGGGGAGAGCCTTCTCTGTGGGAGCACCCGCCCTCTGGAACGAGCTACCTCCTGGAATACGACTGATCCCGGATCTCCGCACTTTCCGTAAGGCCCTGAAGACGTTTTTATTTCAGCAAGCCGGCCTGGCCTGAATAGGTTTTATGGTTTAGTTTTTAATTGTATAGCTTGGGTTTTTAAATTGGGAGGCCAATTAATTTAATTTATTTTTTGTTATCTTAACTTTTATATTGTATGTTATTTAAATTTTCGGCTGTTCACCGCCCTGATTCCCTTCGGGGAGAAGGGCAGTATATAAATTCAATTATTATTATTATTATTATTATTATTATTATTATTATTATTATTAATAATAATAATAATAATAATAATAATAATAATAATAATAATAATAATAATAATAATAATAATAATAATTTGATTATTGTTCAAAGGGCGCTGGGAGGCAGCCGCTCCCAACGCCGACTTTATGTTCCTTGCAACATTCGTGTATGGCTCCACCGGGATATGCGGATTAAACCTGTTAACAACCTCGTGGTTTGTCTGCGAGTCGTGTTTACAGCAGGTCGAGCCAGCTCGGTGAGCAGAATACGACAGAAAGTTGGCGTTTCCCTTTCCCTTTTCTTCTCGGTACGTCTTTCGGGAGTTGGTGGACGGGATGGCGGAGGGAGTGGAAGCTGGATGTCAGTCTCCACTCGAAGAAGCTATAGTCACGGAGGTGGTTCCAGATGCGGCAACCGGCATTGACCTGCCTGTTGTGCGGCCGAAGGAGCGAACGGCCCAACAGGGGGTGGGGGTGCTTGAAGCGTCGGTTGGAGCGCCCGGCGGCGATGGGAAGATGTCATCATGCGAGTGGTGGCATAGCCCTGCTATTTCTGAGGCGACAAAGACAGTGAAGCCCCGCCCAGGAGATTCTGCTTTCCAAGGGTGGCGGGAGAGACATTGGGTGGAAGAGAATGATGCGGAGTGGAGTTAATCCACAGGACTGGGGTCTACCACGCTTGAAATTTTAAGAGAACGGTTTGGCAAAGCAAGTTTCCGAGATGCTCCTTTGTGGCAACCCTGGGCCACTGGATTGGAAGCCCCAGCATCCTGGCAGGGAGGGGGTTTGTCCTGGAGTTTGGATAGCCGTTTCCAGTTGGCTAGCCCAAAACTGCGAATAGCAAGGACTTGGACTAAACCATCGGAACCGCTGGCCACCCCCACCACCACGTCATTGGGGGAGGCTCTCAGGAGTTTAGACCAGGGGGTTCCTAGTCGGCAAGGCTTAGGTGGCACCGGCTACAATGGGCCCAGACAGCAGGAAGGGCTACGAAGAGGGGATGGGAAGGACACCCAGGAACACCGACCACCTCCTGGCCCATCCCCCCTCTGGGTAGCAGGGAATTGGCCCCAAAAACAGGTCTGGGGACCTCCACCCATACCAACCACATTCGATGGAAGCGCCGATCGAGTGCCCATCTTCTTGAGCCAGGTGCTTAGTTATCTAGACCTGTATGGCCACCTGTACACCTCCCAATGGTCCATGGTAGTTGCCATAACCAATGTGTTAACAGGGGAGGCTGCAGACTGGGTCGCAGACCTCCACAGCGACCATGCCAGAGAACTGGTTGATGTGGGTCTCTTTTTAGAGGCATTAAGGAACTGATTTGAGGATGACACCCGCCCCCAGGTGGCGGAGGGGGAGTTGGTTTCATTAAGGCAGAAGGGGTGATCTGTCAGAGAGTATATCAAGGAGTTCCGAGCCCTCGCAGGACACCTGCGAGCCTGGCCAGAATGGCTGCTAGTGCACCATTTTCGGTTGGGGTTGGATAGGGACATCAGACAGGCCTGTGTTTACAGAGGCTTGCCGCCCCAGATAACGGAGTGGTTAATGGCGGCCATAGACCTAGACGTGGGTTTGCGGGAATTCAGGTCCCGGGGAGGGGACAGTGGTCAGCAACGATGACAGGTGGACAGACCGTCGCCCGGCAGGTGTTGGTTCTCATCTTTAAAGCGCTCCATGGCTTAGGGCCAGGGTATTTGCGAGACCGCCTGCTGCTACCGATAACCTCCCACCGGCCAATACGCTCTCACAGAGAGGGCTTCCTCGGGGTGCTGTCGGTCAGGCAATGTTGGCTGGCGGCCCCCAGGGGGGAGCCTTCTCTGTGGGGGCACCCCCCCGTGGAATGAGCTGCCTCCTGGAATACGATTGATCCCGGACCTCCGGACCTTCCGTAAAGCCCTGAAGACGTTTTTATTCCATCAAGCCGGCCTAGCCTAAATGGTTTTTAAATTGGGATTTTAAATTTTATGGATTTGGGGGTTTTAAATTGGGAAGCTAGTGATTTAATTCTTTTTAATTATCTTAACTTTTGTATTTGTATGTTTTTTAATTTTGGCTGTTCACCGCCCTGAGTCCCTTCTAGGAGAAGGGCGGTATACAAATTAAATAAATAAATAAATAAATAAATAAATAAATAAATAAATAAATGGAATGGTCCCTTTCCTCTCCGTTCTTCAGAACCAGCAGGCAGAGGTGTATTTCGTTGTTTCCGCTGTGACCAGCCAGGACACCGGGTTCTTGATTGCCCTTTACCTCCTATTCAAGCTAGGATACCACCGACAGGGACGGCACGCACACTGAGGGGTCATAGCCGTCTTGGCACAGACCAATCCCGGTTGGCTGCCCAAACTCCACGTGGCAGTCCACGGTCTACTGAAAAGGAGGCGACAAGTCCAAGTGTTCTGTCCCCGTCCCACACACGCACCCCCACAGATGGCCCGGAGTTAATAAGCCACACAACAAAGTCTTTGAAGATAAAGCTGGCAGAAACCCAGTGGCTAGCTGCCAATTCAGACTTTATTCACACAAAACAAAGCATTCCGATAAAGCAGGCAAAGTTTCAGCAATACAATGATTAGTCCAAATGCAGTCCGACAAGGCAGGCAGAAGTCCAGTAACACAGAGATCATGGATTATTTCTAGTTTTTGCTAGTCACAAACTGAACCGGCCACCACACCCACATTTATACCCTGTGGGGTGTGGTCCAGTGACTCAGCTAATCTCTGGCACGCCTTCCCCTCTGCTGTGCATGCTTCTCCCTGCGCCGCTGTCGAGGATCCAGCCAGCACTTATCTCCTTCGTCGCTGTCCACCTGTGGCTGCGGGGACGTGCTTGGCTCTGGGCCTATCTCTTGGCCTTCGGTGTCCTCTGGAGGCATTGCCAGAGAGGAGGGTCCTGGAGAGGGAGGCCTTGCCAACTCCTCTCCCTCACTCTCAGAGTCTGCATCTGTCAATAGCCCAGGCTCAGGCAACGGAGCCACAACACCAAGTGCACCTGAAGGAAATCCCGTAACCGTCAATGATGACGAGGAGAGCGACCCGAATGACCCCATGGTAAGTGCGTCGATATGCCCCTTTATTATATCAGTCGTGATACGGAATCCATGTACTTCTCAAGTGAGTCACAGGGGAGCATTGATAGATTCTGGTTGCACCAGATGTTTAATTAGCCGAGCAATAGTCGAGGATCTGGGGTTACGCACAGTGCAATTAAGAACCCCGATAAGGTTCAAACAAATGGATGGTTCTGTACTGGGGGGGGGGTGTCCAAACTCATTACTGAACTCGTAGAGTTACAAATAGGGGAGCACAGGGAGGCCCTGTGTTTTATCATAGTGGAACGGATGGTGGAACCCCTCAATTTGGGCTTAGCGTGGTTGGACAAATGGAAGCCCCATATTTGGTGGGAGGGGGGTATCAGAAATTACGGCTGGTAGTAGGTCCAGAGCCAGAACCTGAGGAACAGATGGAACAAGCCGGGGGACAGAATGAGGGCTCGTGTGGATTCCCAAAGGTGTATAATGATCTCAAAAGGGTTTTTAACAAAGAAGAGAGTGAGGTATTACCACCCCATAGACCAACAGATTGTGCTATCGAACTGATCCCAGGGGCTAAACTGCCGAAACCCCAGATGTATGCTATGACACCGGCCGAGATGGAAGAACTTCGACGGTATATCGATAAAAATCTCGCAAGAGAGTTTATCAAACCTAGCAGATCGCAGTTGGCGGCCCCTGTGTTGTTCAGGGAAAAGAAAGACGGAGGCCTGCATCTTTGTGTCGACTTCCAGGACTTGAACGCTGTGTGTGTGGAGTACCTATACCCTCTACCTTTGATTAAGGTCCTCCTGGCCTATTGTCCACCGGACGAGTTTTTACCAAACTCGATTTGCGTGAGGCCTACTATTGTGTGCGCATACAACAAGGAGATGAGTGGAAGACCACCTTTAACTGTCCCTGGGGAGTTATTGGTTTAAGGTGATGCCGTTTGGACTGCAGGGAGCCCCAGCCGTGTTCATGCAAGTCATTAATGAAGTGTTGCATGAGCATCTTTATAGAGGCGTATTAGTATATCTAGATGACATCTTGATATACACAAAAATGATTGAAGAACACGTTCAGCTGGTACGGCAGGTGTTGAGCAAGTTGCTAAAGGCACACCTTTTTGTTAAGTTATCAAAATGCGAATTTCATCGGACGCAGCTGGATTATCTAGGCTATCGGATTTCGGGAACAGGGGTGGAGATGGACCCGAACAAAGTAAAGACAGTCCTAGAATGGCAGGCACCCACAACGAGGAAGCAACTGCAGAGCTTCCTTGGCTTCGCAAATTTTTATAGACAATTTATTCCAGCATTTGCACAAGTAGCGCTGCCATTAACAGACCTCTTATGCACTAAACATATGGGGTTGAAAGCGAGGCCTGGTCAAAAATTACAATGGATGATGGAGTGACAGCAAGCGTTTGAACCGTTGAAGAACCTTTTCTCTCTCGAGCCACTCTTAAAACATCCTGACCCGGGTCTCATGTTCATCATTCAAGTAGACGCCAACGACGTAGCCGTGGGTGCTGTGCTACTACAAAGGGCCAAGGACGGGGTGTTATACCCTTGTGCCTACACTTCCCAAAAATTGACCCCGATGGAGAGAGGCTGGGCGATTTGGGAAAAAGAGGCCTTCACAGTCTGTTGGGCTTTGTTAACATGGCGACACCTCTTAGAGGGGATTGGTACTAAGTTTGAACTGTGGACTGATCATCAAAACCTGCAGGCCCTCCAAACACCGAGAAACCTATCTCCTAAACAAATCCGTTGGGCACAATATTTCCAACACTTCAACTTTGACCTGAAATATGTGCCGGGGGGAGGAATTTCTTGGCAGACACGCTGTCACGAATGCCTCAGTATCATAGCAAAAGAGAGGATGTTATCCAAGCTATGATACTAAAAGGCCCTAACGAAGAATGCTTACACACTACAGAACCTGCATGGCAAACTGACCTGCGGCGTGAAACAAGTAAAGACCCCTGGGTTTGTGCTCACAAGTCAATATTAACACACTAGAATGGAATTGCCTGGATGGGACCACACATTTACATACCAACAGCTCTACGCCAATCAGTGTTACAGCGATGTCATGATTCCAAATTGGGTGGTCATTTCGGTTTCCTCAAAACATTATATCTGACCAGACGACAATTTTGGTGGCCACAAATGCGAAAAGACATTAAACGATATGTAAAGGACTGCTTCACTTGCGCAACTACCAAGCCACAATCTAGATGGCCCTTGGGCCTTTTGTAATCAGTGGCTAATCCCACAGAACCCTGGGAAGAGATCGCGATGGACTTTGTGGTCAATCTACCCCTCAGTAATGGGAATACCGTAATATGGGCCATAGTCAATCTCTTTTCCAAGCAGGCTCATTTTGTTCCATGCAGCGGATTGCCGTCAGCTAGAAAGCTCTCAAAAATGTTCATCCAACATGTCTACCGCTTACATGGTGTCCCACGACGCATCATCTCGGACAGGGGGGTCCAGTTCACGGCACAGTTTTGGCGTAACTTCCTAGCCTCGATTGGGTCATCTCAGGGCCTGAGTACGGCCTACTATCCTAGCACCAACGGAGCAGCGGAACGGACTAATGCCATGATAGAGCGCTACTTACGTTGTTACGTATCTTATCAACAGAATGATTGGGCAGATCTGTTACCTTATGCTGAAGTAGCATATAATAACGCCATTCACCGCAGTACAGGAACCACACCTTTCAAAATCGTCTCGGGGAGGGAATTCAGGGCCATCCCTGAGTTAAATAGCCTAAGACGAGATCACGTATCTCCAGAGGAATGGGGTAACCGGATAGGGATGATAAGGCTGCAGGTGAAAGCCACATTAAATAAGGCAGCAGCCGAATACAAAACCTATGCCGATAAGAAGTGGGCCACCCATAAACCGTTTCAGGTAGGAGATCAGGTGTACCTCTCCACCAAATACATATGGTTAAAAACTCCATGCAAAAAACTAGGGCCCCAGTACCTTGGTCCATTCCGTATCCGGAAAGTGATTAATCCCATTACCGTGGTTCTGCAATTGCCACCATATTTGGGGAAAATCCACCCCGTCTCCCATTCTAGTTTGCTGAAACCAATAGAGCGCCCGACAAATACCAAACTCCTGGGCTCTGTAAAAGATGACCATTACGAAATAGACGGGATCCTGGACTCATGGGTCTGGCACGGTGGGTTACAATATTTAGTGAAGTGGAAGGGATATCCTTTAGCTGAAGCATCCTGGGTAGCCACCATGGATTTTAACGCTACAAAACTCCTTAAGTGGTATCATGAGACCAATCCTCAAAAACCTGGTTCCATAACCTAACCTCTTGTTTTCATGTCTTGCAGGTGGGCTCCTGGTAGAGGGGGCCGCCTGTCAAGTGTCAAGCCAACTCGACACTGAAGTGGGGAGGGGATATCCGGCAGGACCATCAGTGATGGGGCAGCTCTACTGCACAACAACATTTCTGCTACATCGTGATGACGGGGGGGGGGGAGCGCTGATTACAGTCTCACACAATGGTGGTGGTGGGGGGTTGAATCTGAAGAATAGGCGGTTGGTCACCCCACGGCCAGGGAGAGCCGTTCCCGGCTGCTGCAAAAGAGGGGTGGGGCGGAGCCCAGAAGTACTGCTGATTGGCTAGAGATGCTCCCGGTTTAATTTGATTAATGTTAAAAGGGCGCTGGGAGGCAGCCGCTCCCAACGCCAACTTTATGTTCCTTGCAACGTTCGTGTATGACTCCACCGGGATATGAGGATTAAACCTGTTAACAACCTTGTGGTTTGTCTGCGAGTCGTGTTTACAGCAGGTCAAGCCAGCTCAGTGAGCAGAATACAACAAATGGTTTAAATGCTCCAGGAAAAAGGAATTTTTTAAAAAATAAATTGTATAAGATGAATTTGGATATAATAGTTTTGCAAGAGACACATATAAAAAAGCAACATCAACTTCTATTAAAATGTAACAAGTTAGGGAATATGTTTATATCTTCATCACTGCAGAAGAAAGAGGGAATTGTGATGTATGTAAAGGAGGAAATTCCGGCCAAACAAATGTGTATTTTATCATTAGAGACTTTAATTAGAACAATTCGAGAAGATGTACAGATCAAAGGTTTAAAAATAAGAAAAGAAAATTTTAAAGTACAGGCATTTGCGGATGATCTTGTCTTTATTATCGAAGAGCCTGTACAATCCGGGGTTAGGCTGATGGAAGTGCTGGAGGAATATGGGAAAGTAGCGGGCCTAAAAATAAATAAGGAAAAAATGAAAATGATAGTCAAAAATATGGCTGAAGAGCAAAAAAAAAAAAAAAAAAAAAAAAAAAAAAAGGAGGGAAAGATAAATATTCAGATTACAAAAAAACTTAGATATTTAGGAATTCAATTGACTGCAAAATACATCACATTCAAAAAAGATAATTATGATAAATTAATGGCACAAATTAGGTCTGATTTGGAAAAATGGGGAAAATTACAGCTATCTAATGGGCAGGATAGCCACCATTAAGATGAATGTCCTATTGAAAATGTTGTTTCTATTCCAGTGCATACCAATTCATCTCAAAAAAGATTTTTTTACTAATTTGGATAGGCATATTTCAAAATTCATCTAGCAAGGGAAAAAACTGAGAATTCGATTAAAGTTATTACAAGATGCTAGAGAAAGAGGGGGATTCAGTTTGCCAGCTTTGGTATGGATAAGTGAGTGGACGCATCTCAAAAATACAAGACTATTGGCGTTAGAAGGCCACGATTTACAGACAGGATGGCATGCTATTTTATGGGAGGAAAAGCATAAAGTCCATCAGTACTTCTGGAGGCATTATATCAGGAGGACTCTATTAGATATCTGGATTAAGACAAAAAGAAGTAATTATATGGAAATTCCCAACTGGGTGTCAACTTTGGAAATGTATACTCATCCAAATTTTACTAAATTGGGGGGGGGGGGGGTTGTCACCTATAAAGATATTCTGAATGAGAGGAGGATTGAAAGTGAGAAACATTTTAAAGGAAGAAGGAATTAAATTGGAATGGTGGGCATACCTCCAAATAAAATCTAAATTTAGCAAAGACAAAAAGGAATGGGGTATAAAGCAAGAATTATCACAATTAGATAAGATTTTATTAAGCAGGGAGGGCAAGACCATAAATAAATTATATTGCTATTTATTGGAACAAGACATGATTGAGGAAAAGGTCAAAGAAACGATAATAATTTGGAGTAAATATTTTGGGCATAGTATTGATTTGGACAATTGGCAGACTCTCTGGGAAAAAAAATAAAAAATTACATTAGCAACTTCATATAAGGAAAATGTATATAAGATGTTTTATAAGTGGCACCTCCCCTCCACAAGATTAACATGAATCAATAAGGGAAATTCTTCGGCATGTTGGAAGTGCAAGGTGGCTCCGGGGAACTTCTATCATATGTGGTGGGAATGCCCAAAGGCAAAGAAATATTGGAATCAGATAAAGAGTTGGTTGGAAGAAATTTTGTTAATAAACATAGCAGTCAGACCAGAATTTTTCCTTTTGGGAATGACAGAGGGCAAATACAAGAAAGACATAAATTATCTACTACTGTATATACTTACAGCGACACAGATAGCCTTTGCACAGAAGTGGAAAGAGAAAGATACCCCAAATGAAGAGGAAATATTACTAAAATTTTTCAACTGCACAGAAATGGATAGACTCACCTTAGAACCCAAGGATAAAAGCGAAATATTGTACTATAAAATCTGGGCAAAATTCTATGAATGGTTAGATAAAAGGAGGATAGCTGAGACAAATGTGTAGTGTTAGACTAGAATTATATATGTTATTATAGATAAATATGTATGTAAATTGTATAGATAGGTATATGTAGGTATAGATATGTATAATTGTATAGGAATAACGTATAAATGACTATTATTATACTATGTTTAAATAATGTATAAGGTGTAAGGAATATATTATTATATTATCATTAGTATATTAGGTATTAACTTAAAGTGTTGGAAGATGCTTGGGACCAGTGATGTCATATCTATGTCCAATGTTTTTAATTTTGAACTACTAATAAAAAAAATTTTTTAAAAAAGAAAGAAGGCAGTTGCACCCATAAGAATCTCAGGAAGTGAACATTGTGGTTTAGGGAGACCCCAACTCAAGGACCAGGATCCCTTGCAGGCACCACACTTGGAGGAGAATTTTCACAAAATCAACATCAGCTTCAGGGAAGGACAATGAAGCCAAGGGAGAGATGAAAAGAGCTGCTCTTAGCCTTGAGGAAAGACAACGAGGAGAAGAGCTGAAGAACAGGAGGAGTCTAGGAGCCGCTTTTCCAACGGACACAATCTCTTGGTTGGAGAAGGGAGGATACAGCCCTCTTCCAATTACTGACACATGTTACACATGAGTGTAAGATCTGCTCACTATCATTCCAGAGTGTCGGACGTGGAAAAATGAATTCAATTACAAGACAGGAGATTTTAGCTGAATGAGAGAAAAAAAAATATGATAAAAGGAGGAGCTGTTTTAGATGTCAAGTTTCCGAAAGATGCCCTAATTAATTCATGAGCCATGATCCAAACTTCAAAGGAAATATAGTCATTTATTAGGAGCACCATTCCGGCAATACTGGGATTCAGTCAGGACTGATCCTGCGTAGATTTGCATTCCCCTATGACCCTGTCTCTCCCCTCCTCTCTGGCCATGTCATAAATCACATTCTCCAATTAACCACTTTGGCTGGCTGTGAACCCTAACCCCCTCCTTCTGATTGCGGTCAGAAAGAATGTATGGAATTCACTTCAGTTCTCCCTCCCTCCTGCTCATGGCAACTTGAAAGCTTTGCAAGTTGACATTAGAGCTGAGCCAGTAAAGCAGAGAAGCTTGTTACAAGTAAATGCCCAACATTATGTTCCCATGGCAGGGCAAGGGTTAACTCCATCCACCTCACCTAGCCCTTCCCTTGACCCCTCCTTACCTTGACTCCACCTCCCAGGTATATAAGTCTCTGTCCAGGAGTCCAGAGGCATTCCAGATGTTCACCTGCAACAGATAAGTAATATGTAAATAAATGCTTTTGATTCAAATTTGACTTGCACTGGAGTTATTGGGCTAGATCCTTGAAACACTTAAGAGAATGGTAGCAGAGGATGGTTCGCCCATAACTCAAAATAATGACAGAATCAGTAATTTATCCTGAAGCAGAAAACAGAAATAACACAAGGGCCTACACCAAGCAAATGGCTGAGCTACAGGCAATTGAAGGCGCCACAGCAAGAATCGCAATGACTGAGGGTGAGCAGGACTGCAATCCGAACCCACTCATCAGAAGCGAGAGACCACGAGAGGAAGCATGCAATCGCGAAAGAGAGGAACCGCCAGAAAGAGACGAATTCAGGGCGACCATACTGAAGATGATGGAAGCGCCCATCAGCAACAGGGAGCTCATCGCGAAACTCCAAGGCCTCCTAGATAACCATGGAGCAGCGATGATCACCCAGGAACAAAACCATGAAGCCGCCAGTCCGGTAAGGGAAAGGTATTCCCAAGCAGAAGCACCGGACATGGCCGATTCCATTTTCGCGCCATGTTCCCGGCGGCCATCTTGGGATAGCCAACAGCCAATGGGGAGCTGGGATTCAAATCAAACGGTGCAAAACAATGAGAACCCCAAAACAAATGGGGAACAACCCAAAAACAACCAAGAGGAAAGAATCCAAACCAACGGGAGCTCACCTACCAAGCTCGAAGTAGAAAAAGCCATTGAGACTTTAGCGGCTGCATTCGGCTCCGCATTCAAGCCTCCCGCGCCAGCCGCACACCACAACGAAACTTTCGGAAGCCGAGGAGGAAACAGAATGGCCATTGAAGTCGAAACATCGACCCAGCCACTCCTCAGAGGAATGACACACCCCGAAAACAAACTCCAAACCCCGGCCGCCTACAGGACCAACCAACAGCAGGATTCGAACCCGCCATCCAACGCACCAATGACGCGAGACCCGAGGGAGGGAAGGCAACCCAGCTACTCACCTGCCCCACGACCTCCGCCAGGCTTTCTTGCTCATCTGGAGGCCAACAATCATGAACTGGGGCCCATCGTCGCAGCCGCTGCTGCGCCACCGAACTTCGGAATTCCTCTACCTGCGACCACCTCACCTCCACAACTTCTGCCACTTTTTGCCGGAGACCCAGCCGCCCAGCCATGATATCCGATGTCCAGCGAAGGGTCAAGGTACGCCAGGGGTGAGTCCAGCCTCCCACCAGCAGGCCTAGGCCTAGGCCTGGGAGCCACGGCAGCGAGCTCCTCACCCGATGATCCCCAGCGCGAAATGAGCTTCATGCATGCTCAGTCACCACCTGTAAGAAGAGAAGAGAGAAACATAGAGATAAGTCCGTTCAGAGTTGTAACCAGTATCCCTACACCATATTGCGAGTTCCCTCATCTGCAAAACCATGGACAGCACCAGACAGTGAGTAATTTTCCACATAATGCAATGACTTTACCAAATGATTTTCAAAAACTGAAACTAGATGGGTCAAATCTTCTGGAGTGGAATCATCAACTCCAGATTGTTTTCTTAAGGGAGAATATGCTGTACTTAATCAATGACCCACCTAGAAAACCTTGGACTTTTGAAGTGGACTGCTTGCTCCACAGGGCTTATTACATATTAATAGCAAGTATCTCACCCAGCATCTACCCTAGCCTTGGCCACCATTTGACTGTTGCGGAAATATTACAAAAAATATTCAATTTATTTTATAGCAAAAGTGTGGCCACCACCACCAGAATCTCCAGAGAGTTCCACTCAGCTAGGCACAAGGCTGGGACTCCTATGGGTGAACATATCTTAAACTTGAACGCTACCAGGGCCGAACTGATACAGACAGGGGAAGCAGTCTCTGAGGAAAGCATGAAAAGTATAATTATTAATTCCCTAGACTCAAGTTGGGACAATTTCATAATGCAGCTAGATAGCCTCAATCTAGAACACCTCACCCTAGAGACACTCACAAACAGACACATAGCGGAAGATAGCCTGAGGAGAGATCGCTCCATGTGTCGCAGAGATAGTAGACCAGTGAATAGGGTTGAATTCCAAACCAGGAACCACAACACCCCCGAGTGCTTCACCTGTGGTTCCAGGAACCATTATAAGAGGGACTGTCCCAGGAACTCAAGAGATAGGGACCACACTCACTGCAGAGACAGGCAAGGCTGGAGACCAGGGTTTTCAGATAGGCATTCACCGGACAACAGGTATAGATGCAGGGATTCCCCCAATCCAAGGGACAGAAGGGGACAAAGAGACAGCTCCAGGGAAAGCCAATCAGGGTCATTGTATGGCCTTGGGGAACACAAGCCCAAACACATACAGCTAGGGGAAGGGAATTTGTGGCTCATAGATTCAGGAGCCACCAACCACACTACCCACGATAGAAAAATCCTCACATCATTCACAGAAGAGAAATACTACATCAAGGTAGCAAACCAGGATAAGGTTTTAGTGACAGGAAAAGGAGACACGTACATAAATGGGACAGGCAAAATAGAGGGAGTATTACTCATACCTGAGATACCACACAACATATTAGCCACACTCAAACTTAGCAAGGACTTGGGTATCGAGACAACTTTCAAGGGAGGAAAGGTATGCATGACCAAGGACAATAAAGACATAGGAAAGATCATTATCAATGGGGGGCTAACATACCTCCAACCCGAAGGGGATTGCCATTCGAGCATAAACACTCACCTAGGGAGTAAAGAAAACAAGACAGATACCTCCGAGGAGACAGAGGGGGATGAGACAGAATGCAACACCAAAGACCAATACACTCACGATACAGCACACAAGGGGAAAATGTCCATTGGCAAGCCTATGTTATGGGTTTGTGTACACACTCGACCATAAAAATGAGGTATTTCAAAGGTTTAAAGAATTTTACAAAAGGGTGGAAACACAACACAACACAAAAATAAAACAAATAATGACGGACAGGGGGTCTGAGTTCCTATCAAGGGACTTCTCGAACTGGTTAAAGAAGCATGGGATATTACATTTTACGTCTTCACCGTTCTCCGCATTCCAGAACGGGGTGGTAGAACGAAAAAACGGTGTATTACAGACCATGGTAAGATGCGTGCTAGAAGACGCAGGGCTAGGGCAATCTTTCTGGGCAGAGGCACTCACATACTCCAATTACACCCTAAACAGACTGTGGTCTAGCATAATAGGCAAGACCCCTTATGAGGTTATGTACAACAGGAAACCTCAAATAGCACATCTACACATATTTGGGGTCACAGCAGATGTGCATATCCCAAAGCAGTTGAGGTGCAAGGGAGACAAAGTCTCAAGGAGGTTAGGATTCATGGGATATGAATCTGGAACAAAAGGGTACAGATTTATTGACAAAGACAATAAATTTATCATATCCAGAACAGCGGTATTCCATGAAAACACTAATTGGTCAAAAATACACCTCAATGAAATATTCCCCAGGCAGGAAAACACAGACAATACAAGGGATAAGAGTAAGCAAGACACGTGTTGTGGCCCTGCCCTCTGAGCCTATCCCATCGGAGGAAGAAAGCTCCGAGCATGAGGAAGAGGAGTCAGCCAGGCCTCCCTCTCCAGGCCCCTCCCCTCTGGCACTGTCTCAGGTGCCGGCCGAGGGAGAGGAGATTAGCCGGGAGACAGGTGTCTCGGATGAGAGTGAAGGAGAGATGTCATTCCTGGACGCACGCCAACGAAGGCATGATAAACGATTGCAGCAGCTAAGGAGGCGTGCTAGGGATTAGAACTGAGTCACTGGACCACACCCCAGAGACTATATAATAGAGGGTGGTGGCCAGTGATCCCTGTGACGAACAAAAACAAACCCTGGATAGTCACTAGAGCCTCGACCGAAGCTGCCGAGAGGAATATTGTTTCTGTTGGACTCTTGTACGCTGAGTATATTATCTTTCTGTTTCTGTGGCAATAAAGGCACTTGGCAGACGGTGTGTATATCGCTGCCAAGTTGGAGATAAAGACCTGGGTGTGTGCCAAGTGCTTCCTTAACCCTCGGCTGGCTGTGTTTGTGTGTGTGTGTGTGGACGGGGACAGATCAACACGGTAGAAACCAAAACACACGAGAGACACAAACCTAGACACCAAGAGGTAACTACCAAAGGGTGGAAAGAAGACCACCCCATCATAAAGATAGACACACTTACAGAAAAGGAAGCCAGGTACATGCACAACACAGAAATACAACCCAACAGACCCGTTAGACATAACAGAAATAAAATCCCAAAAAGGTTTGAGGATAACATCCTATCAATACACATAAACATGACAACACCCAACTCATACGAAGAGGTACTTAGAATGCCACAGGAAGAGAGGATTAGGTGGGAACAAGCCATGGAGAAAGAGATTGCCAGCCTGAGAGAGCTAAATGTGTTTACCCCTTCTAAGGCACCAGCAAACAAAGTACCCATTGGAACGAAGTGGGTCTTTAAGATCAAAGAACTTGAGGACAACAGGACTATATATAAGGCCAGGCTAGTGGCTCAGGGGTTTGCGCAGAAATACCCCGAGGACTATACTGATACATATTCACCCACGGTTAGTGCTGAAAGCGTCAAGAGCACCCTGGTAATAGCATCCATTCTCGATCTCAAAGTTTACCAATTTGACGTACAGACAGCCTATCTCCATGCAGAACTAGATAAGGAAATCTTTTTTTTTATTGCAAAGTTTTATGAAAAATACAAACATTTTCACCCCCCCACCCTTCCCCCCTCAACCCCACCCTCCCCTTCCCACCCTCCCTTCCCCTCCCTCCCCCCCACCCCCCTCCCTAGACTTCCCAGAACGAGCACAGGGTATAGCATTTACAAACCGAAAACTAAAATGTGCTAACGAATTATTACATTTCATATTCTCCCTAGGTCCTTAACTCCTTATAACTCAGAAAAAACAAACATAAACTACTTAATATTATTTCATTCATAAGCTATATGAATCTTCTTATTCGGATACTTCTTCTGTATGTAATCAATCCATTTTCTCCATTCCGATATATATCTCTCATTTGAATGGTCTTTAAGGTATGATGAAATTTTTGCCATTTCCGTCAAATGCACAACTTTTAATGTCCATTCCTCAATAGTAGGTGGATCTTCCTTCTTCCAGTACTGTGCCACCAGTAACCTGGCAGCTGTTATTAAGTTCAAAACCAGCTTAGTCTCGATTACAGTACAATCCATAACTATTCCCAACAGAAAAAACTGTGGTGTAAATTTAATTTTTTTCTTCAAAATATTTTGAATAATCCACCATATTTTTATCCAAAAAGCCTTAATCTTTTTACATGTCCACCATATATGAAAATATGTAGCATCTTCACACTCACATCGCCAACACTTGGGTTGTAAATTTGGATACATACAAGCTAGTTTTTTTGGATCTAAATGCCATCTATAAAACATTTTGTAAAAATTCTCCCTTAGATTTTGTGCTTGTGTAAATCTTACATTTCTAACCCATATCTTTTCCCATGTTTCCATCATTATTGGTTCACCTACATTTTGTGCCCATTTTATCATACAATCCTTGACTAAGTCTGTTTCTGAATCTATTTCCAGTAATGCATTGTACAACCTTTTTATGTGCATTTGACCTTCATCTCTTATTTGCTTTATCAAATTCTCATCCTGCTGCAAAATACTAATTTTTTGATCTTCTCTCCATCTGGCCAGCAGCTGTCCATATTGAAACCAAGTCTTAATAATCCCTTCTTCTCTTAGTTGTTCCATGGATTTTAACTGTAGTCTGACTCCTTCCTTATAAAGGAGTTCCTTATATGTAATCTTATCTTGCTTTTGCTCTAAATTTATGTTCTCTATCGCGTGTCTGGGTACTGTCCATATTGGTAACCTATCATTTAGTTTATATTTATACTTTTTCCAGACACGCAATAGAGCATTTCTTAATATATGACTTTTAAAAGTCTTATCTACTTTCTTATCATACACTAAGTAAGCATGCCAGCCATAAACCAAACCATATCCTTCAATATTCAATATCTTTTCCTCCGTTAAGTTTATCCAATCTGTGATTGCTGAGAGGGCAGCAGCTTCATAATACAATCTTAAATTGGGCATCTTAAGACCACCTCTTTCTCTAGTATCTTGTAATATCTTTTGTTTGACTCGTGGTTTCTTCCCTGCCCACACAAATTTATTTATGCCCTTCTGCCATTCCTTCAAGTTTTCATCTTTTTTAAGTATAGGTATCATTTGAAAAAGAAATAGAAATTTTGGTAAAATATTCATTTTTACAGCGGCTATCCTTCCCAGCAAAGACAGTTGTAGTTTTTTTCCAATTGTCCAACTCTTTCTGTATTTTGTGCCATAATGGTTCATAGTTGTACTGATATAGTTTCGTATTTCCAATCATAATATAGACCCCCAGATATTTAACCTTCTTAACTACTTCAAATCCTGTTAACCTTTCTATCTCTTCTTTTTGGCTCCTAACCATATTTTTAGCTATTATTTTTGTTTTAGCTACATTTATTTTAAAACCAGATACTTGTCCATATAAGCAGGTTATATCCATCAAGGCTCTAATCGATTGTACCGGTTGGGTTAAGGTAACAACCAGGTCATCCGCAAATGCTCGTACCTTGTACTCATGCTGTCTAATTTTAATTCCCTTTATTGTATTCATCTCGCGTATCTTGTTTAATAAAATTTCCAGCGTCAAAATAAACAATAACGGGGACAAAGGACAGCCTTGCCTTGTTCCTTTTTCTATGTTAAAGGCATCTGTTAAACCACCATTAATTATCATTTGCGCTGTTTGTTTTTGATATATTGCCTTAATAGATTGTACAAATTGTTCTCCAAATTGCATCCTTTCTATTAATTTTAGTAAAAATTGCCAATTCAATCTATCAAAGGCTTTCTCAGCATCCAAGAACACAAGCACTGCGGGGACCTGGTTGTTCCTTCCCAAATACTCTAATAAGTTAACAATTTGCCTTACATTACTCTTCATTTGTCTACCATTTATAAAACCAGTTTGATCATGGTGAATCATTTGCTGCATGACTGTCATTAATCTATTTGCCAAAATTTTAGCAAATATCTTATAGTCTGTATTTGATAATGAAATTGGCCTATAATTTTTAGGATCTGTATCATCATGCCCTTCTTTTGGGATCAACGAGATAAATGCTGTCTTCCAAGTTGGAGGTACCTCTCCTCCCTGTTGTATATTGTTAAATAATTCTTTCAACGGTTCTATCATTTCCTCCTGTAGGGTTTTATAGTAAATAGCCGTCAAACCGTCCGTCCCAGGAGCTTTACCCACTTTCACCTGCTTAATTACTAACACAATTTCCTCGGAAGTTATCAATTGATTTAAACTATCCCTCTGCTCATTTGAAATTGTATAAATATTCTCTTTCTGCAAATATCTATCTATATCTATATCTTTAATTTTATCACCAGTATACAGCCTCGAATAAAACTCTAAAAAGGATTTTTTAATCAATTGTTGCTCATAAACCTCTTTACCCTTATATTTTATTCTCTCTATTGTCCTTGATTTTTGCTTTTTCCGTAACAAATATGCTAACCACCTGCCTGGTTTATTGGCATTGTAAAAAGTATTATGTTTTGCATATCTTAAATTAGTTGCCACTTGATCTGCTATTAACATATTAAATTGACCTTTCAATAAATTGATTGCCTCTTTGATTTTCTTATCTGTTGGATTAGCTACTAAAGCCCGTTCCTGTTTACTAATCTCATCTTCTAATTCTTTTCTTTTTGTCCCCTGTTTCTTTCTATATTTATTATTCAAATATATCAAAATTCCTCGCATATATGCCTTACTTGCATCCCATACCATTTCCATCGATGTGCCCTTTTGCATATTCATAACAAAAAATTCTTTCATAAATTTTTTACACTCTTTTACATTTTCTTCATACCTAAACAAATTATCATTTAACCTCCAGGACCTCCTAGGCCCTTTCTCATACTCCAATTCCAGCCAAACTGGACTATGGTCTGTCAATGTTCTTGAGCAAAACTTCGTATTTTTCACCCTAGATAAAAGATCATTAGTAATCAATATAAAATCAATCCTTGAAAAGGATTGATGTCTATCTGAAAAAAAAGTAAAATCTTTTTCTTCTGGGTTTCTTTCACGCCAAATATCTCTCTACTCCCAGTCATCCATCATTTCCCAAAATGCTTTAGGCAATTTTGCTCTTGTTAACACATTTTGTTTAGGTCCCTTCTTGTCTTTTTTAACATCCAAAACACCATTCCAGTCGCCTAACAGGATACAAGTTTTATATGCCCACAGTGTCAATTTTGAGTGTAATAAATTATAAAAATTTTCTTGTTGTTGATTCGGGGCATAAACTCCGATTACAAGTATTTTTTCTCCTTTTATTAAAAGTTCTATCACTAAAAATCTTCCTTGATCGTCTGCTTCAATTAATTTAGCAACTAAGTCTCTTTTCAAATATATAACTATACCATTTTTCTTTTCTGGTGCTGCTACGTAAGATGTACCAAGTCTTGCATTAATCAAATATTTTTGATCTTGTAATCTTATATGAGTCTCTTGTAAGCAAATTACTTCATTCTTAAATTGCTTGAGATAGTGAAATATTTTTCTTCTTTTCTGTGGAGAATTCAAGCCATTAACGTTCCAAGTCAAAAATCTAGTTCCCATCTCTGGGCCTTTGGAGCCTCTGAAGCAAGTCCTGATGCTCTGATCTCATTTGAGTTTTAGGTCTTGCTCCCCCCACTGCTCCTGTTTTAGTAGTATCTTGGATCATTTCTTGAGTTGCCATCTGGGATTGTTGCTGTCTTAATTCTTCCTTGAGTCTAGCTGTCACCGATCTGGTCTGTCTTTGATCCTTTGGTAACTGCGAGAAATCAATCAGCGCCAACTCTTGAGTAGCCATTTGGATTTGTAATATTTCTTCTTGATCAGCCAAAGTTCCCCCCTGAACTACTGTCAAGAGCTCTTCTGTCTCAGCTTCCATTACTTCTTTCTTTCTTTTGCCTTCTGGTGATTTAGTTGATTTGGGTGTGCCAGCCTTTAATACATTAGTATAAAAATCTCTTGCTTTCCAAATTGTATTAAGCCGATATCTCTCTCCTGAGTAAGTCACCACTAGTCCAGTTGGCACCTCCCATCTGTACTGTATCTGATGTTTTCTCAGTTCATCCACCAGAAAGGCATACTCCCTTCTACCTCTCAAGATCTTAGGGGGGATTTCTTTCATTGTCATTACTTCCTGGCCTTCCACCCGAAGCTTGTTTTTAAAAGTAGCCTGTAAAATTTCGTTACGTACTCTCCTTGTAGTAAAATATATCACAATGTCTCTTGGTAGATGTTTCTGTCTAGCAATCCAGGAATTAACGTGGTACAGCTTGTCAATCTGCCAGCCCAGATCATTTTTTGACTCCCCCACCAGCGGTGCCAATGCCTCAGACATCATTTCTCTCAAGTTCTCTTGTTTATTCTCCTTCACCCCTCTGAATCTTAAAGCAAATTCCATGTCTCTGTATTGTATCGTTGTTACATCATCTTCAGCCCTTTGAATTCTATTTTGAGCTTCTCCTATTTTACTATCCAAAATTTCAGAAGATTGTTTAATTTCCTCAACTCTGTCATCCACCATTTCAATATTACCTGCCAGACACTTAAATGCCATTAATATATCATCCCTAATCCCCTGATTGCGAATTGCAATCTCATCTGACACAGCCTGTATCTTTTCATTAGTTTCCTTAATTTTTTCATTAGTTTCCTTAATTTTTTCATCAATCACATCAACAATTTTGTTTTGGGTGACTTGGAGAGCTTGTTGCAACATCTCCAACGTTAAGGTCTGTGGATCCGCTGGAGGAGCAGGAACTTGTAATCTAGGAATATGAGCTGGGGAGCTACCAGCACTCCCAGTTCCTTTAGTAGGAACAGTTTTTACAGACTTTGAGGCCATTTCCAGTTTGAAATTAGTCTTTATATTTAATCAGAGTCAAAAAGAAGAGTTCCTCAAAAGATTTCCCAATATTAATTAACGTTAAAAATCCTCCTTCTGTCAGCACAAAAGCTTTTTTTTTTTCCAGGCGAAGGGCTGCCAGCAAAACGAAACTTTTCCTGTAACTTTCTGTTTCCCCCACCCTTTCAAGCTTCAATCGCCATATTGTTGCAAAGTACTAAGTGATTACTTCCGAAGGAGGCTCTAGGCATTGGAGTTAGGTAAAAAATACTTGCAGTCTGATTTCTCCTTGCTCGTTCCGCCTGCTGTTAGTTCAAGATGTTAATTCCCTCATTTCCATTCAGCAAGATTGGTCGCGGCTTCTAATTCTGCTAATTAGCGGAGACGTCCCTGGTCTGGAGCGGCTTGACAGGCTTTTAGGGAGCGCGCGCCCTTCGCGCCCCAGGATTTTTCCTAGGGCATTCGGGGGGGCTCTACCTCCACCTGCCTGCTCTTCTCTCTCCCCTTTGCCCGGGGAGAGAATTTCAAGCCTCTAGACAGCGTTTGTCAGCTGTTCTGGGGCTTTAACGGAGCCAGGGAACGGACGCTCTCAAAAGAACGTCTTTCGAGGCTCGCGGAGCCAAGCGGAAGTCTAGATAAGGAAATCTTTGTCAAAGCACCCCCGGGGAAAAACACACAAAAAGGAGATACCTGGCTGTTGAACAAAAGATTGTATGGACTGAAGCAGTCTGGTAAGAGGTGGTACGAATGCCTAGCAAAAATTCTCAAAGAGATGGGGTTCACAGCCACTTCTGCAGACCTCTGCTTCTTCATCAAGAAAGAGGGCACATCTATTGAGTACGTGCTCGTTTATGTAGATGACATTTTATACTGTGGCCAACATAAACAGAAATGCAATGATTTCGCTGGTAAGCTAGGAAAACATTTTGCACTAAAAACTTTGGGAAAGGTGAACAAGTATCTAGGGGTTCAAATCAACAGAACACAGAAGGGATTCAGAATCTCCCAGAAAGAAAAGATATTGGAACTCCTACACAAATGCAACATGAAGGATGCCAAACCATGCGAAACACCCATATGAACGAGGAAGGTGAACCATTTAAGGACAATACCCTCTATAGATCTGTCATTGGATCCCTACTATACATAGCTAACTGGACAAGACCAGATATCATCCTAGCAGTCAATCTTCTGTCCAGGCATGTCAGTGAGCCAAAAACATATCACTGGGAGGGGGCAAAACGTATACTCAGATATCTAAAATATAGCATAGACGCCTGTCTATGTTTAGAACCGGTGAACTCCACAGAACCTATATTAACCTGTTATGCGGATGCTGACTGGGCAGGTGACACAAAGAGCAGGAGAAGTACTTCTGGCTACGTATTCTTCATCAACAACTGCCCGGTGCACTGGTACACCGGAAAACAAAACTTGGTGGCAACATCTACAGCAGAAGCAGAGTACATCTGTCTATCAAAGGCAGACAACAACTTGACATGGTTCGATGACCTGCTTTCTAACATTTGGACTGAACCAACTTATCCGATAATTATACACGAAGATAATAAAGCAGCTATAGACATATCCACGGCGGACGCGGTGGGTCAAAGATCCACATCGATATCAAACATAAGCACGTTAGACAATTAACAGACATTGGTTTTATCAAAGCTATACACTGTGAGATTGTTTTTTTTTAAAAAAAATTATTTATTTATTTAAAACAATACATCAAAAAAAAGAAATAGTCAAACAAATGATCGCGACAGGAACTTTACATGATATTTACACTTTCTACGGTATGTAGGCTTCAGTCAGATTTAACATATATTAAACATAATCCTGGTTATATTTTACTTTTTGGGCGTCTGTTGTTCAACCAAACGTACCATTTGTCCCAACATTGGAAATATACGGAGTCCTTTTGATCTCTCAATGCTTTAGTCAGTCTGTCAGCTTCCGCATAATCCAAAATTTTCTCCAAAATCAAATCTTCAGCCGGCAGGTCTTTCCCCTTCCAATGTTGGGCGAAACATATTCTTGCTGACGTGGTGATAAATACACACAGACACCATATATTTGTGCCTATGTTGTCTGGCCTGATGTTCAGTAGATAGTACTCTGGTTTCAGAATTAGGTTATAACCTGTGATTTCCATGATCCATGCCTGTATAATTTTCCAGAATTCAGTCGTCCTGGAGCAGGTCCACCACATGTGAAAATAGGTGCCAATCTCCCCACACTTCCAACAGTTTGGTGAGAGATTTGAATACATTTTAGAAAGATGAGCAGGTGGAAGGTGCCATCTATACAGCATCTTGTACACATTTTCTTTGTATGATGTTGCCCACAGGAATTTCATATGTTTAAGCCAGATTTCTTCCCATTTTGTCATATCAATTGGATAGCCAATATTTCTCCCCCAGGCAATCATAGAGTCTTTAACTATTTCATCCCCTATCTAATAGTCTATTAAAAGTTTATATATCCTTGATAACATTTTGTCCTCTTTTCCTAGAATGATATTGTCCAGATCATGCTGATTCAAATTAATACCATCTTGTTCCCTATCTTTTTTAAATTTCGAGCAAATTTGGGCATAAGCCCACCAATCCAGTTGTCTTCCCTGCAACTCCAACTCATTTCTTGATTTCAGACTACCATGGGGGTTCAAAAGTTCCCGGTAAGAGAGATGATTTTCTTTGTTATATAGAGGCCTATACGTTATAGCTTCGAGTGGGACCAGCCAAGAGGGGATTGAAGAGTAAAATTTACCCTAAATTTTCCTCCAGGACTCAATTAGAATATTCCTCACATAATGTCCTGCAAGGCACCTGTGCTTTGGGATTTTGTTTTGCCAAAGAAAATAATGCCAACCTTGATGTAGCCCCTCACCTTCCAAGATCAACAACCTCCTTCTTCTCAACAATATCCAATCCCTGATCCAGACTAAATTTGCAGCCTGATAGTAGTATTCCCATTTTGGAACACCAAATCCTCTTTCTTTAAGCTCTTGAAGCATTTTAAGTTTGATTCTGGGTTTTTTATTTTGCCAAATGAATTTAAGGACATAGTAATTTAGTTTTTTTAAAAAATTATTATCCAATCTAGCTGGTGCTGTATAGAATAGGTAAATCCATTTCGGGAGTATGTAAGTTTTTATAATTGCTATTCTACCTAGTAGGGATATCTGCATGTTCTTCCACTTCTCTAGATCCTGACCTGTTCTCTTGAGAAGGTTCAGATAGTTGTCTTCTTTCATCATGGAGCATTTGGCTGATATAATAATACACTGTGAGATTGTTGAACAAATTGCTGACATCCTGACTAAACCCTTACAGAACAGGCAACACACTTACTTAACTTCGAAATTAGGCGTACTTATGCAACACACGCACAGCTCCAACTGTTAGGCATTTAGAGGGGGATTTGTTACAAGTATATGCCCAACATTATGTTCCCATGGCAGGGCAAGGATTAACTCCATCCACCTCACCTAGCCCTTCCCTTGACCCCTCCTTACCTTGACTCCGCCTCTCAGGTATATAAGTCTCTGTCCAGGAGTCCAGAGGCATTCCAGATGTTCACCTGCAAGAGATAAGTAATATGTAAATAAATGCTTTTGATTCAAATTTGACTTGTACTGGAGTTATTGGGCTGGATCCTTGAAACACTTAACAAAGCTCAGTCTCCTCTTCATGGATTATCTGAGTGAAAATACGGAGCAGACATCAGTCAGAGAAGCTTTAACTGGGATTCCTGCAGAGAGGAGGGGTTGGGCTAGATGGTCTCAGGGTCCCCTTCAAATTTATAAAGGTGGTCATGCCACAACATGTAACTATTGTGGGGTTGTTTCTCTAGCCCCACCTAGTGGCCGGGGGAAGATAAGCCTAACTACATGGTCTGAAGCCAGACTCCATTTTCTGTCAGCCTTTGGAGAAGACGGAAGCAGCCGTTTTGACCGAGACACATGGTCATCCGGAGACGGCCTCCGTCCCTCACACGGAGCATCGCTGGAGGGGTTCCAGCTGCTTCTTTGTTGGCTGTTAGTTAATACTGCCTATCTCATATTTATATTTGATTTTCACTATTTGCATTTCCTCAGTTTCACTGTGCCCTGTTTACTGTTCACAGTAAAACATCCAGATCCATGCCAGGGTCCCTTTCATTGGAGGAGAATAGGGGGGTTTAGCTGCCTGTCGAGCTTTCTGCACACAGACCCACGTGCAGTGGGGACAGAACAAAGGTGAAATTCCATGAGGCTAATCACAAACCCATACATAAAGGAATTTATTTTAAAAAGAATACAGCATTTTCATATTAGCAGTGCAAAATATCAAAATGCCATGATATCTACTCTTGGGAACCATTATTCCCTGAGTAATTGAATTGGCCAGATCTGTTGAGATGGTTCCCCTCCTTCTCCTCTGGATTCCTTCTCCAAAGGATCTAAGATTAATGGATCCCTATCAGGACTCCATACCTGCCATGGCTGCAGCCTTGGAAACCTCAAGATCTTTTCTCCCTCCTTCCTTCTCCTCCACAATCTGGAGGAATATGCGGCATTCAAGACATGGGTCAGAGTCTTCATGATACTGTAACATTGATAGTCATTTGGCAACCGTCTTCTGTTCCATTTCCTTTGGGTCTCCAGTGGGGCTTTCTGGGTGCATCTTCTGCGGCCTTTGACAGAAAAGAGGGGCTTTGCAGGAGAACAGTGGAAATAATTATCTTGAAACTGATTTTCCACGAATAAATAGGGTTCAAAGGCACCATCCATTGGCCTTTCTTTTTTCAGATAACCAAAGTTCCAAATATTATGAATGTATTTGAGAAGTCTACGCTTGTTCATTGGATACCCTAAAAAAGTTGTGAGGATCCAGACTTTCCCTTCAATGGGTCCTTGCAAACGCAGAAGTGTTTCATGGAAAGGAAGGATTCTCTCCCAAATGGAATCAAATTCTATGAAGTGAACAAAGACGTTGACTTGTCTCCACTTAGAGAGGGCATCCCTGAGGGCTGCTGTATGTTCAGTTGTTGAGAAAAGTTGTGATATAACAAAACAAATTCCATTCCTGACAAGCATAGGAGAAAAAGTCCTCATGAAATTTTCTCCATTTTCTGTATCTGAAGCAAAGAGGCCAATCAAGGTCCATCTGAAATGGAGGAGCACTTGGACAATTGCTGGGTACTGGAATCCTTCTTTGGGACGCATCCGGTGGAAAAAGGGGAATTTGTTTTTATCACTCAGAGCCTCTAAAACAATTTTATGACTGATCTGAAAAAGCAATGAAGAATTCTGTGTTACATTTGGGGTCAGATCAAATCCAATATATTAGATTTTAATAAATCCAACCTGGTTGTCATGAATGTATTAGCATAGTTTGTTAATTAGACATTGTTTAAAATATTAAAGACAGACTATTAGCAAGATTGTATAATAAAAGTGGAAACTAATAAACAAATTAAAAAGCAATAAAAATGTAAATCATATGACTGTATCACCCCTACAATTTACTGCAATTAGATTAACACATGCAAATGCCAACTGAAGGATTCTATTCCAATAAAGAGCCTATTATAATTTTTTAGGATTGGTGCATCTTTTTCTGCTTTTGTATCCCAGATTCTTTCTGGAGGAAACTTTTTAGCTTCTTTCTCCAGTTGTACAACAAACAGGGAGACCTCAGTTCCTAATACGGTTTATGATTTATTAATTATCAAATAATTATTATGACAAAAGAATCCAAGTCTTCTTCACAGGGTATATAATCCAATGGGTAAGTGTGATAATATCACATTATCAGTGTAAATCAGTGTGTTCCAATATGCATTTAGCATGCTAAAGATGTGTACCTATAGCAGAACTTATAACAAAATAAAAGGGTTGGAAGGGACCTTGGAGGTCTTCTAGTCCAACCCCTGCTCAAGCAGGAACCCCTATACACATATAGGTTGGGTGAAACCAGGCTTAATAGCAGTAACTGTGAGAGGGATCCTGGAGTCTTAGTGGACAACCGATTAAATATGAGTCAAGAGTGTGCAGTGACAGCCAAAAAAGCCAATGCAATCCTAAATTGCACTAACAGAGGGATATAATCAAGATCAAGAGAGGTACTAATACCACTCTATAAAACTTGAGTACTGCATTTATAGTTTTGGTCACCACACTATAAAAAAAGATGTTGAGACTCGAGAAAAAGTGCAAAGAAGAGCAACCGAGATGATGAGGGAACTGGAGGCTAAAGCATACGAAGAACGGTTGCAGGAAGTGGGCCTGGCTAGTCTAGTGAAGAGAAGGGCCAGGGGAGACAGGATAGCAGTCTTCCAATATTTGAGGGGCTGTCACAGAGAGGAGGAACGGGGTCAAGCTATTTTCCAAAGCACCTGAAGGCCAGACAAGGAACAATGGATGGAAACTGATCAAGGAGAGATTCAACCTGGAAATAAGGATACATTTTCTGACAGTGAGAGCAATCAACCAATGGAACAGCTTGCCTTCAGAAGTTGTGGGAGCTTCATCACTGGAAGCTTTCAAGAAGAGACTGGACTGCCATAGGTCAGAAATGGTGTAGGGTCTGCTTGGACTATATGACCTACAAGATCCCTTCTAACTCTGTTAATCTGGTGTTAATCATGGGCCTGGTGGCTCAGCAGACTGATAGCATTGTGATTAACACCAGCTGTCTGCAATTACTGTAAGTTCGAATCTCACCAGGCTCAAGGTTGACTCAGCCTTCCATCCTTTCTAAGGTAGGTAAATTGAGGACCCAGTTTGTGGGGGCAATAAGCTGACTTTGTATATACAAAAGTATGAAGGCTATTGCTTAACACATTGTAATGATAAGAGTGATGGATCTAACCCAATAACTCACGGGACACAGGTATATCTTCTTTTAATTCTTTATTGTAGGCCTGGACTGTTCCCAGGTCCATTCAGCTAATAGTCACTGACTATTGCCTATCTCTTGCAGGTATGCATCTGGAACTGCTGGTTCTCCATGTGGTGGGAGCTCTTATACACAGGGGGAGGAGCCAGAAGGTAAGGTGTGGTTATGGGGATGATGGGATGTGTGGTCAGTTAACCCTTGCAGGGCTGTGGGCTTATGATTGTGAGATAGTTAGACATTTACCCTGACAAAACCCCCTCTAAATGTCTAACTGGGTACAGGTACATGGCATTTACATACACACACATCATATACATGATTTACATATGAACACATATTTTTGACATGAGATATCCATGTTGTTTATGCGGTAAGGGTTTTGTTAGTATATCTGCAGTTTGCTCCTCAGTATCACAGTGTATGGCCTTAATGAAACCAATCTCTGAGAATTGCCTAACATGTTTGCATTTGATATCAATGCGCCTTGATCGTTGACCTACGGCATCAGCTCTTGATATCTCTATTGCTGCCTTGTTGTCTTCGTGGATGATTATTGGGTATGATGGTTCAGTCCAAATGTGATTAAATAAGTCGTCAAACCATATTAGGTTATTTGTGGCCTTGGACAGGCAGACGAATTCTGCTTCAGTGGTGGAGGTGGCTACCAGTTTCTGTTTTCCTGTGTACCTGTCAGCCTCCGACTTTCTGCTTTGGCTGCCATAAGTAACGGGGGGAGGGGGGGGGAGAGCGTGGGGGAGGGGAGCAAGCTGGTGGATTTTGAAGAAACGAAACCTAATCACCGAAGTGGCTATCGGGTCAACCGTCATCGCGTTCCTGATTGATGACGATGCCAGACGTGCTTCCACCTGACCTCTGGGAGACCTTTGGATTGGGTGATTGATGATGGACAGTGGGAGGGGATGCTTTCTATATGCAACTTTCGCGCCTATTGCTTTAGTTTCAGCTTTCCTTTGGTTGCGTTCATTTCATTTTCCAGTAAAAGTACATTACTCTATAAAATATGGAGTTTGGCTCATTCTTTCCTGGACTTTGAAGGAAGCACACCTGACATTAAGCTGAAACTCACTCCAGTCATCCCGGATAAACACCGAGGGGACTGTGATCCAGATCATGTCGGATCAGGAAGCTGAAGAAGCAGAAATGGGAGCATCTGGCTCTACGATGCCTTCATTTCAAACAGAGAAAGAAACTGCCGAATGGTTAGGAAAACTCCGGCTGAGAGAGGAGCCTGAGGAAACCAGATGGTCGAAAGGAGTAGGAAGGCTGCCGGACTGGGGAGGGACCCCCCAGGGAGTAACCAGCTCCAGACCATGTAAGAGAGAGGCGGTGTGGCTGCAAGAGCAAAAGGAAAGCCTCATGCTGGCACAGGCATTGCAACTCCTCCATGATGTTGAAGAAAGCCGGAAAAGCCGTGAGTCTTATGGGTTCCCTGTAAAGAAGGGAGGAGACGGCCCCAGGGGGGGGAGCCGGAAGAAACAGCCTGTGGGGAGAGAGGATGAGGAAGCCGAGGAAAGAACATCTCAGATTTCGGGAGCTCAAGTGAGGGATGCAGCAGGTCAGGGACCCCCAGCCTTGCAGGCCCCTCCCCGCAGACGTAAAAAGCCAAAAATTCCCCCCCCCCAACCGGGAAATATGATGGGAATCCGAAGACCTTGGGTTATTTTTTGACTCAAGTGTGGAACCACATGCAGGACTGGGGGGAGGACTACTTATCAGATGCCGCTCGAGTGAGATGCGTCACGAGCGTATTAGAGGGAGCCGCAGCTGACTGGATGGCAGTCCTCCACAATAACGACTCCCCCTTGCTAAGAAACTACAACCAATTCATAGGAGCTCTTAGGAGACGTTTTGAAGACCACCTAGCTGAACGGAAAGCGAGACTTAGAATGAAAAGCATCCAGCAAGGCCGGAGATCAGTGGCAGAATACACCCAAGAATTCCGCGAACTGGCACCCTACATGACAGGGTGGTCAGAAGCGGCTCTCCTGGAGAGTTTCAAAGATGGGCTGAATGAAGAGATATACAAGGACTGTAGAGGCCGGGGGGTCGCCGAAGATTTGCAGAGTTAGTATATAGCAGCTGAGGATGTGGAGATCGAGCTGGCCCGAAGCCGACTCCGAGGGGGGCATGCTGGAGACCTGTCATCCTCCTTTCACCGTAAAGGAGCACCTAAGATGGCCGAAGGGAAGGCGGAAATCAAACCAAAGTCAAAGCCTTTCACCTGTTTCAAATGTGGGAAGGAAGGACATCGGGCTGCCGAATGTTTCTCCAAACCAGCACCTAAGACCACCGGTTTGGGACCAAGGAAGGCCGACAAAACACCCGCAAAAACCCGCGGCACCGCCCTGAAAGGAGAAGTCGTTGAGTTCGCTCCCCGAAACAAGGGTGAGTTGGGAACTCCGACCACCGACCACCGACGACGACAGCGGGACGGACTCCGACTCCGACTCCGATGATCTGGTGAGTCACACAGAGGACCCCATGCTCATCCCCGTAGAAATAAGGGTGCCATCCACAGGGACACAAGCGCAGATGTTAGCCTTACTAGACGCTGGGTGCACCAGGTGCATAATCACCCAAAAGTGGTGGAAAAGATGGGCCTGAGACTAAAAACGCTAAAAAGGCCCATTGCGTTCTGTCAGTTGGACGGATCAATTGCAGGGGGGGGGGGGCAGCCAGTTTTGTGACTGAACTCATTGAAATGCAGCTGGGGGATCACGTAGAAAGTCTCAGATTCATTGTGGCCCCTGGCATGGAACGACCCCTCATACTTGGACAGCCTTGGCTCCGTAGATGGAACCCACGGGTTAATTGGAAAACAGGGGTCTTGCGTATTCGCACCAGAAAACTGAGATTAGAGAGTGAACACCCCCCCCCAGAGGACAGGTCAGGGCCCGAAACTGTCTCCGTGAAGTTTTTAGTGAAAAGGCCTCGGATGTACTGCCTCCCCACAGAGATACGGACTGTACCATTGAAATACTCCCAGGTGTGAAACTTCCTAAACCGAAAATCTACCCCATGACCCCTCGAGAATCAGGGGAATTGCGAAACTTTATTGATAAAAATCTAGAACGGGGGTTTATTGAACCTGCCAAACCAAAGGTGGCGGCACCGGTGTTCTTCCGAGAAAAGAAGGATGGTTCCTTTCGCTTGGTAGTTGATTATAGGAACCTAAATGCGATTTGTGTGGAGAATGTTTACCCCCTACCACTTATGAAGGACATGCTATCTCACTTAGGAAAGGGAAAAATATTCACCAAACTTGATTTATGGGAAGCTTACTGCCGAGTGAGAATTAAAAAGGGAGATGAATGGAAAACAGCATTTAGCTGCCCACTTGGATGTTTCCAGTTTAGAGTGCTCCCGTTTGGACTACAGGGAGCACCTGCTGTGTTCATGCAATTGATTAACGAAGTACTGCATGAGCACCTGTTTAAGGGGGTTCTGGTCTACTTGGACAACATTCTTATCTACTCAGAGAACATGGACGACCATGTGAAATTGGTGCGAACGGTCCTGAAAAAACTCAGGGCTGCTGAACTATATGCCAAAATTTCTAAGTGCGAGTTCCATCAATGCAAAATTGACTATCTTGGATATCGCATATCACATGAGGGGATAGAGATGGACCCTGGAAAGGTTCGGGCCGTATTGGAATGGGCCGCCCCTGTCACTGCGTTGTTTTATTTACCAGCTGAGCTAATTATTTCTGGACTGTCAGACTCTCCGTAGCTTGCCAACTTCTTATCAGTAAGCTATGTGTTTCCGTATCCACCCACATTCCTTCACACACTCTTCCTTTTGTTCTCTTGCCAGAAAGGTCCGGCTGAGAAATAGCCGGCACTAATTATTTCAAAATGTAACAATTACTTTTCTTAGTTAGTGAGGTGTTTTATTTTCTTTATAAAAAATAAATGAGTTTTATTAGAGAACTTTTCTTCGGGTTTTCTTTTCAGAATATTGCAACTTGGAGAAAGCCTCGATCCATCCTCTAATCAGGGTGATTTGTCCCAGAGCCAAACATGGGATTAATCAATGCCCTGACATCTGGTAGCTTGGACGGTTGATTTATGGCTTTTTTTCCTTGTTTGTTATTTCTGATAAGAGCGCATAAGGCAATTAGTTTTTAGCTACTGAGGTACGCTAATTATTTTTGCTAAGATGCCGAAACACAAGAAAAAGGAAAAAATGAAGCCCAGAGCTTTATCCTCTTTGGAAGAAGAACAGGAGATAGTAACGCCCTCAAGATTCCAGCCTCTTGCTACGGCTACGCAATTAGAACAAGAAGGTGCCATGGGTGAAGAAGATCTGAAAATGCTTTCGGAAACACATCAAAGGAGAGATATCAGAACAGCTGCTTTTGAAGATAATGAACTGCGACTGAGGTCGGTAGCTTTTTCTTCTCAATTTGCATGCTATGAATCTATCCTCCCAGAGCCCACAGATTATGATGTGCTTGGTGCTAGGCCAAGAAAGTTTCCACAAACGGCAAAGCTTTTTCACCCCCACGCAGAGAGAGAAGTAATTCATTATTCTCCTCAAAGCCCTGAGCTCACCCAGCGTGAGATGGCCATCAAATCCTATCATGAGCATGTAAAATATTATGAAAATGAACTGTCTCGATTTAAAAGAGATTTGTTTATGCTGGAACAAGAAAAGGCAGAGTCCCGTGACTTAAGATTTTCAAAAGGGGCCATCTTGTCTTCTTCCTCAGAGCCAAAGACACTCCCCCTGGTGGATTTTTTGTCAGGCCAATCAGACCAGAGAGCACTGCATACGTCACATGAAAGTCTCCCTGATCAAGTTACACATAAACCTGCCACGCAGTCATTTCTTGTAACTGCAAAGCTGCCCGAAGCTAAAGGTGCAGCACCATCTGCTGGCAAAAGTAATTTACTACAGAAAGCTGAAAGAGAAAGGAGCTTAGATGAACACTTTAAATTACTACAGCAGACCCTGGCAAACCTGTCTCTAACTCATTCAGAGATTCAAGGTGAAATGCCACAAGTGTCTCCACGAGCCCAAACTCCAACACCGCCTGGCGGTGCTGGTGTCTTTTTAGATGGAACACAACCACGCTTAATGCAGCAAAGGCAAATGACTGCATCTCCAGCAGGTCATGCCAATATTGCAGATCAAGCACAAATGGCAACTGGAATACAGCAGATTCCAGTGCATCAGCCACAGCAGCTACAGATGCCTGCATATGTGCCCCAGCCACAAGTGCAAAGTGGGCCACCTCCTGGCCCACCTCCAATGGCACAACCAAGACCATTTTTAGGTCCACAACAGGCACAGCAAATACCACAGGCATTTCTGCCAGCACAGCCAGCATATCAAATGCAGGCTCCATACCAGGCATTTTCTGTCTCTCCACTAACTGGTGAGTCAAAACTAAAAATGTCAGGACACAATTACAAAGCCTGGGTCAGTGAGATTACACTATTGCTTCTTAGAGAAGGCACTCACTGCATGATTTTTTTTTATTGCAAAAGTTTTACAATTACATTTTCACCCCTTTCCCCCTCCCCCACAACCCACCCCAAACCTCCCAACCTCACCCTCCCTAACCCTCCCCTCCCCCCGGACTTCCATACAATATACTCAGATCAAAAAGAAAAACCCCCCTTTGTATAAAACTTGAACCCCTCCCTCCCCCTTGTAGTTTTTCATCTTCATTACATTAAAATATTTCTATCTTAATATAACATTTTCAAATAAAGGCTATTTGGTACTTCCTAGTTTGATATTTGTTCTGAACATAATCTATCCACTTTTTCCATTCCCATTCATAAGTCTCTTGTGAACAGTCTTTTAAATATGCTGAAATCTTCGCCATCTCTGCAAAACTGGCCATCTTCAAAGTCCATTCCTCGATAGTGGGCAAAGCTTCATTTTTCCAGTATTTACCTATCAATAATCTTGCTGCTGTTATCATGTACAATATCAACTTTGTTTCACCCAATGTAAAACCCTTAACTATACCCAATAAAAACAGTTGTGGAGAAAATTGATTTTTTTTCTTCAACACATTCTGCATAACCCACCAAATTTTTATCCAAAAAGCCTTAACTTTCTTGCAAGTCCACCAAACATGATAATATGTAGCATCTAGACTATCACATCTCCAACATTTTGGCTGAACATTAGGGTACATACACGACAATTTTTTGGGATCTAAATGCCATTTATAAAACATTTTATAGAAATTTTCCCTCAAGTTCTGCGACTGTGTGAACTTAACGTTCTGGACCCCAATTTTTTCCCATGTTTCCAACATCACTGGTTCTGCAAAATTTTGTGCTCATTTAATCATACAATCTTTAACCAATTCAGTTTCTGAATCCCTTTCTAACAAGACATTGTATAACCTTTTAATATGCATTGGACCTTTCTCTTTTATATGTCTAACCAATTCTTCCTCATGCAACATAATACCAGTTTTTTGGTCCTCTTTCCATCTCAGTTGGAGTTGATTATACTGTAACCAAGTTAGATTAATCCCTTCGTCCAACAGTGTCTCGAATGTCTTCAACTGCCATCTGCCCGCATCTGTAAAAAGAACCTCTTTATATAAAAACCCCCCGAGTGACATTATATTTGTATAATTATTTTGAAACAATTTCATGTTTGATTCTGCAACCTGAACTCCTAGATATTTTACCTTTGGTACGATCTCAAAACCTGCCCTCCTTTCAAGCTCGTATTTACGATCTTGTGTCATATTTTTGACTATCATCTTAGTTTTTTTCTGGTTTAGTCTAAAACCTGAAACTTTACCATAATCTTGTATAATGTCTTTCATCTGGATTATTGATTCCATTGGCTGTGTTAGGGTAACAACCAGATCATCTGCAAATGCCTTTATTCTATAATCCTCTTGCCTTATCATTATGCCTTTCAAGATATTAGAGTCCCGTATTGTATTTAACAAGACTTCTAGTGTCAAAATAACTCACTGCATGATTTTCAATCCTCTTGCTCAACCTTGGACTTTTGCAATAAGAGATTTAGAGATAAGGGCTCGCACAACATTATTGATGTCCATGGATACTGAACTGCAGGTCACTTTTCCACCAAATACAACAGCCCGACAAATTTGGGCTGAATTGGAAAATTGCTACAGGCCTGTCTTAATTGAATCTTCATGTTTACTCATGTCTGAACTCCACGGTTCGAGATTGAAACCCGGTGAACAAATTGGAGGGCATTTGACCAAACTGAAAGGACTGAGAACAGAATTGAGAGAAAGAGGCCATAACATTGAAGATATTCAAATGATCAGCATCATTATTAACTCTTTGAACTATGAATGGAAAGATGCTGTTACAAAAATTAACCAAGTCCCAATTGCTCAACGCACAGTGGACAATGTCTGTAGACTTTTAATTGAGGAAGAGGCATTCATGTTGGCCATGCCACACTTGAGAGGACCACCCGCATCAAGAGCTCCAGCTAGGTGCCCCTTCCGAGGAAGAACCTACGCTTCAAGGATGCCAAGATGCAACACCTGCAATCGTGTGGGACATGCCACCCGGGATTGTCCCCAACGAGTTCCAGCTCCCGTCACATACCAGCCCAGAGGAACAGATTCCAGAGGCAGAGGCAGAGGCAGAGGCAGAAGACAAGGTCGTTGTGGTCCCCGGCGTGATCCACAAACTCCACTCGCCACATTGGCTTTAACCAATGATCCACAACCTCAACCAGAGTACGACAGACGACTCCTGTGGACTTTGGACAGTGGTGCAGCATTGCATGTTACCTACAGAAAGGAACTTTTCACAGAAATGCACGAGCCAGAACCAGAACTACGTGAACTTTATTCTTTTTCAAATCATCCTTGTCAGGTCAAAGGAAAAGGAACTGTTTATGTTGAAGAGCTCGATGCATTCATTCCTGATGTTTATTACATACCAACAGCAACCAGTAACTTGCTTAGTCAGAGTCACTTGTCTAGAGCATTAAAATTCCAGGTTCACCACCTTGAAAATGCAAGTTACATAGTTAAAGATGGAGATATTGTTGCTGGAACCATATTAATTGGTGGTGTTTATTACTTAAAGCCAAAGCCTAAAACGCAAACACAGGCAAGTATACAAACTCCAAAAAGGGAGAGCACAGGCCCAGAGAGAGATGCTCCAGAGAGAGATCCTGTTGCTATTCCAAAGGCTCCTAAAGCCAACAAAAAGAGAGTTGGTAAACAGGTTGCTCAGAGCAAGCCTGAGGTTGCGCATAAAAATGTTAATGTTGAGAATTCACTAACTGGTAAACCTTTGCATTCCAGGTGTATCCATAAATGGCATAGAAGATTGGGGCATGCCAGTTTCCGTGTTCTCAGGAAGATGCCGGAGTTTGCAAAAGGTTTGGATCTAAAGGGGTGTAAGGTGTTTTTGGATTGTGCTGTATGCAAAAAGGCCAAATCCAAAGCAGCAGCCATTCCCAAACACGCTACACGCCTGTCAACACGCATTTTTGATTTGGTTCACATTGACATAGTTGGTCCATTCCTGCCATCATTTGGTGGTAGAAAATATTTTGTAACAATTGTTGATAATTACTCTAGATATGGATATGTATATCCTATGAAGGAAAAATCAGAGACCTTTCAGATCTTTAAAGACTTTGCAGTCCTTGTTTCTACCCAACAACAAGTTCGCATCGCCAGAATCCAGAGTGATCGTGGTGCTGAATTCATGTCTCAGTGTTTTTTTTTTGTTTGTTTTTTTTAATTTGATTTATATGCCGCCCTTCTCCGAAGACTCAGGGCGGCTTACAATGTGCTCAGCAATAGCCTTCATCCTTTTGTATATTTATACAAAGTCAGCTTATTGCCCCCACAACTGGGTCCTCATTTCACCTACCTTAGAAAGGATGGAAGGCTGAGTCAACCTTGAGCCTTGGCAAGATTCGAACCCTGCAGTAATTGCAGGCAGCTGGTCTTAATAATCAGCTTAATAACAGGGTGCCTTAAACCCCTGTACTACCAAGGACTGGATGCGTAAAAATGGAATTATTCATCAGACTTCAGCCCCTTACACACCGGCTCATAATGGAGTCGTAGAGAGAAGACAAGAGGTACTGCAAACCATGATGCGTTGTCTTCTAGAAGACGCCAACCTTGGTAAGATATACTGGGGTGAAGCTATAAAATATGCAAATTACATTGTCAACCGTACTTGGAGCAGTGTAATAAATCAGACTCCTTTCTTCATGTTGTATGGCTACAAGCCCGATCTTAAAAACATCCATATTTTTTGTTCATATGCTATGGTGAACATTCCCTTAGCTCAAAGAAGAAAAGGAGGTCCAGCAGCAAAGAGACTGAGATTTATGGGCATTGATGATAACTCAAAATGGAGCAAATTCATTGACTCTAAACATGTAATTGTGATTTCCCAATCTGCTAATTTTGAAGAAGATATTGACTGGTCCAGGATTCATTCCAATGAACCTGGAATTTATTTTCCTAGAGATGATACTGCTGATGCCATGCAGATTGATGATCAAGATTCCACCACTGGTTCTTCTCAACCCGATGTTCCGTCTTCGCAAGCCGCGGATGCTGACACTAGCAACGAAAGTGAGGACGAGGACGAAGCAGAAGACTGGACAGTTGTTACGAGACGTTCCAAGAGGGCCACAAAAGGAATCCCTCCACAACGATATTCTTGGCAACTGACAAAAGCACCCTTGCCTTTGATTTGCAATGTCACACTTCCACCTGATAATTTCACACAAATCAAGCAGCTCCTTGATTCAGAGCAAGACAAATGGTATGATGCAATGCAGGTTGAAATGGACAGTCTAAAGAAACTTAAAGTATTTACACCTGCAAAACCTCCAGCAAACAAAAAGGTCATTGGCACTCAATGGGTCTACAGAATCAAAAAGAAACTGTACAAGGCCAGACTTGTAGCTCAGGGTTTCGCTCAATGTTATCCTGAGGACTACACAAATACCTATTCACCAACAGTCAGAACTGAGAGTGTAAAAATTGCTTTAGCAACTGCAACTATCCTTGGTTTAGAAGTTTTCCAGTTCGATGTTGACACGGCTTATCTGCATGCAGACCTAGATGAAGAGATCTACGTGAAAAGTCCTCCAGGATTCCGACAGCAAGAAGGGGATACCTGGTTTCTAAACAAAAGTCTTTATGGTCTGAAACAGTCTGGTTTAATGTGGTACTTATGTCTTACTGACAAACTAAATTCAATGGGCTTTATTAAGTCCGAAACTGATGAGTGCGTGTTCACAAAAAGATCTAACAATACATATGAGATAGTTCTTGTTTATGTTGATGATATTGTTTATATTGGTCCAAATAAGCAAATGAGTGAGATTTTTGCCAAAGCTTTGCAGAGATACTTCACATTGAAATCATTGGGTCACATTAGCACTTATTTAGGTGTTCACATTGAAAAAAACACAGAAGGGGTTTAGTCTTTCACAAGAAGATAAAATTGAACAAATTTTGCATCATTGCAACATGAAAGATGCTAACACAACAAAGACACCCATGCAAACAGATTTTCACAACTTGACACAAGAAGCAAGTCCTGAGTTTGAGGATCAAACACTTTATCGTTCAGTCATTGGGTCACTGTTGTACATTAGTAGTTGGACCAGACCCAACATTGCACTTAGTGTTAATCTCTTATCTCGACATGTAGGTAAGGCAAAACAGTTTCATTGGACATGTATTAAGAAATTATTGAGATACCTAAAATACACTAAACATTTGAAGTTATTGTTAGAACCAACACATACTGATTATGCAGAATTAAGTTGTTATGCAGATTCTGATTGGGCAAGTGATAAGAAATCACGTAAAAGTACTTCAGGTTATATGATGTTCTTAAATGGATGTCCTGTTTATTGGCAAGTACGTAAACAGAATTTTGTTTCTTGTTCATCTACTGAAGCTGAATATGCTTGTGTTTCAGATGCATGTAATTCTCTAACTTGGTTTGATGCTTTAGTCACAGATATCTGGACACACCCGATCCGACCGATCACAGTGATGGAAGACAATGAATCGGCGGTTTATATTTCTGAATCACATTTCACAGGTTCTAGGTCCAGACACATTGACATCCGTTATCAAAACATAAAACATTTAGTGAAAAAAGGTTTTGTCAAAATGCAATATGTATCTACACATGATCAAATTGCTGATATGCTCAACAAACCACTTCCAGCAGCTCAACACGAGTATCTGCGTAAGAAGATGTGCCTTATTTGATGATGTACTGATATTCGCTCAACTGGCAAAGAAGAGGAATGTCACTGCGTTACTTTATTTACCAGCTGAGCTAATTATTTCTGGACTGTCAGACTCTCCGTAGCTTGCCAACTTCTTATCAGTAAGCTACGTGTTTCCGTATCCACCCACATTCCTTCACACACTCTTTCTTTTGTTCTCTTGCCAGAAAGGTCCGGCTGAGAAATAGCCGGCACTAATTATTTCAAAATGTAACAATTACTTTTCTTAGTTAGTGAGGTGTTTTATTTTCTTTATAAAAAATAAATGAGTTTTATTAGAGAACTTTTCTTCGGGTTTTCTTTTCAGAATATTGCAACTTGGAGAAAGCCTCGATCCATCCTCTAATTAGGGTGATTTGTCCCAGAGCCAAACATGGGATTAATCAATGCCGACAGCCCCACGCACCCGCAAACAATTACAAAGTTTCCTGGGTTTTGCGAATTTCTATAGACAGTTTATCCCCTCATTTGCCAAAATAGCTCTGCCTATAACAAATCTTCTGAAAACTAAGGGTGAGGCAAAACCAAGGCCCTCACGACCTCTTGAATGGACTATGGACTGTCAAGCAGCTTTTGAAAAGTTGAAACGACTGTTTGCTGCTGAGCCGGTCCTCAAACATCCAGACATGGAAGAGCCTTTTGTAGTACAAGCAGACGCAAGCAATGTGGCTCTGGGAGCAGTACTTCTGCAAAAGAACGCAGAAGGGGAATTACAACCCTGTGCTTACATATCCCGTAAATTATCAGAAACCGAGAGGAGATGGGCCATATGGGAAAAAGAGGCTTTTGCGGTGCGATGGACATTGTTAATGTGGAGACAATTTCTGGAAGGAGCAAAGCACCCGTTTGAAGTTTGGACTGATCACAAAAATCTGGAGGCGTTGAAAACACCACGTAAACTGTCACCAAAGCAAGCTCGTTGGGCCCAGCATTTCAACCGTTTTAATTTCACTCTACACTACATTCCTGGTGGAAAGAATTTCATGGCAGATGCACTCTCCAGAATGCCTCAATACAACAGTACCGAGAAAGAAGTGGTTCAACCCATCATCCCTTCGACACAACTGGCAGCGCCAATGACTACCAGAGCACAGGCGAGGGCCGATCCAGCACTTTCAGGCAACCTACTACAGAAATTACAAGAAGCCTTAAAAACTGACAAATGGTTTAAAACCCATTCAAATGAATGTACCCTCCGTGATGGTCTAGCTTGGATAGGGGCTAAATTGTATGTCCCTGAGAGTTTAAGACTAACAGTATTACAATACGCTCATGATGCCAAGGCAGCCGGACACTTTGGATTTGTTAAAACTCTACATCTTGTTAAAAGACAGTTTTGTTGGCCTGCCCTTAAAAGGACATAGAAGCATATGTGGCTAGTTGTCTGGTGTGTGCCTCAGCTAAAAGACCTCCGGGGAAGCCACCTGGTTTGCTGCAGAGTGTGGCAAGACCGGATGCCCCTTGGAAGGAAATATCCATGGATTTTATTGTTGACCTACCAGAAAGTGAAGGGTGCACAGTCATTTGGGCAGTAACAGATTTATTTTCCAAACAAGTGCATTTCATCCCCTGCTCTAAAATCCCTTCAGCAAAAACTCTTGCAAAACTGTTTATTCGTCATATTTACAGATTACATGGAGCTCCAAAACGTATAATTTCGGACGGGGTGTACAATTTACTTCCAACTTTTGGAAGGAGTTTTTAAAGTTAATAGGCTCCGCCCAAGGACTAAGCTCCGCCCACCACCCCCAGACTAATGGGGCCTGTGAGAGAACCAATGCTGTGTTAGAACAGTACCTGAGATGTTATGTAAATTACCAGCAAGACAACTGGGTGGACTTATTGCCATTTGCGGAGGTGGCATACAACAACTCTATCCATAGCAGCACCGGGTTCACTCCGTTTAAGGTAGCATCTGGTCAGGATTTTGTGCCGATCCCCGAGTTACCACAAGACACCCCACAAAACCCATCTTTGGTTGAGTGGATCGAACAGTTACGGAGCACTTGGGTTGTAACTCGAAAAGCCCTAGATGATGCACACCGAGCGCATAAGACACAAGCAGATAAAAAACGGACCCCGGCACATGTGTATAAAGTGGGTGACAGGGTTTATCTTTCCACCAAATACTTACAGACTTCACAGAAATCATAAAAGCTTGGACCCAAGTATGTGGGTCCTTTCCTGGTCACTAGACTTATTAATCCAGTAACAGTTGAATTGGAATTGCCAAAAACGGTGAGACAGATACACCCTGTGTTTCATGTTAGTTTGTTGAAACCAGAACACTTGTCCCCTTTACGACCGGACCAAGATTCCCCTCCGGTTCCCATGCTGATAGAAGGGGAGCAACATTTCGAAGTCAAAGAAATTCTAGACTCTAGGAAGCACCATGGTAGGGTGCAATATTTGGTGGCTTGGAAACATTTCCCTTTGTCTCAAGCTGAGTGGGTGAACAAACGTGATGTCCGGGCGCCAAAGAAAGTACAGTTGTTCCATAACAAATATCCTGATAAGCCTTAATGCCTATATTGCAATTTCTTTTTTTCCCTTTCCTTCCCTTTTCCCTATTTAGGACTAACGTCTTTTCTCTGGAGGGGCCGAATGTCAGCCTCCGACTTTCTGCTTTGGCTGCCATAAGTAACGGGGGGGGAAGAAGAGTGTGGGGGAGGGAAGCAAGCTGGTGGATTTTGAAGAAACGAAACCTAATCACCGAAGTGGCTATCGGGTCAACCGTCATCGCGTTCCTGATTGATGACGATGCCAGACGTGTTTCCACCTGACCTCTGGGAGACCTTTGGATTGGGTGATTGATGATGGAGAGTGGGAGGGGATGCTTTCTATATGCAACTTTTGTGCCTATTGCTTTAGTTTCAGCTTTCCTTTGGTTGCGTTCATTTCATTTTCCAGTAAAAGTACATTACTCTATAAAATATGGAGTTTGGCTCATTCTTTCCTGGACTTTGAAGGAAGCACACCTGACAGTACCAATGGATGGGGCTGCCATTGAGAAATATTACATAACCTGAGGTGCTTTTTCTACTTTTGATGTCTCCCGCCCAATCAGCGTCAGCATAACATGTCAGTCTTGGTTTCGTGGACATTTCTGGTTCGAGGCATAGTTGAGCGTCGATGCTGTATTTAAGGTATCTGAGCAACCTCTTGATGGCGTCCCAGTGAGTTGTAGTAGGCTTGCTTACGTGTCTGGATAGCAAATTGACTGCCAGAGCAATGTCAGGTCTAGTCCAATTGGCTATGTACAATAGTGACCCTATGGTAGACCTGTACAATTTGTTGTCATTAAAGGGTTCAGACTCATCATACATGCTTTTCAGAAAGTCTGGTTGCATGGGTGTATCACTGGGCTTTGCCTCTGACATATTGCACTTTGATAACAGTTCAATGATTTTTTCTTTTGGGGAAAGTTGGAATCCTTTATCAGTCTTGGTCACGTGAACTCCTAGGTACTTGTCAATTTTACCTAGTGATTTTAAGGAGAAGTGGCTCCCCAGCTCAGTGGCAAATTTATCACATTTGTCCTTGTGTTTGCCTATGTACAGAATATCGTCCACATAGACAAGTATGCCCTCAAATAAGTCATTTTCTCTTTTTGTAAAAAAGCATTTGTCAGCTGAAGTGGCTGTAAAACCCATAGAGCTGAGGGCTTTGGCTAAGCAATCGTACCATCTCTTGCCCGATTGCTTGAGTCCATACAAGCTTTTGTTCAGGAGCCAAGTGTTGCTTTCTCCTTCACTGTATCCTGGAGGTGCTTTAACGTATATTTCTTTGTCCAACTCAGCATGGAGATATGCGGTCTGCACATCAAACTGGAATACTTCAAGTCTCAGAATAGTGGCTATCACCAGTGCACTTTTGACACTCTCAGCTCTGACAGTAGGTGAGTAGGTGTCTGTGTAATCCTCTGGGTACTTCTGGGCAAACCCTTGTGCGACCAGCCTTGCCTTGTACAGTGCTTTGTTGTTCTCCAGTGTTTTGATTCTGAACACCCATTTTGTCCCTATTGGTTTCTTGTTTTCTGGTACTTGGGCTGGTGAATACACATGTAGGTCTCTGAGGCTCTCCATTTCCCTGTCCATGGCTAATTTCCATTTTTCTCTCTGTTCTTGGGGGAGGTTCAGTATGTCTTCATAGGAATTAGGTGTGGCATTGTTGTTATGTATGGTCATGATGTAGTCTTCTAGTCTTTTTGGCAATTTATTTCTATTCCCCCTTACAGGTCTACCTGGAGATGTATCTGTCTCGTGCATGCGCTCGGCCTCTTTGCTTGTTAGGCTGTCTAATTTTAGAGTGGGGTGTCCTTCCTTCCACTCTTTAGTGCTTATTTTGTGATGTTTGGTTCTGTTTGGTTTTGCTTCCTTCATTTTCTCTGTGGTTATCTCCCCTTCCCTCTGACCATGGTTGTGTGTGTCTCTGTTGGTGAGGATGTCATTGGAGTGAAGCCTTAACCAGTTTGAATTTTCATGGAAGTCTGCAGATCTGGATACTATAAATCTGTTGTTGCTGTCTATGAACCTGTAGCCTTTTGTTCCTGGCTCATACCCCACGAATTTTAACCTTTTGGATACCTTTTCTCCCTTCCTTCTCAATTGCCTGGGGGTGTGAACGTCTGCTGGGGCACCGAATATGTGTAAGTGGGCCAGGTTAGGTTTTCTTTTGTACAGCATTTCATATGGTGTTTTGTTAATGGAACTTGACCATAACCTGTTTAGCGTGTAGTTAGAATAATGCAATGCCGCCGACCAGAAATATTGTCCCATCCCTGCGTCCTCCAAAACTCACCTCATCATAGTTTGGAGCACCCTGTTCTTTCTTTCTATGACCCCATTCTGGAATGGTGAAAAAGGCGAAGAAGAGTAGTGCACTATACCCTGCTCCCTTAACCATCTTGTGAACTCTTTAGCCATAAAGTCTGACCCCCTGTCGGTCATTATTTGTTTTATTTTTGTATTGTGCTGTAGCTCTAACCTCTTGTGGAACTCTTTGAACCTTTGAGATACCTCGTTCTTGTGTCTTAGTGAGTAGACGTAGCCATATCTGCTGTAATCATCCACAATAGTTAGCAAGAACCTCTTTCTATGTCTGACAGATGGCCTCAATGGCCCTACCAAGTCCATATGTATTAGTTGGAATGGAGACTCAGTGGTTCGTTCTGACCTTCTTGGCCTTGCCTTAACCTTAATCTTTGAGCACTTACAAACTGAACACTCTAGATAATTTTCACAGTTTTTTACTTTAAGGCCTTCAGTACAATCTAGCATTTTCTTTACAACAGGGAAGCTAATGTGTCCCAGCCTCCTGTGGAGGAGGTGGGTACAGTTGTCATGCATTGGTTTTCCAATAGACACAATGTTTTTACCAGATGGTTTACAGTTGGTTACCTCCTGGCGCACCCCCTCTGTCTCAGTGTTTCCCTTTTCCCCATTGTCTGTGCTTGTGTTAATACTTCCTTCATTGCCCATGCCAGGTGCGAAGTAGGGCAGGCCCTCTCTTATGCTTACCTCCCCTATCTTATTTCCTTGTTTAAGTACATAGGCCTTTCCTTCCCTGAACAGTATTTCACTGCCTGTGTCTTGTGTGAACTTGGTGGTAGCTAACACGTTGTAGGGTATCTCAGGTACATACAATACCCCCTCTATTTCTCCAAATCGCTGGATGTGCACGTTCCCCTTCCCTACCACTTGGATACTACTTTGATTGGCTACCTTTAACTTGAAGTCTGCCTCAGTGAGTGAACTGAATAGTTCCAGGTTACACGTTGTGTGGTTTGTGGCCCCTGAATCTAAGAGCCACATGTCCTTTTTTATTTTTTGTTTGGCATCTGAATTATCACATCTAAAGCCACACATGGAGCCTGGGTAGCTGTCCCTAGAGCTATCCCTGCTCTCGTGGTGTCTTCTGGGGTTGGGGGACCATCCCCGCCCTCTCTCTTTGAAAGGCCTGCGCTCTGGTGACCGCCTCCCTCTGCTATCGCTGTAACCCCTATCCCTGTTGTTCTTAGGGCAGTCCCTCTTTAAATGGTTCCTGGATCCACAAGAGAAACATTCTGGGGTGTTCCTTGTCCTATCCTGAAATTCAACTCTCTTTATGGGTCTGGGGTCCCTCCTGGATAGGTGGCGGTCCCTCCTTAGGTTGTCCTCAGCTATCAACCTAATTGTGAGTGTGCCTAGCGATAGATGTTCTATGCTGAGGCTATCCAATTTATTTATTTATTTATTTATTTATTTATTTATTTATTTATTTATTTAATTTGTATACCGCCCTTCTCTCAGGAGGGACTCAGGGCGGTGAACAGCCAAAATTAAAAAAAACATACAAATGCAGAAGTTAAGATAATTAAAAAGAATTAAATCACTGGCTACCCAATTTAAAACCCCAAATCCATAAAATTTAAAATCCCAATTAAAAACCATTTAGGCTAGGCCGGCTTGATGAAATAAAAATGTCTTCAGGGCTTTACGGAAGGTCCGGAGGTCCGGGATCAATCGTATTCCAGGAGGCAGCTCATTCCACAGGGCGGGTGCCCCCACAGAGAAGGCTTGCCCCCTGGGGGCCGCCAGCCGACATTGCCTGACCGACGGCACCCCGAGGAGGCCCTCTCTGTGAGAGCGTATTGGCCGGTGGGAGGTTATCGGTAGCAGGAGGTGGTCTCGCAAATACCCTGGCCCTAAGCCATGGAACACTTTAAAGATGAGAACCAACACCTTAAAGCGCACCCAGAAGACCACCGGGAGCCAATGCAGCTCGCACAGGAGAGGTGTTACGTGGGAGCGCCACGTCGCTCCCATAATCACCCGCGCGGCTGCATTCTGCACCAGCTGGAGCCTCCGGGTGCTCCTCAGGGGGAGCCCCATGTAGAGAGCGTTGCAGTAGTCCAGGCGTGACGTAACCAAGGCATGAGTGACTGTGCACAAGGAGTCCCGATCCAGAAAGGGGCACAACTGGCGTATCAGGCGAACCTGATAAAAAGCCCCCCTGGCCACGGCTGTCATATGCTCTTCTAAAGACAGCCGTGTGTCCAGGAGGTCGCCCAAGTTGCGAGCCCCCTCTGTGGGGGTCAGTGACTCGCCCCCAATAGCCAGCGATGGCACCAGCTGGCTATACCGGGATGCCGGCATCCACAGCCACTCGGTCTTGGAAGGGTTGAGCCGAAGCCTCTTCCTCCCCATCCAGACCTGCACGGCCTCCAGACACTGGGGCATCACTTCGAGGGCATCATTGGGGTGGTCTGGGGTGGAAATGTACAGCTGAGTGTCATCAGCGTACAGATGGCATCGCACCCCAAACCCATGGATGATCTCACCCAGTGGCTTCACATAAATGTTGAACTAGTGTTCGGTTGGATTCGGAGCGACTAGCCCTCCAACCACTCTCTAGGCGTCTTTTCCGGCACTTCATCTGCCTCAGCTCCTCGGAAAACCAAGGGGCCGGGCAGGTTCGGCATCGGGTCAGAGGCCGCAAAGGCACGACTCAGTCCAGAGCACCGGTGGCTGTCCTATCCCAGGCAGCCACCAGATCTTCAGCCGAGTCATGAGCCAGAGTTTCAGGAACTGGCCCAAGCTCCCTCTGGAACCTATCAGGATCCATCAGGCGCCTGGGGCGGAACCACCTGGTCGGTTCCGCCTCCCTGCAGTGGGGTGCAGCGGTCAAAAGGTCCAGTCTCAGGAGAGAATGGTCCGACCATGACAGGGGTTCAATAACTATATCCCCTATATCCAGACCACTCAGCCACTGACCAGAGATAAAAACCCAGTCCAGAGTGTGTCCTCCCATGTGAGTGGGGCCATGAATTAATTGTGTCAGGTCCATGGCTGTCATGGAAGCCATAAACTCCCGAGCCATCCCAGACGCCTCACCGGTAGACGGCAGGTTGAAATCCTCCATGACCAAAAGTCTGGGGGTATCAACCGCCACCCCGGCAATAATGTTGAGAAGCTCGGGCAGGGCCGCTGTCACGTGGCAGGGAGCCAGGTACGCGATCAGCAGGCCCACCTGCATCCCATGGCCCCACTTCACCAGGAGACACTCACATCCGGCTATCTGAGGTACAGTGGCCTCCCTTGGATCAAGACCTTCCTTTATAACGACTACCACCCCCCCACCCCTGCCCTGGGCCCTTGGCTGATGAAATGCGCGGAAACCTGGTGGGCACATCTCTACGAGGGGGACCCCCCCTCTTGGCCCAGCCAGGTCTCTGTAATACCTGCCAGGTCTGCACCCCCCTCCTGTATTAGCTCACAAATGAGGGGGGCCTTATTAACCACAGACCTGGCGTTGCACAGCATCAGTCTAAGGCCTGGGCTCTGAGACTCTGGACAGCCGGGGAGACGAGAAGAGTCATGGGGGCCGAGGCATGCCACCGCTTAGAGATAGTGGGTGCGTGCCCCCACCACCTGATGTGGCCCCCTACTCCCGCCATATCTGCCCCTCCCAACCACGGTCCTGATAGAATTGCCCTCCACCCTATCCACACTGAGCTCCTCCACACCCCGCTCCCCGCCTTCCGTTCCATGCCCCTGTAACGAGCCTGACCTATGCCCCTCCCTACCCACCCCCTGCCCTAAGCCCCTTAAAAGATTACAAAAAGATAATTTTAAAAAACCCCACAACCCCCTCTTTGCAGCATGCCACCTCTCGGGGTTCCAAAGCCCGTCATCGAGGTAGGCCCTCGATAGAGTGGAGGGCCAAGCCTGCGAGAGGGGGGAGTCTCACAGACCAAGAAGCTCTGCTGCGGAATACATCTTGACCACAGAGGATGGGAGCAACCATATCCTAGGGGTCTATATAGGAGGTCCAGGGGAGAGACATGGAATGGGAGTCTCAAGAGCATTTTCAACAAGACCAGGTCCACTGTCCCCTCACAACAGAGGACGAAGTCAGGTTCCAGGTTGACCACAGTCCAAGGGGGAGGATAGACCCAACCACCCTCTCACGGTGGTCCGATCAACCAGTCGACCCCGTCTTGTGGTGAGATGGCAGCGATGAACCAATGCAGACAGCACAGCATCCGGGGCTCAGGTCCAAAAACCGCCCTCTCATGGCAGTTGGTCCGATGGTCAGGTCCCCTCTGCTGGCAGATGCAAGAAATTCAATATCATCCCAGTTCAGCCCCCAGGGGCCCCGACATCAGAGCCACCCTCTCACGGTGGTTTAACTGAGCCCAGCCCTCTCAGCTGATGGGATGGAGCCATGTACCAGCCCCCATTCAGATTTAAATAGTCCTCCCCACAGTTAGGGAAAGTTCAGATGAAAATAAACTTGGCGTCAAGTGAGTCAATGAGCTAGCCGACAATCCAAGGTGGGCATAGTCCCGGTAGAGAAGCATTGGGGAGAAACAGGGGCAGTTATCTCTGCCCCCCCCAGCCCCCACATAAACAATGGAGGCCTCCCAAGATCTAAGAGCGTCTCATGCCAGGTCCTCGCCCAACGCAAAAGGCAGATGATCTCCCGGCCTCGTTGCCCCCCCCAATCCCCAGCTTCCTGGGGGGGGTCTCCTCCCTGCCAGGCCCTCTGGACTGCCATCACAGCTGCCGTTGTCATGCCATTGCCGCTGTCGCTGCCGTAACGCCCAAAAGGTCTGGCAGCGTCCCAAAGATCTTCTGGGAAATCCGGCAACTCCCACAGCACTCCGGGCAACCCCTCAGCCTGGGAAATCGCCGTACAGCAGTGCCCCAGGCAAAAACGCTGCCACGCCGATTCCGACGCCCACGTGGGCTCCAGCTGGAGGAAACGCTGCCGACGCCCAGCTGATGCAGTCCGCTGCTCCCGACATCGCCCGCTCTCTCTCTCTGCCCAGCCTCAATATCCGGAGGGGAAAAGACCCTCTCCATGTGGGCAGAGAGTTCTCCTAACCGGGCCTGGGGTCGTAGATCTTCACAACGACCCCCAAAAGACCCCAGAGGGTAGGTCAGTCCCTCATCCTCAAGCCGCGATCTCGGCAACCGTCGCCATCAATTGAGTTACGAAGTTGTCCCAGCTGCTGTCTAATGAGTTAATAATAATACTCATCATGCTTTCCTCGGTTATTATCTCTCCTCTTTGCATAAGCTCAGCTCTGGTTGCATTTAATTTCAGTATATGTTCGCTCATGGGAACCCCTGGTCTAAGTCTGGCGGAGTGGAATTCTCTAGATATCCTTGTTGTTGTGGCTCTACTCTGACTATAGAACAAACTGTATAACTTTTGTATGACCTCAAACACAGTTAAGTTATTACCAATAGTGGGATACATAGTGGAAGGAATGGTTGTTAACAATATATAAAAAGCTTTGTGGTGAACACAGTCAATTTCTAATGACCAGGGCTTTTCTGGAGGTCCATTAATTAGAAAGAGTGCATTTTCTTTCATAAAGGCAACTTGTAACTGTTGGTTCCACTCTATGAGGTTTCCTCCATCTATCTGTAATTTTGGTAGATTAAGAGGTATTGTCCCAGAATTGTTATAGTAGTTACTTACTGGAGGTAGCTGTCCATGGTCCAGGGTATGACTAAACTCACAATAAGGCAGGGGTATGCATGTTGTCAGTCTGTACTGATTTGTCTCTATGCTCCTTTCTCCTCTCGCTGTAGGTGGGGATGTTGTAACTCTGTACTGATTTGTATCTATGTTTCTTCTTTCTCTTTCTGTAGGTGAAGACTGGGCATGCGCGAAGATCATTTGGCGCTGGAAGTCGTCGGGTGAGGAGCTCTCTGCCATGGCTCCTGCATCTAGGCCCAGGCCTGCCGGAGGGGGTTCGGGTCCGTCCCTGAAGTACCTGGACTGGGTGCTGGATGTCCGGAGTCGCTCCTGGGTGGCCGGTTCTCTGCTGGGCATCAGTGGAAGGTGTAGAGACATCGCGGTCATCGGTCGAGGACTTCCCAATCTCGGCTGCCCGGCGGCAGCGGCGGCGAATCCAGATCGGCGGATGCTGGTCACCGGGAGAGCGAAGAAGCCCGGAGAAGGTTGCAACGTAGGTGAGTATCTGGTTTGGGCATCTTCCCTTGGGTCTCGCTGCGGCGGCTGGAAGGGTGGTGGATTCGAATCCTGCTGTGGGATCGGTCCGTGGGTGGTCGGTGTGCTGGGCTCGCTGCAGAGGCATGTCCTTCTCATTGGGGTTGGCGGGATCGGTGTCTCGCTCTCGATGGCCGGTTTGTTGCCTTTCTGGTTCCTGGAGGCCTCCTCGTGGCTCGCGGCTGGCTCGGGAAGCCAGAAAGCGGGGCCAAATGCTGCCTTCAGAGTTTTGATGGCCTTTTCTACCTCGAGCTCAGTAGGCGAGCTCCTGGTGCCTTGGATTTGCCCATCGTCATCGTTTGTTGGGCTTTCTTCGTCCGATTCGGGTTCTCTGCAGGTTCGCGCCATTAATTTTGAACCCGGACTTCCTATTGGTTGCTGGCCATTCCAAGATGGCCACCAGGAAAATGGCATGAAAGTGGGCTCGTACCGGTCAGGGGTATCAGGCTGGAGGAACTCCTCCCTTACCGGTGCGTTGGTCTCCTGCTCTCATTCCTGGGCTTCCATCGCTGCTCCATGGCTTCTCAGGAGGCTTTGGAGTTTCGTGATGAGCTCATCGTCGTTGGCAGGCATTTCCATCATCTCGAGTATGGACAGTCGGAGTTTGTCTTCTTCCTGGGCTGTGTTTCTGTTGCGGTCACTTGCTGCTCCCATCTGTCCCTCGTCTCTGGGTGGTGGGTCCGGCTCGGAGTCCTGTTCACCCTCAGATGGGATGTTTCTTGGAATGGCACCTTCAGATGCCAGTAGTTCAGCCATTCTTTTTGCAAATGCTCTGGTATTTACTCTGTTTTCCTTCTTAGAGTAAACAGTTCGTTCAGTCATCGTCCAGAGTTATGGGTAACCATCCTCTGCTACCATATTGATAAGAGTGATGGATCTAACCCAATAACTCATGGGACACAGGTATATCTTCTTTTAATTCTTTATTATAGGCCTGGACTGTTCCCAGGTCCATTCAGCTAATAGTCACTGACTATTGCCTATCTCTTGCAGGTATGCATCTGGAACTGCTGGTTCTCCATGTGGTGGGAGCTCTTATACACAGGGGGAGGAGCCAGAAGGTAAGGTGTGGTTATGGGGATGATGGGATGTGTGGTCAGTTAAGCCTTGCAGGGCTGTGGGCTTATGATTGTGAGATAGTTAGACATTTACCCTGACATGTAAGCCGTCCTGAGTCTCCGGAGAAGGGCGGCATATAAATCAAAATTAAAAAAAATAAATCTGTATCTATTTATACTATTTCAGACAAGTGGCTGTCCAGTCACTTCTTAAAAGCCTCCAGTGATGGACCACCCACAATTTCTGAAGGGTAGATGTTCCATTCCTCAGCATTAGGAAATTTCTTCTTATTTCTAGGTTGCTTCTCTCCTTGATTAGTTTCCATCCATTGTTTCTTGTCTTGCTTTCTAGTACTTTGAAAAATAGGTTGACTTCCTCTTCTTTGTGGTAGCCCCTCAAATATTGGTATATTGCTATTATGCCACCCCTAGTCCTTTCCACTAGACTAGACATACTGAATTCCTGCAACTGTTCCTCATATGTTTTAGTCTCCAGGCCCTAAATCATCTTAGTTCCTCTTTTCTGCACTTTTTCCAGAGTCTCTACATCTTTTTTATAATGTGGTGACCAAAACTGGATGCACTATTCAAAGTGTTGTCTTGCCAAGGTATTATAAAGTGGTACCAATACTTCATATGATCTTCATTTTATCCCTCTGTTAATGCAACCTAGAACTGAATTGGCTTTTTTGGCTGCTGCCACACATTGCTGGCTCATATTTAAGTGATTGTCCACTATGACTCCAAGATCCCTCTCACAGTTACTGCTATTGAGCCTTGTTTCACCTCATCTGTAAGTGTACATTTGTTTTTTCTAGCTTAAGTGTAAAACCTTACTTTTCTCTACATTGAATTACATTTTGTTAGATGGGCCCAGGGTTCAAGTCTACCTAGATCCATCTGAATCTTGAGCCTATCTTCTGGGGTGTTGGCTATTTCTGCCACTTTAGTGTTCTCTTCAAATTTGATGATTTCCCCATTTTTCCCCTCATCCAAATCATTCACGAAGATGTTGAAGAGTACTGCGCCTAAAATGGAACCTTGGGGTCCCCCACTGCTTGTTTCCCTTCATGCAGACGTAGTTCCATTGAGGACCACAGGCTGACTCCATCTGGGTGTGATGCTGCCTATCCCACATATTTTTAGCTTATCGAGAAATAGGTTGTGGTTTACTTTGTCAAAGCCTTTCTGAAATCCAAGTACTGTATACTACACACACTGCATTTTGCTGGCCCACTGATTTAGTAATTTTTATCAAAGAATGAAATAACATTTATTTATGATCTGTTTTTTGATCCTGCATTAGTCCTAGTAAGTCATTCATATCTATACTGAATAACAAGGGTTCAAATATGCATCTTTCCCTTCCCCCTTGGTAAGCATAGAACCTTCTTCTCATGGCTCCATTGAGCCCAAACCTTCCTCTCAAACAAGGGCTTGGATCAGGGCCAACAGCCTGAGCTCCATTTTGAAGGGAATCAATTTTCTCCAACATATTTCTGTTTATTGAGTCAAATGCTGCACTAACATCTAGAAAGCCTGCAAAGCTTATTTTACCTCACTAATATAGATTAGACATTTCAAGACAAATTTGTTGCCAATATTAAATTATTAATTTATGCATTATTTCTTATAAAATCTATATAGCTTTTATCTCTACCTAAAACCTTCTGCTTCTTCTGCAAGGAATGCATTTTTCTCAAGTTTAACTAAGAGAATCATGACATAAATTTTAGCCACAATATCTGCTAGTCTGTTTGGTCTATAATTACTAGAATCCTTTTTATTCCACATTTTAGATAGATAAAATGCTACTATTGCCAACTTAAGTCCAAGTGGATATGGCAGGTCTTATTTATCTGTGAGAATGAAGATGCCAATAGAGGCCCCAACAACCAGGGATATTTTTTGATCAGTTAAATAGTTGGTAGAATGTTTTCTCCAGGGAATGTATTGCTTGCATTTCAAGCCTATTACGATAAATCTCAACATGAACATAATGGGGTAAAATATTGATATTTTTGCTAATATGGAGAAAATTAGTTGTTGAATTCCACAGAGAAAACATGATTGCATCTATTGCTCACCCACCACCACCCACCTCTCACTTTACCAGATGGAGAAAAACACACACAAACCTGAGGGACTTTGTAGGTGCCTCCTAATGTTGACATCTGGATGGAGATGTCCCTCTGAGCTGCATCAAGAAGAACCAGAAGGTTGAGAAAGGTCCAATGCATATTAAAAGGCTTTATAATGTTTTGTTAGAAAAGGATTCAGAAACTGAATTGGTTAAAGATTGTATGATTAAGTGGGCACAAAATTTTGCAGAGCCAGTGATGTTGGAAACATGGGAAAAAATTTGGGTTCAGAATGTTAAATTTACACAATCGCAGAATTTGAGGGAAAATTTTTATAAAATGTTTTATAGATGGCATTTAGATCCTAAGAAATTGTCGTGTATGTACCCTAATGTTCAGCCAAAATGTTGGAGATGTGATTGTTTAGATGCTACATATTATCATGTTTGGTGGACCTGTAAGAAAGTTAAGGCTTTTTGGATAAAAATTTGGTGGGTTATGCAGAATGTTTTGAGGAAAAAAATTCAATTTTCCCCACAATTGTTTTTACTGGGTATAGTTAAGGGTTTTACAATGGATGAAACAAAGTTGATATTGTATATGATAACAGCAGCGAGATTATTGATAGGTAAATATTGGAAAAATGAAGCTTTGCCCACTATCAAGGAATGGACTTTGAAGATGGCCAGTTTTGCAGAGATGGCGAAGATTTCTGCATATCTAAAAGATCGCTCACAAGAGACTTATGAATGGGAATGGAAAAAGTGGATAGATTATGTGCAGAACAAATATCAAACTAGGAAGTATCAAATAGCTTTTCACTGAAAGTATTATATAAAGATAGAAATATTTGAATTTTGTGAAGATGAAAAATTATATGGGGGATGGAGGGGTTCAAGTTTTATAAAAAGGGGATTTTGATGGGATTATATTCTGTGGAAGTCAGGGGGGGAGGGGAGGGTTAGGGGGGGTTTGGGAGGGTTAGGTTGGGGGGCTTGGGGTGGGTTGGGGGGGGAAATGGGTGAAAATGTAATTGTAAAACTTTTGCAATAAAAAAAAAAAGAAGGACCAGAAGGTTCTCCTTCCTGCCACAGCTGTAGGTGGGGACATTGGCTTCTCCAGTGGAGAGAATGTCCAGCAAGGCATCTGAAGTGCGTAAAGGACTCAAATAGTTGTCATGGATGTTGTAGCCAACTGTGAGATTGTGCAGGAACTGGGAATTCTTGTTGACCATTTGAATGGCAAAAATTGATAGTAAGCCGTATGAAAAACCATAAACATTCCTATTGTAAATATATATATATAGGTCTTTGGTTATTCGGGTTTTCTCCCGCGTAAAATTGGAAGTGTCTTGGCAACTGGACAACTTCCTCACATACCTCAACAGTCTACACCCCAAAATACAGTTCACCATGGAAACAGAAGCTAACAACCAACTTCCCTTCCTGGATGTCTTAGTCTACAAAAAATCCAATGGCTCACTAGGACACACCATTTACCAGAAGAAAACACACACAAACTGCTATCTGCACGCACTCTCACACCACCACCCAGCACAGATCAACTCCGTAGCCAAGACACTTATCTCCAGAACAAAATGCTTAGCTGACGAACAACACCTAAAAACCGAACTACACACTCTCAGTAACGTACTAACATCCAACGGATTCCAAAGAAATAAGATTACCAACCTAATCCAAAAAGAAACCCCCACTAAAACCCAAGACAGAGAACAAGAAAACGGCAAAGCCCTCCTCCCATACATAAAACGCACAACAGACAGAATCAGCAAGATCCTCCAGAAACACAACATCAAGACAGCATTCTGCACAAACCAAAAAATATCCACCATCCTAAGAAACCCCAAAGACAAAATTGAGTTAGAAAATCAAGGAGTATATGAAATCCCATGCACCGCCTGCCCCACCACATACATCGGACAAACCAACAGAAGAATAAGTGCACGCATTGAAGAACACAAGAACTCAGTCAGAAAAGAGGAACCAACTTCTTCCCTGGTCTAACACCTTAAAGCCACAGGACATGATATTGACTTTAAAAAGACCAGAACTATCGCCAAAACTGAACACTTTAACAACAGAATAATCAGAGAAGCCATCGAGATAGAAAAATGCCCACACAGCATGAATAAACGAGATGATACCTCCCGTCTAACAGCCATTTGGAAACCCGCCCTCATTGACAAATGAGTCCCTAACACAAAGAATGACACCAGACCCACACTCATGAAAACCACACAGGATGTCACCACCACACATCCACGCAAAAAGCAAACCCACACCGATGATGAGGCACGACCACAAACCAGAAGCCAGACCACAGCTGCATCATTAGCCACTTTAAATCCCTCCAATCCATACATGAAGCAAACTGACACCCACCATGAAGATGTGGCACGACCACAAACGCGAAGCCAAACAACAGCAATGCAGCTCACCAGCTCAAATCCCCCTGCAACTCAGACTAACACGAGCACAACCAAGCCCCCACCTAAACAGAACACACCCCCATCCAATCAGAGCACAGCCAACCCCCCATCCAATCAGAGCACAGCCAAACTCCCACCCAATCAGAGCACACCTCCACCCAATCAGAACACAGCCAAGCCCCCACCCAATCAATTCACACCCCCACTAGCAGTTAAAAGGAAGAAACAGTTGCGATCTCACATTGCTCCTAGAAGCATGAAGCCGAAAACACCAGCCTGAAGATGACGAATGAGACTTCGTCGAAACGTCGCCAAGACACTTCCAATTTTACGCGGGAGAAAACCCGAATAACCAAAGACCTACATACAAATACCCGCGAAAACCTCAGAATATATATATATATATATATATATATATATATATATATATATATATATATATATATATATATATATATATATATATATATATATATGTTTTTCTTCTAGCCAGGTTTTCCCTACGTAGCCAAGGTTTTTTTGTAGCTCCAGCTCCAGCTACGTACCTTGGCTACGTAGGGAAAACCTGGCTAGAAGAAAAACACACATAAACCCTACGAAGAAGTAAGAATATATATATATGTATGTATGTATATATATATATATATATATATATATATATATATATATATATATATATATATATATATATATAATCAATAGCAACAACAAATACTTCTTTTAATATATAATCCTCCACAATCCTACTGAGCCTTAAACCGACATTGATACAAAACCAATGATCACTTACACAAATATGGAAATTGGCTGAGGTACGGCAACTACAACTGATTCCACCAATACTTTAAATTCATTATTCAAGTGATAAATTCAGGATTGAACAGAGAGGGGAAAATAATCTACAGCCCTTTCAGCTTTTTTTCAGACCCCTTTTTGAGTCTCTTTCACAAAATCAGACAAAGAGAGAAGCCATGGAAATCAAAATCATTCAGGAAATTAGACACATTTCCCAATATAGGAATAAATGAAAAATAAAAAACAGAAAAGGAGAGTGTTAGAATGGAGTGAGTATAACTCCATAACCCTGAATGACTTACGAATCATGGAAAACAAACTGAAAAGAAGGAGCCACGTTGAAAAGCAACTTTATATGCAATCTTTCATTTCCAGTGATGACTATACTAATGAGATGGTCTCCTGGCCTGTAAAAGCTCTGTGATTGTTTTCCATCCTGGTTCTCCAAACTCAGCAGGCATTTCATTCTCAGCTTCCCAGAGACTGGATGGGACAAAAGCAGCATCAGAAGCAGAAGCAGGAGGTCCATAATTCATGGGGTAAATCAATCAATCTCCTTCCTGTTTCTAAAGAATTAGAAAAATCCAAAGGACTCTCACAAGGTGGAATATCCAGTTGCTTTCCTGATTGAAACACAGATAAACACTCAGCTTCACCTGGAAAGGAGAGAGACGTACATTCAAGAGCCGAGACACTGCCTGTCCCAAAGCTCCATATTTCTCTGCCCAAAGTCTCCCCTGGAGGATTCGGCCAAAGAGCAAAGCTGAAACTTTTATCATAACTCTCCCTCTCAGGAGGGATCCCTGGATAATTCAACTAGTTCTTGGACTCAAAAGATTGTTGGGCATTTCTCTAGAGGGAAATGAAAGGGAAATAATCCCCATGTGATTCATAATAACAGGGGCAGAGATGGAATTAAATCCGTCATCTAGAATTGAGAGATTTGGGAGCTCCATTCTTGAAATTGGCCCCAAAGGGAATACCTGGCTCCTGTGGCTGAAGAAACAAATAAATCTGATATTTGTTTGCATAGTGATGTAAGATGAAACTCCGGGGAGCCAGTTAATGCCGGAGCATGCCACAGATCTGAAATTGCTGCCTGCTGAGTTGGAACTAAAATTTACTTTATTTTGAAAGCTAATGCTCAAAGACATTGCACAAAAGGGCTGATGCAAGAGTGTGGCCAGACTCCAAGAACAAAATCAACTTTAGTGAAAAACTAGTTACCAGAACTTTGCAGAGTTAAAAAAAAAAACATACCCACAAACACAGATGGAAAGGTTAGAAAAAAACCAAGTGAAAAGAGATGAGAAATCAAGGCTGCCTCTCACCGGAAGGAAGGAAGGAAGGAAGGAAGGAAGGAAGGAAGGAAGGAAGGCGAGCTCAGGACCTTTGTGTTGCAGATTGAAAGCTGATCTGCAAAATCCGACTTCCATCTTCAGAGACCTGGGAATGCAGAAGCCCCCTATCCCATGTTCCCCTGCCACCCTTTCCCATGCAGAGGCCAGGCAAGGGGGCTCTTGCAGGGATGCCAGACAGGACTCTGCCCGGCTGAGTGGGGAGCCCCCCTTGGGAGAAGGAAGCTGGGGAGCCTCGTGTTGGGGAAGGGAAGCAGATCTGCAAAATCCCCCTCTAGGTTCCATCTTCTGAGTTCTGGGAAGGAGGGAGACCAAATCCCATGTTGCACTGCCACCCCTTTTCATGCATGGGACACTTAGTGGAAAGCAAAGCCCAGACCCATAGAGAAGGCCCAGGATGGCCAGGAGGGGATCCAGGGCAGCCCCTACCCTCCACTCCTGGGAAGAGACTAATCTGGTTTATGGGTCTCAGGGTTGAATGTTGGTGGAACGCAGCCCCCGAGGTTTCTCCAGCTTCGCTTGGGCTCTGTGTCTTTCCAGGAGAGGCTCCTGTGGGGGAGAAGCCATGCAGGCCTGGGTCTTCCAAGGGGGATCCGGGGTTGCCCTGGAGGAAAAGGTGGCCAGCCTCACCTGGAGAGATCCTCTATGGCTCTGAGGAAGATGAGGGTCCCCCGTGGCCCCTCCAGACCCCCCCAGCTGAGGAGACCCTCTTCACTGCAGCCTTTTCTGGGGAAGGGGCTTAAGCACCCCCTCCCTCTGCAATTCTGGGAGATTTTTCCTCTTTCTCATCCCCCCCAAAGCTCTGAATTTTGTTCTTTATTTGACACCCCCCCCCCCTTTGGCTTGGCTTCTTCAGCCTCTTCTCCATCAGGCTGAGGGCAGGGAAGCTCCCAGGCAACCCTCTCTTCCCCCCATTTGATTGGTTGTGGGTTGTCATGACAATGGGGGCGGGAATAGAAGCAGCCACTAGAGAGAAAGAGAGGTGGGATTTTTGTCTTCCCTGAGAACTGGAGGATTTGCATGTGAAACCCTTTATATTCTTACAGAAAAGTGAAATGTTGAAGTTCGATTTTAATGCTTTATTTTACTGCAACAGAGGAAGTCTGAAGTCAATGCTTTTTTTCTTTTCTCCCTCTCCCCTCACTTCTCTTTCCCCTCTGTTTCTTCCTATTTGATTTTGTATTTTTGTATTTTATACTATAATTAATAAAATGTTTAAAGAGTTAAATGTAAAAAAAAAAAAGAACTGGAGGATTTGAATGCAAAATCTGCTTTCTTTTAGGAAATCCTGTTCAGATGCAGCCCAGAATCAGAAGGAGTGAAGGGTCAGAGAAAACGAAGGAATATTTTGACAGAAGAAAAATAAAGAGTGAATACAGAAAAAAAGAGAAATCATCAAACTCTGTTGAAAAAGTTGTTTAGCTCTCTAGAGTGTGATCCCTGAGATATATAGCAATTAAAAGCAAAGAATGATAAAAGTCAGCCTTAAGCAAATCTATTGGAGATGCAGAGCAGAAAGATCGGAAGATGAAGTAAAATTGGACGTTAAAGAAAATAGTGTCGTCAAACAGCTTTTAGAAAATAGCTAAAATAGTTATAGTGTTAACATTACTTTCTGCACTGGTTGAAAGGATTTAGAATTTAGAATTTCTGTTTAGTTTAATTTTAAAAATGTGCAAGCTTTCCTATTTGTGAAATAAAAATCTCTATTGAGAGAAAAACCATTGAAGGGGAAGATAAAAACCCAAATCAAATTCAAGTTTCTAGTGTTTTGTGAGTATGGAATGTGGGTCAATCTGGTCTTTGGTGGTTTAAATATATATATATATATACTGGCAACAATTGGTGGCAGAGTTGGGATAGCTTGAGGAGATCTCTAAGTGCTCCCAGTGCAAAGGAAAAGAGCCTCGGCTGTCGGAGGGAGAGAATTTGGTCCAGGGAGATCTCATCCCCTCCAGGCAACAGACTCTCAAATACCCGGAGCTTCTCCTGGGCCACCCGAGACAGGAAAGGCTGAAGGGGAAGCTCTTCCAGGCCAGGAGACCATCTCACTGGGAGAATCCTCAGTTTAACAAGAATATCGCATCCAACAAGGACTTCCAACCAGCCTCCTCCTTGTCAGTTTCATTTCATCCCCTGTGCTGGACTTGCATTCCTAACACTTTCCTTCGTTTTTCTTCACTTGCTCCTATATTGAAGGACCTATCTAATTTCCTGAATGGTCTGGATTTCCAAAGCTTCTCTCTTTTTGTCATATTTTGTGGAAGTCACTGAAATCCAAAGATGGGGTAGAATAAAAACAGTAACAACTCCAGATTATTTTCCTCTCTCCATCCAAACTTGAGTTCATCACTTGAATACTAACTTTTGTTTAAAGTAGTGATTAAAACAGTTGTAGTGGCCCCTGCCCAGCCCAGTTCCATATTTTTGTAACTGCTGATTGATACACTTCTTCCTTTTATGACAATTCTATTTTAATGATTGAATTATTTTAAATCCCCTTCAGTGGCCAGATAAAAATTAGTCCTTCTACAAATAATGGTGTGTTTGTGACTCTTAACTCTGGTGGAGAACTATCTCCATCCCACTTTCTCAACGCTCATTAAAATATCAAGATGATGGGTAACTATCATTTGCCTCTGGTTTTGGATCAGGGTTGGCTTGAGACTCAGTCAGCTGGCGGAGACAAAGAGGATTAAAGAGAAAAAAAAGGATTTTCTTGTTTCTATTCATGATGATATAATAATAACATGAGTATATTTTGTAAATGAGTTTCTCTATTAGTGACTTCAATATGCTATGTTAGGTGTTTTGTGCCAGCCATGACAGTTCCTTAAAAGACCACCAGATGGGAGCAAAGAGGGACTTTTGATCCCACTGGTAGGTCAAGGGGCTCCAGCTCCTGCAGCCTCATTGGTAAGGGAGGAGCCATGGGCCCCTATAAGAACGCCTGCACAGGGACTGTTTTCTTCTCTTGTTCTAACTTCTTACAGGAATGATCCATGGGCTCAACCCAGGCATGGATGCCTCCATGCCAGGGATCCCATTTTACTCTACTTCTAAATAAAGACTTAATTTGATTACATCCATGCATGCTGCCTTTTCTTGAAAGCACCCTCAACGAACCATCGATCTTCGTGAGATCCCTCACAAAGTGGGAGCAGAGGATGGTTGGAGGCAACGCTTCCAAGCCAGCAGAAGCAAGATGTCTGGAGGTTCCAGCAAGAAACCTCAAGAGATGGATGGCAGGAGATCCCTGATTGTGACCAGAAGTCCCTGATGCAAGCTTTGATCCAGAGGAGGGTACAGATGATATCTGTGCCCCCAGAGGACTCAGCGGAACGCAAGGGACCCCTTCACACGCTTCCCTGCAGCTGCAAGCCAAAGTGGAAGGCCAGCAGTCCACCCAGGACTGCCAGGACACTGGGGAGGTGGCCAGGGACAAGGCCACCTCCAGCATAGACCAGCTCACTGGCGAAGAATGCAGAGCGCTGCTACGAATGCTCCTAGCAACCCGAGGGACGCCAGGAGCCCAGCCACATGGGACACCAGTGCAGGGGGCCTCTGGACACCGGGTAAGTCTTTCCCCAGTGCCCAGGAGGCTCCCCAACATGGCGCCAGACACCCTGGGGGCCCCCGGGGCCCCGGAGCTTTTGGTGGGAAAATTCCCGCCAAATCGTGACCTGCAGCTTCCGGGGCCAACCAGAAGCAACATGGCGGCTGTTAAGGATATTGTTGTTGTGTTACCAACCAGCAGAGTGTAGAGCACAGAGAAACGTTGCTGAGAGCGATGAATAAGAGATGTGCAAACTGGTTTATCAAAAGTTTACTTTATAGTGGAAAAACAATCTCAAATCCAAGTCTTTGCCAGTTAAATCAGTCCAGTGATACAAAAACTCTTCCACACAAACAGTAGTTGGTTAGAATAAGAAACTCACTCTGGTTCACAAACCACGATGGTAGCAGATCCATCCAACCGATGATAGCACAATGGTAGCAACTCCACACAATATGGTAGCTTATCATCAGCTGAATACTTTACAATACCTTTCTTAAATACGTTCACAACTAATTACAGCATGACTCAGCATTACAATGAATCAGCAGGAAAACTTTAAAGTCACACAATACATATTCATATTAAAGTCACAGAACACATATATTGCCTGGACAACTTGTTAGGCTCAAACCATATCCTAACATTGTCCCCCAGGCTATCTACTCCAGAGAGGCTTGGTGGGCCTCAGCTAGGCCATGAGGCCCAGCAACCGATGGCAGCCAGCCAAAGCAGTATGCAAACTGCTCGGCCTCCCCCACAGGCAAGCCTCGAAGTCTGCCCAGCCGCACCTGCTGCAGCGGGCATCAGGGCCGCAATCCAAGTCCTGGTCGCGGCCCTGGAGGCCACAATGACCGCGACCTCAAACTCGGGAGTAGCCAGCCTCCCTCACTACCCCCAGGAGACCAAAGAGGGGACGGCGTCCAGTTTGGAGCCCCCCAGCCATGACCCATGCCTCCAGAGAGTCTCAGAAGAACCCCTGGGGGCTCCAGCCTTCCCAACACCCCCACCGAGGCAATGGAGGACTCACCTCGATGACTTCAGTGGGCCTCCAGCCGAGCCTCCCGGCTCCCAAGATGGCTGCCTCCTCTGGAGTCTTCAGGACCAGCAGTGGGCCCCTCCAGCCGATCCTCAACATTTTCGGGCTTTTCCGGCCCCATCCTGCAGCCTTGCCCCCTGGTAAGTGTTCCAGTACCAGGGGGGCTTCCAGAAGACTCTTCAGAGCTCCACAGGCCTGGGCCCAGGCCTGGCTCTGAAGCACAGAGGGAGAGGTCCACTCCCGTCAGCTCCTGAGCTGGAATGAGCTCTGGGCATGCTCAGCAGTTCGAGCAAGCCCAGTTCGCTCCACCTGAAAAAGAGAAAAATAATCAGAGAAAAATACCTACACTCGCCAGCAGAGGGATCCCTCTCCGATTTACTTCAATGGAACCAAAGCAGAGGTACCAAGGACAGCAGAATGTATCTGCATTTTCTGCTCCTATTTATTCCTTTTCTTCAGTACTCCCGAATAGCTTTGAGAGACTACATCTCGGGGGTGACAACTTTAACATATGGAACAAAGAGATACAAGTATGTCTCTTAAAAGAGGGGACCCTAGAAATGGTTCTAGACCCCCCACCTTTTCCTTGGGGGCCTCAAGAAGAGTGGTACCACAGGAAAGCCTATACCACTTTACTGAGCTCACTGGATGCTAAATTGTACCCCAGCATTCCAGATGGGCTCACAGCTGGTGAGATTTGGGGGTTGTAATATAGCCTATTCAATAGTGATAGCTTGGGCTCCACCACAAGACACAACATAGTTCTATAACACCAAGCTGAAATTTGGGGCTAGCATGGCTGAGCACCTGGGAAAGTTGAAGGCACTCAGGGCAGAACTGGTGCTCAGGGACTACCCCGTGACTGAGGCCAACATGAACGCTGTCATTCTGGCATCCCTGGACAAAAGTTGGGGCAATTTTATTGTCTCACTAGAGGGAACCAGAAAGGAAGCCATGACTCTGTCCTACCTCACAGGGAGGCTCAATGAGGAAGATAGGAGGCATAGAGATACAGGAGAGTACACCAGGGCCACAATTCATCGCATCAACAGAAGGCACCAGAGTTCAGAGCAGGTTAACGCTCTACCCAAGTGTTTCATCTGTGGCTCTGAGGAGCATCTGAAGAAGGACTGCCCCCATTACCAGCAAGGACCTAAACGTGGTTCCAATCAACGAAGGGGCAGGGGGCAGAGAAGGGGGCCTGGCGGGGGCAAAGGTGGTGCTAAGGGCAATTTTGTGTGCACTACTTACCTCACCCCCAGCACATGGGCTGATGGCCCTACTGGCCTCTGGTTACTGGACTCTGGGGCTTCATCTCACATTGCTAACATGAAGCAAGTCTTTAAGAGGTTAAGGAGAATTAACTCCTCTGTCAAGGTTGCCAATGGTAACAATGCTTTGGTTGTTGGGGAGGGCACTATTTCTGTACCAGGGCTGGGCAATGTTGAAGGTGTGTTGCATGCCCCCTCTATCGCCAATAACCTGTTGAGTATAACCAAGTTATGTGATGATGGCAGGGTGGAGGTATTGTTTCGCAAAGGGGGAGGTCATGTCACTCGTGACAAAAGGGTCATTGGGAGTATTACCATTATAAATGGTTTGCCATATTTCTCCCCCGAGTACCCAGCTACAGGAGACAGCTCACAGGGTGCCACCTCAAAAGGGGCCTGCACGCAGAGAGAGAGAAAGGCTCCACAGGCAGCCTCACGGCCTTCCAAGGCCAATGCGGGCAAGAAACCCGAGCCTCAGCAGACACCTAAGGCAGATAAGCCCAAAAAAGGGCCTAAGGTGCCAGCACCACCCAAGGCAACCAGAGCCAAGGGGGTGTCAGTGGGAAAGCCACTTCATACTAAATGTGCCCACCTCTTACATTGGAGGTTAGGCCATGCGAGCTTCCCAGTGGTTAAAAAGATGGGGGAATTCACTGAGGGGATTCACCTCCAGGATTGTGAGGTGTTTCTGGACTGTGCCATCTGTAAGAGGGCAAAGAGGAAGGCCGCCCCAATACCTAAGGTGTCACTGTGTAAAACCCAATACCCATATCAATTAATACATGTTGATTTGGTTGGGCCATTTACACCGTCCCTAGGAAAGAGGCAGTATTTCCTCACTGCTGTTGATGATTTCTCAAGGTACAGCCATGTGTATACCCTCACAGAAAAGTCTGAAGCCTTTGATGCCATAAAATCACTGTACAATTACATAGAAACTCAGTACAAGACAAAGATCACGCAGCTGCAGAGCGACCGTGGGGCTGAGTTCATGTCCCAAAAATTCCAGGACTGGATAAGGCACAAGGGCATACACCATTTTCGTACAGCGCCTTTTTCTCCTGCACAGAACGGCATTGTAGAAAAATGAAATGGTATTCTACAGACTGTGGTGCACAGCCTGATTGCGGATGCTGGGGTTGTGGAATCGTACTGGGCGGAGGGGGTACACTACACCAACTACACCCTGAACAGCACCTGGAGCAGTGTTGTGAACCAGACCCCATATTTTCTGGCCCATGGTAGGAAGCCAAGTTCAGGACACTTGTGTGTGTTTGGCTCCTACGCTTGGGTGCACATCCCCAAGCAGCTGTGGAAGAAGGGGAGATCTGTCTCCCAGAGACTGAGGTTCTTGGGCTATGCCCCTGGCTCCAAGGCCTACCGATTCCTGGGAGAAGGGGGCAGGACTGTGACTTCTCAATCTGCCTCCTTCGAAGAGGACTCCAATTGGACCCAGATCCACTCAAATGATCTGGGCCCATACATCAACCAGCCCAGCAAAGCCGCACCAACCACGACACCGCCTGAGGCAACCACAGACCCTGCCACCGACGAGAGCAAGGAACAGGTCAGCCTACCTGGTCCAGATGGGGAGGATGAGCTGTCCAGTCCTGAGGGGGAAGACACGCCATCTTCACCTGACTCTTCGCCTCCAGAGACGCTTCAGAGGCCCATGATGCCCAACGCCTGGGACCGAGGGCCTCCACATCCCGGTCGTGAACAGCCAGTCGGCAAGGAACCCACAGAAGAAAAGGGTGGTGAGTGGCAGGAGGTCAGAAGGTCAAAGCGGTCCAACAAGGGGGTCCCACCAAAGAGAATTGACATTGGGCACGTCACATCCGTCAACAGCGTCGTGGTTACCCCAAAGACTTTCTCTGACATCCAGGAGCTGCCCATTGAAGAACAAGAAAAGTGGCAGCTCGCAATGGAACAGGAAATGGAGAGCCTGAGAAAGCTCAAGGTCTTCACCCCCGGGCAACCACCAAAGGAGAAGAAGGTCATTGGCACAAGGTGGGTTTTCAAGGCCAAACCACTTGCCAATGGCCGCTACCTGTACAAGGCCCGCTTGGTGGCACAGGGGTTCACCCAACACTACATGGAGGACTACATAGAGACCTACTCTCCAAGTGTCCGGGCAGAAAGCATCAAGGCCGCCCTCGTAACTGCAGCTGCTCTGGGAAAGGAAGTCTACCAATTTGACATCCAGACGGCCTACCTCCATGCCAACTTGGACCGGCAGATCTACGTGAGGGCCCCTCCTGGTTACCAGCAGGAGGGGGGAAACACATGGTTACTCCAAAAAGGATTATATGGCTTCAAGCAGTCGGGGAAACTCTGGTACGCCTGCCTCAAAAAGGGTTTAGAGCGAATTGGCTTCAGGGCATCTCATGCAGATGAGTGTGTTTTTACACGTGACACCAAAGGTAGTACAGAAAGGGTTTTAGTTTACGTGGACGACCTCCTATATGTAGGGCCTGGCAAGGATAGGTGTGATGAATTTACCAAGGCCCTGGGGGAAAAGTTTACCCTGAAGTCCTTGGGGTGGGTTGACAGGTACCTGGGTGTGCATATCTTGGCCACTAAAAAGGGATTTGCATTATCCCAGAAAGAAAAAAATGGAGGAGTTGTTGGCCAAATGCAAAATGGCGAAGTCTAACCCAACTCGTAGCCCCATACAAAGTGATTACTACGGCCACGATCACAAAGACAGCCCTGACTTCACAGACAACAAATTGTATAGATCTGTGATTGGCTCCTTGCTATACATTAGCAATTGGAGCAGGCCTGATATAGCTTTAGCTGTAAATCTATTGTCCAGGCATGTGGAAAACCCAAAGGAATTCCACTGGAATGCTATCAAGAGAGTACTCAGGAACCTCAGGGGCACAGCCGATGCCCTCCTTATGATGGAGCCAGAGAAGGGGAAGCCGGCCCAGCTCTCCGCTTACTCGGATGCAGATTGGGCTGGTGACACCAAGAGTAGACGGAGCACCTCTGGTTTCCTCATACTGCTAAATGGCTGTTCTATCCATTGGCATGTTAGGCAGCAAAAATTTGTTTCTTGCTCCACGGCCGAGGCAGAATATGCCAGCCTATCAGACACTGCAAATGACTTGATTTGGTTCAATGCTCTGATAACGAGTATCTGGGCACCTCCTACTCTGCCCATCCAAATTCAGGAAGATAACACGGCCGCAATTGGAATCTCTGGGGCATACACAGTGGGCTCTAGGTCCCGCCACATAGACATCCGCTACAAGAATGTCAGGCAGCTTGCCAGAATGGGGTTTGTACAAATCAAACATTGTAATACTACCGACCAGTTAGCTGACCTGTTTACAAAACCTGTGCCTATTGACCGACACAACCTTCTGTGTAAGTGTTTGTGTTTGGTCCTGTAAACAACGTATCTGCATGTCTATGACACATGCTTGCCCTCTCACTCATATTCACCGTCACCTGTCATTGGCTGGCAAGAAGGGGAATTGTTAGGTGTTTTGTGCCAGCCATGGCAGTTCCTTAAAAGGCCACCAGATGGGAGCAAAGAGGGACTTTTGATCCCACTGGTGGGTCAAGGGGCTCCAGCTCCTGCAGCCTCATTGGTAAGGGAAGAGCCATGGGCCCCTATAAGAACCCCTGCACAGGGACTGTTTTCTTCTCTTGTTCTAACTTCTTACAGGAATGATCCATGGGCTCAACCCAGGCATGGATGCCTCCATGCCAGGGATCCCATTTTACTCTACTTCTAAATAAAGACTTAATTTGATTACATCCTTGCATGCTGCCTTTTCTTGAAAGCACCCTCAACGAACCTTCGATCTTTGTGAGATCCCTCACATGCTATGGTGTATTTTTGCCATTCAATTGGTCAGTAAGAATCCCCAGCTCCTGCACAATCTCACACTTGGCCACAACCTCCCTGACAAGTAACAGAATCCACTTAGCCCTTCAGAGGCCTTGCTGGACATGCTCTCTACTGGAGGAGCCCATGTTCCCAATGACGGTTTGGGAGAAAGGACAACTTCCTTTGGCTCCTCTTGATGCAGCTGACAGGGACATCTCCATCCAGATGTCCACATTAGGAGGCACCTCCAATGTCCCACAGGTCCCTGTGTGTGTTTCTTTATTTGGCAGACTGAGTGGGGTGTGGATGGATGAGTGATAGATCCAACCATATCTTCTTCATGGAAATCAAGAGCTGCTTTTCAGTGTTGTAGATGTCCTGGCTGGGGAGGGGGATCCAGAGTGGGGAGGGGGAAGGGCCAAAGCAGACCTGTCCTACCATGACAACAATCCCATTGCTTTGGGGTCTTCTGCTGCACACTTGTCAAGTGGTCAGACAAGAGTGCATACAGGAACCACTGTTGGACAGTCTGGTCATTCAAGACTTTCCAGGACTAATGAAGGCTCCTGAAGGAATCAGGTCTAAAGAGCAATTCAATTCCATTCAATTCATCTCAACATTTATTATAGTCGCATGCCAAAAGCATTAAAGATAACAAGAAAAATTAAAATACTAACAGTTTGCGCCCCCAAGAATTAACAACTAAAAACCCAAATCTCTTAGAATTAAAATCAACATTTTAAACATTCACACATTACTCAACACATTAAAAAGCAGGAATCAATAGCAGAATTGAAGGAATTAAAAAAGGATCTTGAAGGGTATTCCAAATCCAGATCTCTATCCAGATCAACCATGGTATCATGCTGCGATGATTGGAGGGGTTAGGAGTGGGGGGCACTGTGTTGCGGTGGTTCTCCTCCTTCCTCTCCGACGGCACGCAGTTTGTGTTGGCAGGGGGGCAGAGGTCGACCTAGAGGCGCCTTGTTTGTGGGGTGCCGGAAGGGTCAGTCCTCTCGCCTCTTCTGTTCAACATTTATGTGAAGCCGCTGGGCGAGATCATCCATGGTTTCGGAGTGAGATTCCATCAGTACGCTGATGACACTCAGCTGTACATCTCCACTCCGAGCCACCCCAATGATGCCCTTGATGTGATGTCCCGGTCCCTGGAAGCCATGCAGATCTGGATGGGGAGAAACAGGCTCAAACTCAAACCCTCCAAGACTGAGTGGCTGTGGCTTCCGGCGTCCCAGTATAGTCAGCTGGCGCCATCACTGACTATTGGGGGTGAGATCTTGGCCCCCACAGAGAGGGCTCGCAACCTGGGTGTTCTCCTGGATGCACGGCTGTCTTTGGAAGAGCACATGACAGCCGTGGCCAGGGGAGCTTTCTATCGGGTTTGCCTGATGCACCAGTTGCGTCCCTTTCTAGACCGGGATGCCCTGCGCACAGTCACTCATGCCCTCGTCACATCCCGTCTGGACTACTGCAACAGTCTCTACATGGGGCTCCCCTTGAAGAGCACTCAGAGGCTCCAGCTGGTCCAGAATGCGGCCGCGCGGGTGGTTATGGGTGTGATTCGGCGCGCCCATGTAACACTCCTCCTGCGCGAGCTGTACTGGCTCCCATTGGTCTTCTGAGTGCGATTCAAGGTGTTGGTCACCACCTTTAAAGCGCTCCATGGCTTAGGACCGGGATACATACGAGACCGCCTTCTGCCATCAACAACCTCCCACCGGCCAATATGCTCCCACAGAGAGGGGCTCCTCAGGGTGCCGTCAGCCAAACAATGCCGACTGGCGACACCCAGGGGGAGAGCCTTCTCTGTGGGGGCACCAGCCCTTTGGAATGAGCTGCCCCTAGAGCTTCGTCTTAGCCCCGACCTGCATACTTTTTGCCGTGCCCTAAAGACCTTCCTGTTTCAGCAAGCCGGACTGGCGTAATATGAATTTTAAGTGGGTGTATGTATGTTTTAATCTGAGGGCCAAATTGTATATATTTGTTTTAATTGGTTTTAAATTTTATAAATTCATGTGTTTTAATGTGGCTGTACACCGCCCTGAGTCCCCTGGGAGAAGGGCAGTATAGCAATCCAATAAACTCTAAACTCTAAACTCTATTTACATTACAAAATAAATTTCAAAGGATCAAATCAACTTTACAAAAGCATTTCCTCTTCAGTTCTTCAGTTCTTCAGTTCTTTCCTCTTTGCCCCTTCTTACAAGTTATGCAGGCAGCAGAAGAATGAGGGAGGGTCTCATAGGGCCTACAGATCCTCTGGAAGTTGTGTGAGGGGACCATGATCCTGTACAGAACCTCTAAAAGTCATGCAACAGTGGGGTCCACTTTTTGCCTGGTTCTCAGAGGCTTTTCAGGGTTGCCTGGGTGTGGTGGAGACAGAGAATGGTTTCCCTCTGCTGATGATGAGGGGAGGAGGAGGGAGAGGAGGGGAGGAGAGGAAGATGATGAGAGGAGAAGGGGGAGGAGAAGGGGGAGGAGAAGGGGGAGGAGAAGGAAAAGGAGATTCTGGTGTATTTTGAAAGACAGAGACTTATTATCAACCAAGATGTTCTTTCATGGCTAAAGTTGCTCAATAAGGTGAGAGAAATGTTGGTGTCTTTTCTCTGTTTTCCTGTGGCCCGTGGCTGGGCGGCCCCAATATGCTTGCCTGCCTTTGATCCTGATGGCGAGCTCCAGCCACAGCAGCGGTGTGGTGGCAGCAGTGCTCTGGGAGGGCGGCCCTCAGGGCCCTGGGAAAGCACACAGCAAGGAGTTGCCGCTTTGGGTCCTCCCAGTCCAGAAAACGCTGTGGGTAGCAGAGCTTTCCTGATGGGAGTGAAGTCAGACCCAAAGCTAAATTTCGCTGTGCTGCGAAAGACACTTTCCCATTCCCAGCAAGAGCAGCAGGGGAAAGAAGCAGCCACTGACCCAGAAAGCATGCCCACAAAATAAGCCACACCCACAGAACCAGTAGGGAAAATTTTTAGATTTCACCCCTGGGGAGGGGCCCCTGTTCTCATGACTTTCAGCCCTGCACAGATAACTCTGCAACCTGTGGAAGCAGATCACACTCATCCAGATGCTGCCTCCAGAGGAGACCTTCCATCCATTGGAGCCGGGAATTAGATTTGGATCCATCCATCCACTAGAAAGTCATCACAGCAACCAGACTGGAGCAGACCTTCCCAAGCCTGACTGTCCAGCCATACCACCAAGCCAAGCCTAATGCCACCCAGCAGACATGAAAGAGAGGACCCTGAGATTGACCAGTGAAGACTAAAGACTCTTTTCAATCCCCAGAAGACAGCCAGAAAGACTATGGGGAAGGGTAGAAATTAAATGTAAGGTTCTCTTTCTTGCCTCATTTATGTTGTAATCAGTTAAATGGACTCATGGAGGGATGGCATTTGGGAGTGGTTGGCACAGCAAATTCTGAACACCTTACATTTCTGTCTGGTGGGAGGGGAAATTTGTCCAGCATGTTTGTATTGTCTGTCTTGTAGAAATTGCTACACACACACACACACACACACACAATCTCCACTCAGAATCAGACTGAGGCTATCCCCTTCACCTACCTCCATCCAAAGCCATTACTGTTTTTAGCTCTATGGCACTAAGGCCAGTGGTGGGATTCTACCGGTTCGCACTGGTTTGATAGAACCAGTTGTTAAGTAGTTAAGCAGTTCAGAGAACCAGTTGTTAGAAATCTCCTTTTGTTTTTTTCCACTTTACAGGTTTAATCCTGTAAGGAATTACAACATTCTGGTATTTCCTAGCCTAATCTTTATTGCCCTGCTTACAGAAACTGCCTCTCTGTTAACCCTTATTACATCCTTGGCAGTACGCCTAGACTTACTGTCACTTCCGGTTCCAGAGCTTCTCAGAGTATTTTTTTTGCCTGACTTTCTTAAAGGGGAAGGGTTGTTTTAAGCTTTTTACACCGCTGTTGGGAGGAAATACTCCCCTGTTGGAGTTCTTCCAGCTGGGATGCAAAGATCAGCACTTTGAAGAAATAATTGAATAATGAAGCAGAGCTGCCGGAAAGAAGCTTTTAATGACAAGGAACCAAGATGAGTGACATTCAGCAAGACTTCTTGGCTAGCTAGAAAGATTGACATTCAAACATGAGATTACATACCCTTTCTGACTTTTGGTCTAAAACTGGTTTTTGCTGAAGTTTAATTCTGTGCTTGGTGATGTTTAATCCTGTGTTTACTGATGGGATAATTTTCCCTATTCAGCTTTGTTTGGAAGGAAAAATGTTAATCTCTGTTCCTGAAAAGAAGCAGCTTCGGAAATCTGACTAGTTCCTGTGTCTATTTGTTCTGGTATTTGGTTTAACAAACAACAGCTACTGTGTTTGCTCCTTTGCTTCATTCTGGAGACCTTAAATGACCTCTCTGCTAAAGGGTTTCACTTTAAGAACAAGAGTTGGCTACTGATAGTTATCATTGCGTTTTAACTATTTTAATTCCTCAAGGTGTTCTAGCAACCTGCCTGATTTGTAACTCCAGTTTGCAGGTATTTCTAATCTAATGATTGGTATTTAAGGCAGCTTTTTGCAAGCAAAGAAGCTTTTTGTATTTTTGTACAGGTAATCATTGATTTACAACAGTTACAATGGCACTGAAAAAAGTGACTTATGATCGTTTTTCACACTTACGACCTAGGGCAAAAAAGCAATGTCACATGACCACCTGGCCACGCTCACCCAGTCACATGAAGCACCGCAACTGTGAAATGAGTGACACGGTTGTTAAGAATGCTGCAATGGGAATAAATGATGACCGGTCATAAGTGCGAGGACTGGTCAAAAATGCAGGGACCTGTCAGAAATCACTTTTTTCAGCCCTCTGGGTAGTCCCTATGTGCATAGGACTACTCAGAGGGCTGAAAAAGTTATTTTTGACCGGTCATTCGCACTTTTGACTGGTCCTCACACTTACAACTGTCCTCACATTTTATGTTTTGCGCCCTATCTTGTCACCGTGGTGAAGAGAAGCAGTTGTGAGATGAGTGACATGGTTGTTAAGAATGCTGCAACAGGCATAAATGTGAGGATGGTCATAAGTGCGAGGATCGCTCAGAAATTACTTTTTTCAGCCCTCTTAGTAGTCCCTATGCACATAGCCATGGCCACCTGGTCACATGACCAGCTAGCCATGCCCACCCAGCCACATGACCACCAAGCCACGCCACCAAATAAGCCATGCCCACAGAACCAGTTGTTAAAACATTTGAATCCCACCACTGGCCATATGGTTAATAATGCTTCAAAGTTACAACAGCCTTGGATAAAGTGACTTACAACCTGTACTCTCACTTATGACCATTGCAACATCCCTGGCAGTGGTGGGTTCCTCCCGGTTCCACCCAGTTCCGCCAAGCCGGTAGTGGTGACGATATGATGTCACCGAACCGGTTCTGCCCCCCCGCCCCCTCGCGTTATTCTTACCTTTTATTTGGCCCCACCCCCAATCTATTGCTGCCTCCTGAGTCCCAGCTGATCAGCTAGAAGGAAAAAAACTGTTTAAACTCTTGCCACGGGGCTTCAAAGGGCCGCCCTACAGCTGATCAGTGTTAAAAGGCAGTGTGGTGGTAGACCAGTGCCTCCAAAACAAATGAGTAGACCGGTGCCTCCAAAAATAAATGGGTAGATCAGTGCCTCCCAAAACAAATGAGTAGACCGGTACTGGTCTTGGTCTTGGTCTTGGTCTTGGTCTTGGTCTTGTATTCTATTCTATTCTATTCTATTCTATTCTATTCTATTCTATTCTATTCTATTCTATTCTATTCTATTCTATTCTTTGATAACCTCAACGTAGTCATGGCAATGGAGTTTATTTTTTATTAGCTGGGAGTTTTTGCTGCTTCTTCTTTGGGCTGAGCCACTTGGACAGGGGGATTCTGGGTGGGCAGAGAGTCATTGGAATGTACCAACTCCTGAAATCCTGAGGGGGTTGTTCTGGACCTTCCGGGGGGGGGGGCGCTGATGAGGGAGCAGCCAAGAAAATGGGGGGGGGGGGGAACAGTTGTGCCTGAGGCCTCCATTGAGGGGAGGAGCCTCCGCTTTGGCACAAATGGAGCCCTTCCCTCCTCTCTCCAACCCTCCATCTTCCCTCTCCAGAGTGTGGGTCTCCTGTCCCCTCCGAGCCCCCATCACAGCCAACGCAGGGATCTCTTTCCTCTGGGGCTCCTTTCCCACTCAATCCCATGGTGGCCGGGAGAGATCAGAGGCTCCTCGCGATCCCCAGGAAGGGATCCCAGAGAAAAGGGGGCAGGAAGGACCTCAGAGCATCTTCAGGGCGATTATGAAGGAGGAGACCAGGAGAGACTCTGATTCTCTCCTTCTGCAGCTTCTGGGAAACGGGGAATGTCTGAATGTCACCTTTGAATCCAAAGATGGTTTTCCTGATTTCACCGTCTCTGTGCCTCACTTTCCCCATTGCTCTCGCGAGGTCAGGGAAAGGTTGGTTAGGACTCCTCAGTACAACGTCAGATGAATTAGTACATTTTCCTTTTCTATTTTTTTTTCTAAAATTCTAATTTTTAATTCACTGGGATTTTTTAAAGAAAAGACTGGACAGCCACCTGTCTGAAATGATGCAGGGTCTCCTGCTTGAGCAGGGGGTTGGACTAGAAGACCTCCAGGGTCCCTTCCAGCTCTGTTCTGATTCAAAGTAGACTCATAAAATCTTCCCTCTGCAGAGAGCTTGTATATATCACCCCAAACTATGGAATATCAAGGACATTTTAGATGCCTTGAAACCCATGAAATGAATTACATGAAATTACATTCCTGAAAAAAATATCCAGAGGCTTTAGGTTTTCTATTTCATTTTTATTATTAGATTTCCCGTTGTGTTCAGATCCAGTCTTAGTAAAACCATGTAACATTTGGGGAGGAAGCTGCAGCCCAGCAGCCCTGCCCTGGAGGCCCAGATGGAGAAGACCTTCCCCAGATGACTTGCATTGGGCAACCAAAGGGCCAAAAAGCACTTGGCACACACTTATTGCCTGGTTCAAAATTCAGGCCAATCCCCCCTCCTCAATTCTATTAACAGGCAGTCCTTGACTTACGACCACAGAGGGAACTGGAATTTCTGCCATCAGTCGTTGCAGTCATTGAGTCAAAGGAGACCCAATTTATGACAGTTTTCATCGAGGTCATTATACAAATCATGCGGTCATTCTGATCCAGTTCAGGCAGGAACAGGGAATCCTTGAAACTCCCTCCTGCTTCACCTGGACCCAAATCTCCCTCCGGCTTCTCTGGGAAACCAGGCAGCCATGCACAGGCGGGTGGGGGGGGTGTTGAAGGGTTGCCTGGGGTCTCACTGCCTGCCAGAGACATCAACCAACCATAGCAGTTTTAGTAGGAATGAATGATATTCAGGGGAGTCCCACAACCTGATTTCTCCTTTTAGAAGAATGCAGTACAGGAAGTCCTTGACTTTCAACCACAATTGGGACAAAGAAATTCATCGTACAGTGAAACCGCATCTGACCATGGCTTGCAACCTTCCCCATTGGTTTCCCCATTGACTTTGCCTGTTGGAAGCCCCTGAGAAGATTGCAAATGGTCACCACATAACCATGGGACCCTGCAACTATCACCCATCTGAGCCAGTTGCCAAACACCTGGATTGCGATCACATGAGTGCAAGGGCACTGTACCAATCTGCTTCTAAATTGTGTTTTTCAGCCTTGTCATAACTTTCAACCATTGCTAAATGAATGGTCATAAATCAAGGACTGCCTGTATTGCAGAATCACAGAATGGAAGCTGTGAGATGAGACCTTCATGATCATCTAGTCCAACCCTCTCCCCAGTGCAGGAGCCCAATGCCACAAATACACAATTGACATAGACGGATCTCTCATCCTTGTATTTTAATGGGTTTTTCTTTATTTTTATCAGAGTGTTGATGAGAATTATTCAGAGCCAAATCTGATGTCCTTGCAAGGAACTGGACGTGACCTGGAAGGAGAGTCATATCCAATTCAATTGGGACCTCAAAGGCTGGAGAAAAAGCAGCCAAACGGGCAAGAGGAGAAGCCATTTCAATGCTCGATGGATGGAAAGAGTCTCAGGAAGAGGAGATCCCTCCCTTCCCATCAAAGGATCTGCCCTCGTGTTTTGTTTGGACTCTGCACTATTAAGTGGTACCAGCTGGTCTCGGTAGATTGGTCACCTGCAGGTGTTCTTCCTCAGTTCTTTCTCCCTGGAGAAATCAGAAGGTTAGAGATGAATTGGGCCAACAATCAAATATTGTTATGTATAAATGCCCACCATTAACCATCCCAGGTATGATAAGGGTTAACTCTACATCCACCTAGATCCTCCCCTGACCCCTCCTTACCTCAGCTCCGCCTCCCAGGTACTTAAGACATGGTCCAGGAGTCCAGAGGCCACTTCCAGCCAAATACCTGCAATAGAAACACTGATCAATAAAGAGCATTGGTTCACTGCATCCTGTGTTTGGAGTTATTGGGTAAGATCCTAGAAATCAGTCACAGGTTGGTAGCAGAGGATGGTTAACCCACAACTCACAGATATGGCAGAATCAAGAACCCAGACAGAGGCAGAGAAAAGAATGGCCACCAGAGCCTACATCAAGCAGATGAAAAAACTGCAGGCTCTCGAAGGTGCCACAGCAAGGACCACCACAACTGAAGGTGATGGAGACTACAACCCGAGTCCACAACCCAGGGACGACGGGCCAAGAGAAGAAATCCACTACTGCGAAAGGGCAGAGCCACCAAGCAACGAAGAATTCTGATCCACCATCCTGGAGATGATGGAAGCGACCGCCAGCAAAGAGGAGCTCATCGCGAAACTCTGAAGCCTACTCGAAAGCAATGGAGCAGCGATGAGCATCCAGCAACAAAGAAAAGAAATCCCCAGCCCGGCAAGAGGAAGGTACCCCCAAGCTGAAGCTCCGGACGTAGAGGATTTCATTTCTGCACCATGCTCTCGGCGGCCATCTTGGAATGGCCAACAGCCAATGGGAAGCCGAGATTCAAATTGAATGGCAGGAAACAGCGAGAACCCCAACTTCGCTGGGGAAGACCCCCAAAACAGCACCCAAGCAAGATCACAAGCCTGCGGGGGCTCACCCATCGAGCCCGAAGCAGACGAAACGATAGAAAACCTGGCTGCAGCACTCGGCTCAGCACTCAAGCCCCCAGGAGCCAGGAAGGAACAAACCGACGCTCAGCACCCCCAAAAGAGCAGCAGGGTAGCCACCGGAACCCTTGCAGCACGCCAGCAGACACCACGCGGGACAACGCACCCCAAAAACTACACCCAAGACCCGGCCGCCTGCAGGACTGAATACCTGCAGGATTCGCACTCGCCACCCGCCGCACCAACTTCCCTACGCCGCGGAATGAGGAGAAGAAACAACGACTCACCAACCATGTGGCCTCCACCAGGCTTCCTGACCCATCCGGAGGTTCTTCAGCGTTGCCCAGGATCCACCGCCACCACCGCCGCCACCGCCGCCGCCACCACCGCCGCCGCCACCGCCGCCGCACTGCCGAATCCGGGAGATCCTCGACTTACGACCGCCGCCACCGCCGCCGTCTCCAGGGATCCTTGACCTGCAACGGCCTCGCCTCCTCGCCTTCTTCCACTCTTTGCCCAAGATGCAGGGGCCCAGCCATGGCATCCAACGTCCAGGGAGGGCTACGGGCCTGTCAGGAGCGAGCCCAGCCCCCAACCGGCAGGTCTAGGCCTAGGCCTGAGAGCAGCAACAAGGAGCTCCTCACCAGACGACCTCCGGCGCAAAATGAGCCTCGCGCATGCCCAGTCGCCACCTACAGGAAGAGAAAGGAACATAGAGATAAGTACAAGGAACATAGAGATAAGTCAGTTCAGACTGGCAACAAGCATTCCCCCAGCATATTGCGAGTTCACTCACATAAAGAACCATGGACAGCACCAGACTGTAAGTAACATAACTTTTACTGCTGACAATTACAAATTGAAATTAGATGGGGCCAATCTTTTGTAGTGGTACCACCAACTACAGATTGCTTTTCTGAAAGAAAATATGTTGTACCTATTTGATGACCCACCCAAGAAGCCATGGACTTTTGAGATTGACTGTTTGCACCACAGGGCTTACTATCTGTTAATGTCTAGCTTGTCACCCAGCATTTACCCCAGTCTTGGCCGCCACTTAACCGTGGCAGAGATACTACAAAAAATACTTAATTTATTTTACAGTAAGAGTGCAGCTACTACAACCAAAATATCCAGGGAATTTTACTCAGCCAGGCATAAGGCAGGGACACCCATGGGGGAGCATATACTCAAGCTAAACACCACCAGGGCAGAACTCATACAAAGGGGGGAAACCATTTCTGATAATATCATGAAAAGCATCGTCATAAACTCCCTAAACCCCAGTTGGGAGAACTTTATCATGCAACTGGATAGTCTCAACATAGAGCACCTCTCTTTAGAGACATTATCCAACAGGCTGATTGCGGAGGACAGCCTGAGAAGGGAACGCTCATCAAGCCTCAGGGAGAGCAGACCAACAAAAAGGGTAGACTTCCAGACCAGGGACCAAGATAAGCCAGAATGTTTTAACTGTGGGTCTAGGAATCACTATAGGAGAGATTGCCCCAGAAACCAGAGGGACAGGGACCACAGCTACCGTAGGGAAAGGCAAGGCCGCAAACCAGGTTACTCAGACAGGCGCTCCCCAGAAAGCAGGTTCAGGTGCAGGGACTCACCCAACCCCAGGGACAGGAGAGGATATAGGGATAGCTCCAGGGATAGTCAGACTGGGTCACTATACGAACTTAGAGACCACCAACACCCAAACACCCAGGCAAAAGGAAGGAACACATGGCTCATTGACTCAGGAGCCACCAACCACACCACCAACAATAGGAACATACTGGAGGCATTCACGCCTAAGGAATACCACATCAATGTAGCCAACCAGAACAAGGTATTGGTGAAAGGAGAAGGGAGCGCACACATAGATGGAATAGGGAAGATAGAGGGGGTACTGTCCATCCCAGAAATACCCCACAATATACTAGCAACACTCAAACTAAGTAAAGACTTGGGCATTGAGACAACCTTCAGGGAAGGGAAAGCATATATGACCAAAGGAAAGAGAAGCATAGGAAAGATCATCATAGAAGGGGGACTCACCTACTTAGTACCCCAAGAGCACTCAAACACTAACTCAGAAAGTAATGAGAAAGGGACAAGCACACCCACAGAAAATAGAGGGGGTGAAGGAGAACACACTGCAGGAGGCAAACCCACCACAAACACAACACACAAAGGGAAACTACACATTGGCAAACCCATTCATGATGGATGTGCCCACTTACTACACAGAAAATTAGGCCACGCTAGTTTTCCAACGGTACAAAAGATGAATGAATGCTCAAATGGCTTGCCATTAAAGAACTGTAAAAATTATTTGGAGTGTTCTGTGTGTAAATGTTCAAAAATCAAAACCAAACCAAGGCCCAAGAAGGCCTCCCGCACCACCAACTCAATATTCCAATTAGTTCACATGGACCTGGTGGGACCCATGAGACCCTCTATTAAATACAAGAAGAGGTTCTTCCTAACCATAGTCGATGACTATAGCCATTACGGATTTGAATACACCCTCAACCACAAAAGTGCGGTGTTCCAAAAATTTAAAGAGTTCTACAAAAGGGTAGAAACTCAACATAACGTAAAAATAAAACAAATCATGACAGATAGGAGCTCAGAGTTCCTATCAAGGGACTTCTCCAATTGGACAAAGACGCACGGGATACTACACTTCTCCTCTTCTCCGTTTTCGCCATTCCAGAACGGAGTATCAGAATGCAAAAATGGCATATTGCAAGCAATGGTAAGGTGCGTCTTAGAAGACACCGGACTAGGGCAACACTTCTGGGCAGAGGCACTCATATATTCAAACTACACACTGAACAGAATATGGTCAAGCATAGTGAACAAAACTCCCTATGAGGTCATGTACAATAGGAAGCCTCAGATAGCACACCTGCACATATTTGGGGTAACTGCAGATGTACACATACCCAAACAGTTAAGGAGAAAAGTGGACAAAGTGTCAAGGAGACTAAGATTCATGGGATATGAGTCCGGAACCAAAGGTTACAGGTTCATCGACAAAGACAACAGATTTGTCATGTCCAGATCAGCTGTGTTCCATGAGAACACAAACTGGTCAAGAATACATCTCAATGAGGTACTGCCCAGACAAGGAACTGATGACAATGCTAGAACCAATAACAAACCAGACACAACCGAAAGAGAGACACACGAGAAACAAAAACCCAAACACAAAAGGGTAAACACCAAAGAATGGAAAGAGAACCACCCCATCCTAAAGGTAAAAGTAGATGCACTCACTGAGAGGGAGGCCCAACACATGCACGACTCAGAAACAATACCCAGCAGGCCCATAAGACACAACAGAAACAAACTACCTAAGAGATTCGACGATTACATACTCTCAATACACACAGGCACCACAACACCCAACTCCTACGAGGACATCCTTAAGTTACCACGAGAGGAAAGGGACAGATGGGAGGAGGCCATAGATAAGGAGATGAACAGCTTGAGGGAGTTGAACGTGTATACCCCATCCAGAGTGCCAGAGAACAAAGTAGCCATTGGGACCAAATGGGTTTTCAAAGTCAAAGAGCTAGAGGACAATAAGAAACTGTACAAAGCTAGGCTAGTAGCACAAGGGTTTGCCCAGAGATACCCGGAGGATACACTGACACGTACTCACCCACGGTCAGGGCAGAGAGCATAAAAAGCGCTCTAGTAATAGCCACAATCCTAGGGTTAGAAGTTTACCAGTTCGACGTGCAGACAGCCTACCTCCACGCAAAGCTAGATAAGGAGATCTTTGTCAGGGCACCCCCAGGGAGAAACACACAAGGGGAGGACACGTGGTTGCTGAACAAAAGTCTGTATGGGTTGAAACAGTCCGGTAAGAGGTGGTACGAGTGCCTAGTGAAGATCCTTAAGGACATGGGGTTCACAGCCACCTCCGCCGACCTATGCTTTTTCACCAAGAGAGAGGGCACATCCATAGAGTACGTACTCATCTACGTGGATGACATTTTATATTGTGGCCAGCATAAACAAAATTGTGACGAGTTTGCCAACCAGTTGGGGAAACATTTTGCACTAAAGACTCTGGGAAAGGTGAACAAATACCTGGGTGTCCAGATTGATAGAACTCAGAAGGGATTCAAGATCTCTCAAAAGGAGAAAATACTGGACCTGTTAATTAAATGCAACATGAAGGAAGCCAAGCCATGTGACACGCCAATACATATTGACTTCCTGAAACACATGAATGAGGAAAGCGAGACCTTCAAGGAAAATACCCTCTATAGGTCTGTTGTTGGGTCACTACTGTATATAGCTAATTGGACTAGACCAGACATCCTCCTGGCTGTCAATCTGCTATCCAGACATGTCAGCGATCCAAAGATGTATCACTGGGAGGGGGTAAAACATGTGCTCAGATATCTAAAACACAGCATGGACGCGTGCCTGAACCTAGAACCAGAGATGTCCAAAGAACCCATACTAACCTCCTATGCAGACACTGACTGGGCAGGCGACACAAAAAGTAGAAAGAGCACATCCGGCTACATATTCCTCATTAACGGCTGCCCAGTACACTGGTACACCGGAAAACAAAACCTGGTAGCCACCTCCACAGCTGAGGCAGAGTACATCTGCCTCTCCAAAGCAGCCAATAATCTGACATGGTTTGACGATCTGCTTACCAGCATATGGACCGAACCGGCCTACCCAATAGTAATACATGAGGACAACAAGGCAGCCATAGACATATCCATGGCAGAAGCAGTAGGCCAAAGGTCCAGACATATAGACATTAAGCACAAGCATGTCAGAGAATTAACGAACATTGGTTTTATTAAGGCTGTACATTGTGAGACCGCCGAGCAAGCCGCAGACATCCTGACCAAACCTCTACCCAGCAAACAACATGCTTACCTTACATCTAAATTAGGGGTACAGGTACAGAACACACAAGCAGGTCTAACTGTTGGGCATTTAGAGGGGGATTTGTTATGTATAAATGCCCACCATTAACCATCCCAGGTATGATAAGGGTTAACTCTACATCCACCTAGATCCTCCCCTGACCCCTCCTTACCTCAGCTCCGCCTCCCAGGTACTTAAGACATGGTCCAGGAGTCCAGAGGCCACTTCCAGCCAAGTAACTGTAATAGAAACATTGATCAATAAAGAGCATTGGTTCACTGCATCCTGTGTTTGGAGTTATTGGGTAAGATCCTAGAAATCAGTCACAAATTTTCTTAGCTAACAACAATGGCAACTCCAAAAGCATATAAATATTTTTGGGCAGCAGGAAGTGTGTATGTTAAATGGAGGAGCGGGGGAGGAGCTGAAGCTCTTTGCCGATGTTTCAAGCCATTTTGCGGCTCTTGTTGGGATTCCTCAGGAGCTTTTCCAAGTTTTTCAAGCAGCATTGAAGCTGTTTTTCAAGAAGTGATGGAGGTTCTTCTGAAAATGTGAGGCTTTCTATGAAACCTTCCAGCCACTGTAGTATCATCTCCACAGGTCCTTCACTAGATTTCAGCTTGAGGTTCTGGATGGATTTTTCTAGCGATCTTTTTCTTTGGAGTCCTTGGATCCATTTAATAGATGCTTCCAGCCATGCCTGAGTCCCTAGCTCAGCTCCTTCCTCCTCCAGGTTCTTTACTGATGTTTCTAACCATGGGTTGAAATTCTGTTTGGACCCTTCATGACCTTCCTCCAACAAGTTTCTCAAAGTCTTCTTCAGCCATTCTTCAAGAACAGGTCTTGGTTGTGTAAAAAATAAAGAAAACCCTTTTACAAAAAAAAAGAAAAGAACAGGTCTTGGTCTGTCTGAGAGCAAGAAGATGCTGAAATATTCCTGAAGATGCTTGAGTATGTACTCCACAGATGCTTTGGGAGATTCCTTCTTCAACAACAGAAGCGGTCATCCGAGTCCTACGGAGACTGTTTGCAACACATGGGTTGCTCGATTTAATAGTCTCCGATAATGGGCCACAGTTCACCACCAATCAAATTGAGATGTTCCTAGCTAGCCAGGGGATCAGACATTCATTATCGGCACCAGGAAAGCCGTCCACTAATGGACAGGCTGAACGGATGGTGAGATCAATGAAGGAAACACTAACTAGATTGGGACCAGGGGACATACAGGCAAAACTAGATAAATTACTAAGCATCCAACACATAACTCCCAGCGCAACCATGCACAGAAGTCCCGCGGAACTATCGATTGGGTGGGGGGGGGGGAACTGAGATCCAACTTAAGACAGGTTACACGCCCAATACAACACAGAAAATCCAGTAGACTCCACCAGTAAGCCTAGACCCAAGTGGGGGATAAGGTATATGCGGAGAATTTCAGCAGAAACCCCTTATGGATTCCGGCAAAAATAATCCAAATCACAGGCCCACTATCTAGAATAGAAACAGAAGATGGGCTGGAAAAGACATATAGACCAACTCCGGGGATGGATAGTCAGAAAGGGAGACGAGTCTCAAGAGGAGACCCAGGAGAGAGAGAGGGAACACCACATGGAAACCATAGAAACAGATCAAGCCCTACACGACACACAACAACACTACTCAAACCCGAATAGCATTGGCGGGCACTTATCTGAGGTCCAATGACGAGTTCCCGAAGTCAGAGATAGTCCACCAGTCCAGCAGGGGAGTGAGGAAATAAATGTCCAAACAGATAGGTCCATGCCATTAACAGCGTTCAAGAGTTCCAGGAGTCCCCCCAGGGAACTCAACCTCTCACTGCGAAGGCGCCGAGTCAACTGAACTGCGCAGGTCAAGTCGCGCCCCAAAATGGCCCGCCTACTTGTGTGACTACGTGATCTGAGAAGTCCCTGATTGGTGGGTGCCGGTCTAGAGGGGAGGGGTGTTAAGTATTGAATAGATGGGCACGAGGACCAATCAGGAGCCCGTAGCTAGAGCGGAAGAATTAAATGTGCATCAGTGGCTGAAACTGCGGACAGTTCCATTTAAAAGGAGCTGCCGCGGCTTGCATTGCCATTGCTGTACTGGAGCCGAATAAAGCTGTTTAAACTGCTGAACGTGTCCTGCATCCTCTGTCTGCACCCACTACTCAACACTTTTGAAATTTTAGGTATGGCTTCCTGGCTAAAACTCCTCTGTTGAGATCCGCTGGGATACACCCACCCTATTTTGCAAAATAGTTTTTATTATTTTCTTTTAATAAAGTCTCCGTTTTCATCGACCCATGCTTGTTGGTTGAATTAATTTCCAACACTATGAAGATCCCCTGATCCCCTGCTCAGCCTTTCCCTGAAGTTCTTCAGCATGGCCTCTTTCTCTTCTGTTAAGGTGATGGTCTTCATTCTGAGGTTGTCAATTCTTCCCTGTAGTTCTACTCGTTCTGCGACCATGGACGCAAATAACATTGAATTTCTGCAAATTATGAAGAGCAGACAGAAATTAGCCCTGTCATGATATAGATAGATAGATAGATAGATAGATAGATAGATATAAATAGGGATAGATAGATATAGATATATGAAAAAGTCCTATTTCTTTTATTCTGTATATTTTTTATAGCTGGCCTCAGGGTTCTAGTAAATAAATTAGAATTTGAGGACTTCCGGTTGATGATTCGTGGCGACATGGTGTGGTAAGAGGGATCGCTCCTTTCCATTGCCACTTATCGCCGCGTTTTGGGGACCCTTCGAGGTGTGGAAGTTCGGAGGGCTTCACGGACAATAGTGAGGCATAGGCAGGCGGAGTGGTGAGTTGCAAACCCACTCAACTGGACTGATATTCACTGTCAAACCAACGCGGCGCGTCTGCCTTTTAATGGCGGACCCGAAGCCGTGATAATCAACAAGAAAGGAAGCAAGAAATTCCGGTGAAAGGGGTGTTAGAGAGCACTCATATCCACTCCCCCCCAAACACGCTTGAATTCCGTCTAAACTGTGCCAGCTGGATCGGACCGAAAGGATCCACAAGGGAAAAAGCGGCAAGTGGGAGAGAAGGAGAAGATCACACGTGAGAGGGATCGCAGATAAGCTGGCGAGAGAGCAGAAAGAAGAGACTCGCAAAGCGGAGTAGCGGCACTATTAAAAAAGTGGATATAACCTGCTGATCGGGTGGAAAAAGAGGTTACTGAGGACCCCAAATGTGGATTTGTTGATTGAGAGAGAAGAGCGGCTGGAGATAGGAACCAGAAGTGTAATCATATTGAAAACCAATGAAAAGAACAATGAGTGGCTAGAGTGGCTGGAAGGACCTCCAGGAGAAGACAAGTAGAATAATAGAGCTAAAGTACTTTGATTTTGACTGCCTAAGACACTAAGAGACGAGAGAACTGAAAACCGGTGATACTTGACTTTTACGTCTCCACACTTTGGCTTTTGTAAATGAAGATACTGAAGGGATTAAGAACAACCAAGTAATCTTTATAATTGTATTCCATATAATGTCTGTAATAGTGGCTTTCTTCAGGATTATTAATTACCATCGTCATAATGGGGTAACAGCCAGATCTTCTGCATGCCCCAGCATAACTCTCTTGCCTTATAGCTCAGCATAGATATAATACATTGATCAATAAAAAGAAAACCAAAATAGATAATTCCAATCCAACAATTTAAGGCCCTTTTCACATCCCAAAATTACGGCATTGCAGAGATCTGTCACTCTCCTCAGGATAATATTAACCACTACTTCGCCTCACCCATCTTTTCATATATTCAGTCATATATTTTTTAAAAATAACTGGCTTCGCTGTTGCTTAATTTAGAAGTTTTTATTTTTGTGAGACCTGTTTCTTTTTTTCCTTTCTTTTTGCGGGTTTGATCTCCATCCTAATTTCCTTTCTGCAGGTTGTATGTCAACTGATCGGTTTTCATTCTGATTTATGACTTGATCTTGTTGGTTTTGCTTTTGTGACTCATATTTCTTTTCTATAAGTTGTGTATCAACTAGTTGATTTCCATGGTTGTCTGTAAATTGATGACGTTAGAATCCGATGCCACTTCTCTCTTATTTATAAATAATCCAGCTGAGGTGTCTGAAGAATCCAAAGGCAATTCATCTACAGAGGCCACTGTAACTCGATATTTTTCCTTTATTTCTAACTCCTTCTGCTTGTCTTGTGTTGTGCATAAAGATGTTAAGTTCATTTTTAAAAATTTTTGATAAAATTCTTTCGCTTTTTCAACAGTATTTAATTGATATCTTTCTCCTTGATATCTCAATATTATACCAACTGGAACATTCCATCTGAATAAGATATTTCTTTTTTTAAGCTCAGCCACCAGAAAACCAAATTTCTTTCTTTCCAATAACATCTTAGGCGGTAATTCTTTGTATATCCAAATCTTCCTTCCAAACAGTTGCAAAGTAGACTTAAAAGATTTTTGCACAATATTATTTCTTATCTCTTTATCTGTAAAATAAATCACCACATCTCTAGGCAATTGCCTTTGCTTTGCAATCCAGGAGTTTATTCTATAGACTCTATCGATCCTACAAAATACCTCCTCAGGTTGAACCTTTAAAATCCCAGCCAGAACTTCAGAAGATATTTTCCTTAAGTCATCTCTGTTATTTTCCTGTAATCCTCTCAGTCTAATCGCATATTCAGTAAAATTATATTGCATCATTAAAACTTCCTTTTCAATCCGTTGTTGTATGTTTTCTACATTACAAATCTTTGGATCAACTTCCATTTTAGGTTTTTCTTCTAAACTATTGTCTTGAATATTTATCAAATCATTTTCAATTTTTTGTGTTTTATTGTCCAAATTGTCCTCAATTTCCTCCATTTTAGACTCTAATAGATTAATATTTGTATCCAACTTAATCATAAATTCTGAGAAACCATTAGCCATTTTTGTAATCTTTCGTTGCAAAATATCAAACTTTAATTGCACCAATTCTTTAATTTCCTGCTTAAATTTCTCAAAGTTCTGATTCATAATCTCATCCCTTCTTACAATCTCCTCCAGGAGAAATTCTATTATATTAAAATCAGTTTTCTGAGACTGTAAATTAAGAACTTGTTCATATAGTTTGTGGATGGGGTTATCCCCCCCCCCCCCCACTGTTTGTTTGTCTGGCTTTGTAAGCCTAAACGCCATGTTTCCACACAGGCAAACTTTTTTAGAAAAGAAAAAAAAAAGAGCAAAGTAAAGAGAAAAAAGCTTCTTTCCAAACGAGATCAGTATCAAATCAAATCTCCAGGAAAGAGAAAACACAAAAGTGGAGCTTTTTCTTCAATTGTAGCCAGGAGTATTTATTCCGCTACTTTGTGGCTTAATATGAAACGGAAGGACTTTCCCTTTTCAGCTTCCCTGCTCAAACTTCGGCAGTCGCCATTTTAAAAGTTCTTTTTTACTTTATTCCATATCCTTTGCAAAATAAGTATAAATACTTGCGATTTAGGGTCACAGATCCAGGTCCAGATCTCATCCTCTTTGCTTAATCTGTTAATTATCTTGAAGAGCTTGTTTTCGTAGCCTTGCTCTGCAAAAAAGCAGAGGTCTCCCAACGCCTGGAGCAAACGGAGAGTGATATAGGGAGCCTCATCCGCTCGCCCCCAAGAGTAAAAAAAAAACTCTGGGGGCTTCGCGGAAAGCTCTACCTACACTCTCCTGCTCTATCTCACATTTCCTCCTGGAAATGGAGTTTTTCGAGCCGCCTTTCCGTTGTAAATGCGGCTCTTTACAGGCGATGGGGCTGGCGGTCCCAAGGGACCGTCTGGCGGCTACGAGAAGCAAACCGGGTGGTTGTTTTCTTTTTATATATATATGAAGATATTCATTATTGATGGGGGCAGATGATAACTGAGGATTTTGAATATTCTGTTGCAACTGGGATGTTATGTTACCCTAATACGGATGATGGAGTCAGCAATCCAGTGGAAAGACATCAAAGAAGATATTATATGGATTATAAATTTAAAGTCATGGATTTTATCTATATAAGGGAATATTTTTTTAGTAGGTGGGCAGAAGAACAAAGATATTAAGAATTGTTGTGTATGATAATTTTGTAGGAAAGTGGGTGGAGACATGCTAGTGTATTGATTGTATAGATTAAGAAAAGGGATGCTTAAGAGATATATTTATGGGAGTGGAGGAAATGGATAGAGTAGAACAAATGTAAAATTAGAATTTATGGGGAAGGCTGCTTTGAAATGTTATATTAATATACACAAAAGATTAAATGTTAAAGTAGGATTTATTATATAGTTTTAAAGTGGAAGGCTGTTTTGAAATGTTAATATACAGACATAAGTATGGGGGAGGAGGAAAAAAAGGGCAGATTATTGCTAAATTGGGAGTTATAATAATATTATTGTGTTAAATTAGAAATTATTATACAGTGTTATAGTAGAATGTTATTTTGAAGTGCATGGTAAGAGGGGGAAGTAATAATATTAATAATATCATTAGAAGTAAGGGTCAGTATTTGGAGGAGGGAGTAAGGGGATGGTAAAGTATTATACAATCTGTTATGTATTAGTTTTTTTCTTTGAAGAAGTCACAGGGGGGATGGGGTGGTGAGGGGGGGTTAGGGAGGAGGGGGGGAAGGGGGAAAATTTGTAATTGAAAACTTTTTCAATAAAAAAGAAAAGAACAACCAAGTAATCAACCACACTGATATAAGTTATTAACTCTAGCACACTAGTGTATTTATATTTGTATTGTTTTTTTTACTTAGCCTTTTAGCTGTATACATTTAGAGTATTAGAGAATCTATCTATATAGACGTGCATAAACTAGATTATATTAAATAGCTAACTCATTGTAATTATTTACATTTATAATATATTTATATTCAAGGCATATTTCTCTTCACAAATTAACTATACTATCTAGTATAATTACTGATAAATATCTGACTCAGTGACTTGTTAATTGATTGATTGACAAATTAATTGATTGCTTATTCATATATTAATTAACTGATTGTTTATATAATTATTTATTTACACATATATAGGTAACTACTATAAATAAGAATATATTTAATTGCTATACGAGACCTAGTTAGACTAAGTGTCACTGCCTTTTATACCTGATTAACTATTAGTAGAACTATAATTGAATTAAGTGATTGATTGATATATGATAAATGATTAGTTATTAGCAGAATTGTAATTGATTGAAGGGTAAATGTGAATAATATATATTGACTGGATTACTGGAAAGAGATTAGTAGTTGAATAGAAACAACTGGAGTCAGATAGAAAGGACCAATAGACTTGATTGAAAGATACATAGCGGTTCTAGCAGATTAAAAGAAGATAGACTAAGCAAAAGGGAAAAATAAATAAATAACAACCAGTGGATGACCATTTGGAGAAATATAGAAAAGATAGTTAGAGACCAGGCTAGAGTGTTGAAGGAGATGACAAGCCTTTCATCCACGGTGACCAAAACCGGGAAAAAAACAACCCAAAACCTCTCCAACCCTACGATTACAATGTCATCGCCTGCAATGCAAAAGTCAACAGAAGGCCTATCCAAGACTGAAAAATCAGCTATGATTCCCACCATGCAAGCAATGCAGTCGACCTTAACTATGATACAAGAGACAATGCTTATGATGCAGGAAAAGGTGTCTAGTAACCATCTAGAATTGAAAATGGATATCAAAGTTATTGACCAAAAATTGAATGATATACAGCAGTCAATACAATTGAATGAACAGAAAATAAATAAGATAGAGTCCAAAATTGAGCAACAAGAAAAGAACCTGGACACAGTAGATCAAAAGTTAATGGCACAAAACAGGGAGTTGGAGGACTCGATTACGCAGTTAGAAATAGACAGAGCTTCCTTCTACCTGCGCTTTCAAAACATCACCGAGGACAAGGATGAAAATCTGGGCCAAGTGATGGCGGAGCTAATAGCCGAGGTTCTACAACAAGATACGGATGAGATAATAAAAGAGCTGGATGAGGTTTACAGAGTCCAAACCAACTATGCCAGAAGAAATAAGCTGCCCAGGGAAGTTCACATAAGGTTCGCCCGGAAAAAAGTTAAGGACATTTTTTATAATATGGTGAGGGAAGAACCAGTCAGTTACAAAGGAAAGGAGGTAATTGTGCTAAAGCAAGTTCCGAGGAGGGTGAGAGAACTAAGAAGGGACTACAGATTCCTAGCTATTCAACTGAATAAGAGGAACATACTTTTTAGGTGGATTCTGCCAGAGGGCATGTTGATAACATGGCAAGGAAAGAAAATTAAAATAGGAAGTTTAGTAGAGGCCCAGGACTTTTTAGATCAACTGAGAGGGTCAGAGGAAGACCAAAGCAGTAAAGAGGAACTGGAAGTGACCAATACAGAAGAGGAGCTCACCCAGCAAGGAAGACCCAAAGAAGGGACCCTGGAAGAGAAAGAGACAGAAGAGAAGGAAAGTAAGGAAGTAAGGAAGAAACAAAGACCACAGAGAGCTACACGCGCGAATAAGAACTAGAACAGCACAAGGCTAATAAAAAAAAAATGGAGGACTGGAAACTTTTATCAATTAATGTGAATGGACTGAATGACTATAAAAAGAGAAAAATATTCTTCACCAAATTAGTTAAGCAAAATGCGGATATAGTATGCCTCCAAGAGGTTCACATAAAAAAAGAAAATGGAAAATATTTGGAATTCAAAAAACTTGGAAATCTCTATGCCTCCTTAGCAGAAAAAAAAAAAGAGAGGGGTGGTCCTATATATCAAGAAGGAAATAAAAGCAGAGCTGAAATACGCAGATTCAAAGGGCAGGATTCTAGTGGTGGAAGTCAAAAGAGGCAACTCCTCAATATTAATAACAGCTATCTATGCTCCAAATAAGAATTTGAGAGAATTTTATAATAAAGTACGAGAAGTATTAAGTGAAATGGACAATAATAATATATGTATAATCGGAGATTTTAATGGAGTGGTAGACCCGAATAAAGACCACAAAAGACCTAAAGGCCAAAAGAAGAAAAGGAAAAACTTACCAAAATCGTTCTTCGATCTTGTAGATGAATTGAATCTGGCAGATATCTGGCGAACCTTACATCCACATAAAAGACAATATACTTTCTATTCAAATCCCAAAAAATCATGGTCCAGAATAGATATGATGTGGGCAAGCAGGAACATAGGTATGGACATCATGTCAGTTGAGATCGCACCCAATATATGGGCGGACCACAACCCATTGGAGATCAAATGGAGGAGCGGATATAAAAGAAGGAATGTAAGATGGAGACTAAACTTACAATTCCTACGGGATAAACAAAACATGGAGAAAATAAAGGGAGAACTAAAAGCCTTCTTCGAAGAAAATGAAAGGGAACCAACTGATAGAGGAATAATCTGGGATACAATGAAGGCGTTCCTGAGGGGATTGGCAATAGCATATGGAGCATGCAAAAACAAAGAAAAAAGAGAGACCCAGAGGACACTGCTAGAAGAATTGGAGAAAGCAGAGAAGGAAGTACAGCAGAACCCGGACAATGAGACAGCGAAAGAAAATTGGATGACTACACGCCACAGAATAAACATAATCGATCAGGAAAAATTGGTGTATGAAATTAAACGAACCAAACAATACCATTTTGAAAATGCTAATAAACCGGGCAGATAACTGTTTTATAGAATTAAAAAAGAAAAAGAGAAAGGGACCATTTACCAACTAGAAGATCAAGAGGGCCGTATTATAAATAAAGAAGAAGAGAAATTAGAGATTATTCATGAATACTATACTACCCTATATAAAGAAGAAGACATCCCCAAAGGAAAAGTAGAACAATATTTATCAGAAAAAGAACTCCCATTGATTGGGGAGGAAGAGAAAGAGATGTTAAACAAAGAAATTACAATGACAGAGTTAAGGACTGCGATATCCAAATTGAAAAAGAACAAATCACCGGGCCCAGATGGATTCCCAGGGGAACTATATACAAATTTAGATCTAGAGGATATCCTCCTACCAAAATTACTAGACATCTATAATGAGGCTTTGATAAGATCCAAAATACCAGAATCTTGGAGGGAGGCGTATATAACACTTCTCCAAAAAGAAGGAACAGATGTAAAACTGATAAAGAACTATAGACCAATCTCCCTCCTTAACACTGATTATAAAATCTATATGAGTATTATAGCGGAAAGATTAAAGGTAATTTTAAACAAGATAATACATAGTGATCAAAATGGATTCCTGCCAGGGAGACAAATAAGAAATAACACAAGGACAGTCTTAGATGTGTTAGAATATTATGAGGAACACCCTGACAAAGAAATGGCATTGGTCTTCTTAGACACCCAGAAGGCCTTTGATAATCTGAACTGGGAGTTTATGAAGCAACAAATTAACAAAATGGGAGTCGGACAAAATTTTGTGAATACAATTACTGCGGTCTATGAGAAACAAAGGGCTAATATCCTAGTGAATGGAGAACTAACAAAAACTTTCCAAATCAGAAAAGGGGTGAGACAGGGATGCCCCTTATCACCACTTTTGTTTATCCTAGCATTAGAAGTTTTATTAAAGAGGATCAGAGAAAATGAGCAAATTAAAGGATTAAAAATTAGAAAGGAAACATATAAGACCCAAGCATTTGCAGATGACGTGGCACTAATTATGGAGGAACCATTGGAAACTGGTGCCCAAATTCTGGAGGAAATTGGTAAGTATGGAGAGGTGGCAGGGTTTAAATTAAATAAATCTAAAACTAAGATGCTGACTAAAAACATGATTAAAGACCAAAAGAAATTGTTGGAGGAGTCAATGGGGATAGAAATTGTCAAGAAAGTAAAATACCTGGGAGTATGGATCTCAACAAAATGTTCAGCCATTAAAGAGGATAACTATGTACCCCTGGTTAAAAATATTAAACAAGACTTAGAAAAATGGGAGAAGCTCCAGATATCTTTTTTAGGGAGGATTGCAGCAATTAAAATGAGCGTACTGCCGAAGCTATTGTACCTATTCCAAACGGCCCCAGTCAAACTAGACAGGAAATTTTTTCGAGAATTAAATTCTATCATTAGAAAATTCATTTGGGCAGGGAAGAAACCTAGAATTGCAATTAGGAACTTACAAGACAAAAAAGACAGGGGCGGCCTTGGATTGCCAATTTGGGAAATTTACCAAAAAGCAGCAAATCTAGTATGGCTAAAAGAATAGGCAACTCTGGGAAATAAAAGACTCCTGACACTGGAAGGGCATGACCTCGAGAAGGGATGGCATGCTTATCTCTGGGAAACAGGGAAAAGAACAAGAACATATTTTCACAAACATAAAATAAGGGATACGCTAATGTCAACATGGGGAGAAATAAGGCAAAAACAATATACTCAAGTTCCCAGATGGCTATCCACGATGGCGGCAATAATATATCCAAACGTATTGGAATTGGGCAAAACAGCGAAGTATAAAGAGATTCTGGATGGGGCAGGGATCCTTAAAATAATGGAGGAACTGAAAAAGCAAGGTACCCATATAGATTGGTGGACATATGCACAAATTAGATCACGATACAAAAAAGACATAGAAGAATATGGTATAGAGATAGGTAGTAATGGTTTTGATAAAGTATGGATGGGCACGGACAATAAAATTTTGGCCAAACTGTATAATTATCTGGTAGATTACGATTTGATGGAGGAGGTAGTTAAGGACCCAATGTTAGCATGGGTGAAAAATTTTGGACAAACTATAAATCTGAACGAGTGGGACCAAATTTGGAATAACAATCTTAAAATGACTAGGGCAACAACTTTTAAGGAAAATCAATATAAGATGATATACAGGTGGCACCTAGCACCAGCTAGGATTGCAAAAAATTATCCAAATATGACCCCAAACTGCTGGAAGTGCAGCCACCAACAAGGTACTTATTATCACTGTTGGTGGACCTGCCCACAAGCCAAAGAATTTTGGAGGATGATACGCAAATGGGTATCAGAAATAATAGGAGATACCATTGAATTAGAACCAAAAATATTTCTCCTGGGAATTCTGAAGACAGAATATGCAAGAAAGAAGAAATATCTCATTACACATATAATAACAGCAGCGAGAATCTCCTTTGCTCAACATTGGAAGGAGAAAAAATTGCCATCCGAAGAGCACATAATTAGAAAAGTGCTGGAATGTGCTGAAATGAACAAACTGACGTTAGAAATCAACGACAGAGAGGAAACTGAGTATTACAGTGTATGGGATATGTGGTATGAGTGGTTGAGGAAAAGAAAAGCGAAGTGAAGCTCGAGAGAGCTAAAAGTGTAAATGGATGATTAATTAAATGAGTATATGGATATGAGTCATACTATCGGTAGTAGGAAATAAAAGGGAGTAAAGATGTAATTTTATGTAAATATATGTAATACTATAGATCAAGGATTATAAAAGTAAGAAATACTACGGGTAGTATCTCTAAACTAAGACAATGAACTAATAATATGTAAAGAACAATGTAAATATTATGAAGGTATATCTGTATATGTATATTGACACCATGAAACCGGAAACATTGGAATTGTACTATAATTCTTATACAATAAAAATTTAATTAAAAAAAAATAGAATTTGAAAGAATAAGTCAGGATTCCCTTCTAAATATTTGTCACTTGTTCCCGTAATGCTCGGTTCTCCCTGAGGAGCTCCTGGTCCTCCCCAGCTTGTTGCAGAACCCTGCAGCGGAGATGGCGGTTTTGTTGTTCCAAAATATTGATTCTGTAAAATAGGAAGAAAAGAGGGAAATTACCCCCCTTAGGTTTTCACTTGAATCATCAAACTTGTTTAAAATTAAAACTAACTAAACATACCTGGCACTTGGTTTGTTTTACCTAGCCTTACTTTTTAATTAATTCAGTTTTGCTATTTCTGTTACTACAGTGAGCAAGCTCTTCTCACAGGAGCCAGTGAGGGAATGATTTATTTGATTTATCAGTTGCTTTAGAAATGCTCAGTAAAATTGACAAAGCAGTAGCTTCTATCTATACCTCCACGATATTCTATTTTAATCTGAGCCAATTGTTCTAAAATATTCATTCTGTATTCATTATTTTCTCTGAGGAGTTCCGCCTTCTCCCCATCTTGTTTTTGAACCCTGCAACTCAGATCTTGATTCTCTTTTCTGAGCTGGTCTGTCTGCATAGAATTATCTGAAAAATTTCTTCTGTAAAATATCAAAACCAGAGTAAAAGTAGCTTTCTTGGGATTGTTACAAGAATCTTCAGACTTGTTTGAAATTAAAACTAATTAAACATACCTGGTATTTTGTTTGTTATTTATAGCATTAAAATTTAATGTAAGGCTATGTATAATTTTCTATGTTTTGAACAAGTCGGAAAGAGTCAGGTCTTATTTTCCCCCAACCTTGTTCCAGGCAATGTAAATCAACCTACAACTATGGGTAATATATGTCCATTACGGGAGAGAGAGCTAAGAGGAATTTAATATGAAATTCTGGAAGAAAAGCCAGGGTTGCTAAAAATTGCTTATTCTTCAACTGGAGTTCCTCCTTTTTTGACAACAGCCATGAAATTTCCATGGTCTTCCTGCAAATTATGAACGACAGAGAGAAATCTGCCCCCTTACTTTTTTCAACTTGAAACATGAAACTTTTTCTTAAATTAAAAAAATATTAAACATAACTTTGTATGTTTCGTGTGTCTCCCTCTCTCTCTCTCTGTGTGTGTGTGTATAAAAATTCAGTTTTTCTATTTCTGCTATAAGAATCAGCGGTTTCTCCTTACAGGAAACAATGCTTCAGCCATTTATGGGGTATATTAGAAACAGTAAAAGTGAGAAATCAGTCAATTTTCATGGACTTGAGCTGAATACTTATGCAGCCACATTATTCTGCTTTTTTATTGTTCTGTTTTCCCCCTAAAAGATTTCAGATCACAGGATCCAATCTGGGTTGGTCACTGGGACCAGAGGTTGAGCCTTCCAAGCTTTTGGACTCGTGCTGGGACCCATCCTGAGGGAACTCAGGGACTTGAGGCGGGTCAGCAGCCCCCGGGGGTCTCCTGGGAAAGCCTTGCCTTGTGTCTCCTCTTTTCTGCCTCTTCCTCTTCCTTTCTGTGACTTTCAATTAAGGCATCAAACAGACAAGAGGCAGAGAGAGTGCAGGTCGTCTTCGACTTAGTTCATTTAGTGACCGTTCAAAGTTACAATGTCACCGAAAAAAGTGACTTATGGCCATTTTTCACACTCTCGATCATGGTCATGTGATCAAAATTTGGATGCTGGGCAATTGGTTCCTATTTATGACGGTCGCAGTGTCCTGGGGTCACGTGATCCTCTTTTGGGATCTTCTGGGAAGCAAAGTCGATGGGGAAGCCAGATCCACTTAACAACTCTGTTTCTAACTTAACTGCAGTGATTCACTTAACAACTGTCTTGCTTAGCAACAGAACTTTTGGAGTCAATTGTGGTCACAAGTCGAGGACTGCCAGTTCTAGGAAATCTTGTAAACTCCAGAGGAGTGGGCTTGGAGGCTGGGGAAGGCGAAAGCAAATAGAAAAGAGAGAAAGAAAAACAGAAAAATTCATCTCCACTTTCTTGACTTATCACAACATTCACACAAACCTCACAGAGACCAGAATAAATGGTGGATGAGGGCAGGGTCAGCATTTACACTCACCACCAAAGGAAATTCATCTTTTTAAAGGGAGAAACTTACAATTTCTGTTTCTGTAAAACTCAGCAGGTTTTTCCAACACACAAATTTTATCTAGACAAATAAACCATCCAAACCCACCATGCCTTTGCAGTCACAAAGCAACAGCCCCACCTCCCTGCTTGTGTCTGCAGGGACTTTTACCATCACCCCGGATTTCCTCCTCTTTCCTTCTCAGCTGGGAGAAAGAAACGGCTTGTGTGGAATCCAATTGACGGGGAGGCAGATTGATAAAAAAAAAACATCTTCTATTACTGATATTTCTAATGGCCTGATGGTCTTTGTCCGGTTCTCATCAGCCTTGATGGCTTCAGATTAGAGCCTTGCAATATAGGAAGCAAATGAAGCCATCAAAAGGAAAGCAGAAGTGGGGGCCCGTACACCATGTTGAGGAGCTGAGGTGGATATCCAATCTTGGGGAGAATTTTATAAAGGCCATCCCTGCTAACCAAGTCAAAAGCCTTCGTAAGATCTATGAAGGCTACAAAAAATGGCTGTCTTTGTTCCCTGCATTTCTCCTGCAACTGTCTAAGGGAAAATTCCATGTCAGTAGTGGACCTGTTGGCTCAAAATCCACACTGTGATTCTGGATAGACTCTCTCTGCAAGCACCTGGAGACACGGGCAAGCAGCTTCCCTACAACATTAAGAAGAGAATTGCCATGGTAGTTGTTACAGTCACCCCTGTCACCTTTGTGTGTGTGTGTGTGTAATTTTGTTGTCTGCACTCTAGCTGATTTTCTCACAAAGTGGGGAACGCTTTGAGGAAGACGGGCAGTTCAGAAACGTGAAAAATAGAAAAAATCCCCTGAGGCTTCCCCCTCTATGCTCCTCCCCTCCTTCTCAAACCCCTGAACTGTCCCTTCACAGCTGAATGGGGCTCCTTCTCCAAAGGGGTCTTTGCCCATCCTCATTTTACAGGCAGAAGGGCCTATGGGCAGTGGTGAAATCCAAATTTTTTTACTACTAGTTTGGTGGGCATAGCTTGGTGGGCGTGGTGTGGCTTGGTGGGTATGGCTTGGTGGGTATGGCAGGGGAAGGATACTGCAAACTCTCCATTCCCACCCCACTCCAGGGGAAGGATATTGCAAAATCTCCATTCCCACCTCACTCTGGGTCCAGCCAGAGGTGGTATTTGCCAGTTCTCTGAACTGCTCAAAATTTCCGCTACCGGTTTTCCAGAACCTGTCAGAACCAATGCTGCCTGTGGGATTGGAGGTCTCTCAATGCCCCTCCCTCACTCTCCTCTTGATCCCTCCTGGAGGCCCAAAGACTGGCCACCCCCATCTTTCTGGAAGTCAGACTGGCCAGCAGATCAAGGGAAAGATTGCAGGGCAGAGGGGATTTTGAATATCTCCATTTGCACCCAGACTGCCTGCCCACTGTTACCATCTTCAAGAAAGAAATATTGTCTAAATAAAAAGAAACATATCATTTGCATTACCACGGCAGTTTGGATAGAATTTATTGAGAAATGAGGGCATAAAGTCTGCATGTGCATTAACAGAGCAAATTCCTCTGAATGACTTTTACAGAGTTCGCTTTAGCAAAATTTATTGAGCTGAAAGGAAAGGGAGTTACAAGAATTCCAGTCATTCAACAATTTCCCATTTTGGAACATATAGATATGATTTTCTTTGACTCCTGCATACTATCTAAATGGAAAGAATATCTCCTTTCAAATAAAAGAAACTAATAATTCTTCCAATATCATAATGGTGTTATATCTAATGTTTTTACATTTGTTCTGGCTGTAAGCTGCTCCTTTGTGTTGAGGTCTGGCCTCAGAAGGATAATGTAGCACTTGGGGATGAAGATGCAGCTCAGCAGACCAGCACTGGAGGCCAGGATGGAGAAGACCTGCACAGCCACCATGGATTTCCCTTTGGTGCTCAGGTAGGTGGGCACAAAAGTCACCCAGACACTGCAGAAGACCAGCATGCTGAAGGTGATCAGCTTGGCTTCGTTGAAGGCCCTGGGCAGATTCCTGGCCAGGAAAGCCACCGTGAAGCAGATGGCAGCCAGGAAGCCCATGTAGCTGAGGGTGACGTAGAACATGACAACGGCCCCTTTGTTGCATTGCAGGATGATCTCTCCAGGCTGGGAGTGGAGGTCAGAGTCAGGGAATGGGGGAGAAACTCCCAACCAGAAGGAGCAGATGTTAATTTGGACAGCAGAAGAAGACAGGATGATGGAGTTGGCCAAGTTCTTCCCCAACCATCTCTTCACTCGGTTTCCTGGTTTTGGGGCCAGGAAAGCCAGCATCACCATGATGGTTTTGGCCAAGAGAGAAGAAATGGCAACTGAGAAGATGATGCTGAAAACCGTTTGTCGGAGAAGGCAGGTAACTTTCCTTGGTTGACCAATGAAGAGAGAAGGAGACAAGAAGCAAAGCAGGAGGGAGACCAGGCGGATGTAGGAGAGGTCCCGGTTGTTGGCTTTGACAAGGGGAGTTTCTCGGTATTTAATGAAGATGATTAAGGAAAGGCCTGTGGTTAAGAACAAGAGCAGGGCAAAAGAGACCAGGATGATGCCCAGATGTTCTTCATAAGACAGGAAGGTTATCATTTTGGGGATACATTGGATTCTGTCCTCATTTGGATATTTATCATCTGGACACTTGGTGCATTTTTCTGTACCTGAAAAAAACAAAAAAGCAATATTTCTTTAATATTCTATCCTTTTATCTTTCAAAAAACACTTTCTTGGGACAGCAGCTGATATATTTCATACTATATCCACAGAAAGCAACTAAGAAGAAAGTCATTTTCTAAACAATATAAAGCTGAGAACTCTGAAACTGGAAAAAGGCCTAGGAACTGAATGATTTGCTGTATAATGTGCAGAATCTTCACTGTAAGCTAAATATTAGAGGTAAGTAATGAATCGTTTAATATTTCTAGGCACACTTCCTAGGTCCTTCCTTCCAGATGGCACTTGTTAATATGCCGAACCAAGAGGATGCTTGTCTTGTAATATCCAGTTCCTGTCAAAATCTTTGTGTAATGAGGTTCCCCCAGAATTGTCCACACATCCTAACCGTGGACCAGTGACAGAGATCTAAAATATTCTTAGAAAGGTGAACATGGAAGGGGATATCCCAAGTAAAAGGCAGAAGAGATATTTTCTCTGGCAGTAAGAAAGCTTGCCCAATCTGCCTTACCTTCCTATCTGTTAGATCAGGCGAGTGAGGAGACAGGAGACAGGTCGAAGTGAACAACAACTCTTTAATATTTATTTTATTTATTTTATTTTATTTTTGAACTTGTATACCGCCCTTCTCCCTGAGGACTCAGGGTGGTGAACAGGCAAATAAAAACATCAAATACAAATATTAAAATACAGTTAAAAATATGTATAAATTTGGCCCCATTAATTAAAACAATAAACAAAAACAAAAAAACAATTAAAGACATTTAAAAAGAGTTAGGCCAGCCCGGCTTGTTGGAAAAAGAAGGTTTTAAGGGCACGGCGGAAGGCACTGAGGTCCTGGATTCTCCTTATCTCTGGGGGCAGCTGATTCCAGAGGGTAGGTGCCCCCACAGAGAAGGCCCTCCCCCTGGGGGTCACCAGCCTACATTGTTTGGCTGATGGCACCCCGAGGAGGCCCTCTCTGTGGGAGCGCACGGGTCGATGGGAGGTCGTCGGTGGCAGCAGGCGGTCTCGAAGATAGCTAGGCCCTATGCCATGGAGCGCTTTAAAGGTGAGAACCAACACCTTGAAGCGCACCCGGAAGACCACCGGGAGCCAGTGCAGCTCGCGCAGGAGCGGTGTTACATGGGAGCGCCATGCTGCTCCCGTCACTACCCGCGCTGCTGCGTTCTGGACCAGTTGGAGCCTCCGGGTGCTCTTCAAGGGGAGCCCCATGTAGAGAGCGTTACAGTAGTCAAGGCGAGAGGTCACGAGGGCATGAGTGACTGTGCACAAGGAATCCCGATCAAGAAAGGGCCGCAACTGGCGGATCAGGCGAACCTGATAAAAGGTCCCCCTGGTTACAGCCGTCAGATGTTCCTCCAAAGACAGCTGCGTATCCAGGAGGACGCCCAGATTGCGAGCCCTCTCTGTGGGGGCCAAAGACTCGCCCCCAATAGTCAGTGATGGAGTCACTTCCAATATACAGTGAGAATCCAGCAACTTTGCAGTTCGACAGCTCTCCTTATATAGCTACTTTCCAGGTGTCTTAACCAATGAGCATTGAGATTTTTCCCGCTCTAATTTCCCACCAAAATTAGATACATAACACTCCTCCCGTCCCAGAAGGCATTTTACCAAACTATTTACATGCATAATCACACAGGTGACTAGGACGTTCCCTGATTCTAGTTGACCTGTGCAATTCAGTCTGAGGCGGGGATTTGGGCTTGTTGGAGGGACCCTGTGTCTCTCCCAGCCCAGCCAATGGAACCTCCTGGAATTTTTTATGGGTGTCGTACACTTTGGATGGGCCTGGATTCTCGAGGAGGCAGCGCTGGACACCGAAGTCATCAGGTAAGTCTTCTGGCCACTTCGGTTTTGAGTTAGCTGTTGGATGAATGATCAGTGAGTCAGGGACTGGATTGTCTATTTTGCATTCTGGCTCGTCACACATTGTTTGGGCCAGATGTTTCTTTAACTGGTCAATATGTCTTCGTCATACCCTTCTACCACTGACTTCTACAACATGACCTAATGTCAGTGATCTGTCCAGCCACCCAGAGGGGACCGTCCGCATAATTTCTCGCGAAGACAGCGGACCCAATAGAAAAACTTCTAGTCTTACTTTTGGCTTCCATGTACCCCTCAGGGGAGTAATTGGGGTGTAGCCTATCTAGGATGCAATGGAGTCTCCGGCCCATTAAAAGCTCTGCCGGACTTTGTCCCATTGCTATGTATGGGGTAACATGCTGGGCTGCCAGAAAAATATCAATCCTAGCTTGCCAGTCTCCTGGTCCAAGTCTGGCCAAGGCCTCTTTGGCCGATCTAACAAACCTTTCAGCTTGACCATTACTGGCCGGATGAAAAGGTGCTGTGAGTGCGTGACAGACCCCTATCTCAGCTAGGTACCCCTCGAATTGAGTAGCCATAGGTTGAGGCTCATTATCTGACACCAGGGTGTCAGGTAGCCCATGCGTGGCAAATAGTTTCTGGAGTGCTTTAATTACAGCCTCTGCAGTGGTGGAGTGCATTAAAATGATCTCCAGCCACTTAGAATAAGCGCCCACCACGATCAGAAAGGTTTGACCATGGAATGGGCCAGTGAAATCGATATGAATGTGGGACCATGGTCCCCGGGGCCTTTCCCACTCTTTGAACTGGGCCGTCGGGGGAGCGGGACGAGACTCTTGACAGGGAGTACACTTGGCCACCCATTCAGCAATGCAATCGTCCATATTAGGCCACCACACATAGCTCCTTGCCAATCCCTTGATCCTCACAATTCCCGGGTGACCAATATGCAATGTGGTCAACACTTGTTCCCTTAAACACAGCGGAACAACCACCCGGTCACCCCATAACAAGCACCCTCCCTGCATAGACAGCTCATGCTGCTTACAGACAAACAGCTTAAATTCCCTGCTCACAGGGCTTGCCGGGCACCCCCTATGCACCCAGCCAATAACAGTTCGCAACACAGAGTCCTTAGTGGAGGCTCTTGCAACTTCAGCAGAAGTGATTGGGCCAGAGTCCATAGAGTCAATAAGCAGAACAGGGATGCCTGGAGTTGGGTCCTCCAGCAAATCCAGCAGCGAGTACCTGCTGAGGGCATCGGCATGCCCAAGGCTCTGGCCCAGTTGATGGATGAGTCGATATGAGTAGGCAGCCAGAAAAATAGCCCACCTAGTCAGATGGGGGGACATGGCTGCCAGTGTGGGGCGATCCCCAGCCAAAAGTCCTAGCAGTGGTTGGTGATCAGTAACGAGTTCAAAAGTCCTTCCAAACAGATACTCATGAAACTTTTTAACTCTGGCAACAGCCGCCAGGGCCTCCCTGTCCAGCTGGCTGTAATTTCTTTCAGCGCTGGACAGGGTGCAGGAGAAATAGGCGATGGGGGCTTCTTCTCCATTCGGCAGTCTGTGACTCAAAACAAGCCCAATGCCAAAGGGGGAGGTGTCGCAGACAAGGACAAGGGGAAGCAGTTCATTGTGTTGGATTAGGAGGCTGTCGGCTGAGAGAAGTCTTTTGACAGCTGCAAACACTGCGGCTTCCGTCCTACCCCAAACCCAGAGATTTTTTGGCCAATAGTTTGTGGAGTGGTTCGGCCACTGTGGCTTTGTCTTTTAAAAAGATAGAATAAAAGTTTAAAAGTCCCAGGAACACCTCCAGTTCCGCCCGGGTCATTGGGGTAGGTGCGTTGCGAAGAGCCTGGACTTTGCTCTCTGTGGGGGGGATACCAGCCCCATCGATCTTGTACCCTAGAAACTCAAGTGTGGGTACAGCAATCTGGCATTTGTCCCTTTTAACTTGTAGCCCCGCTTTCCTGAATATAGTTAGCACTCCCCTCAATCGATCCCGCAGCTGTTGCTCATCTGCTGCAGTGACTAAGACATCATCAAAATAGGGTACAATCCCCGGCAGTCCTTGCAACAGGCTCTCCATGACACTTTGAAACAGTCCAGGGGCAACGCTAACCCCAAATTGTAGTCTGATGCACTTGAAGGCACCTCTATGCATTACTATAGCCTGTGCTTTCGCGGTAGCGTCATCTACCGGTAGTTGCTGGTATGCCTGCGCAAGGTCTAACTTAGCGAAAACCTTGCCGGGACCCAGGGAATGGAGTAGGTGTTGCACAATAGGGACAGGAGAGGCACTCTGCTGGAGGGCTTTATTGAGAGTGCACTTATAGTCGGCGCATATGCGCACAGACCCATCAGATTTAATTGGGGTGACTATCGGGGTCTCCCATTTTGCATGGTCGACTGGCACTAGTATACCCTGGTTTATGAGCTTGTCCAGCTCCTGGTTTATCTTAGGTTTAAGCCTGAATGGCACCCTCCTTGCCTTCAGTCTAATGGGGGCTATCTGGGGGTCCAGATTAAAAGAAATTGGAGTCCCCGCATACTTGCCGAGGCGGTTGTCGAAAACATCCTGAAATTTGCAGAGCAGGCCGTCCGTCAGGCTGCTGGTGATGGAATGGATACCGGTCACTTCTATGCCCAGGGCCTTGAAGCAATCTAGTCCGAGGAGACTTGGCAGGCGTCCACTGAGCACAGTGATTGGCAACCGCTCATTGAACTTGCCGAATGTCACCTGGAATATCCCATAGCCTTCCACAGGGATGCGATTACCCTGGTAATTGTTCAGTCTTAGACGCTGACATTTCAGCTGGTGTTTCTGCAGTTTCAGAATGGCTGCCTTTAGTTTGTCCCAAGACATGATGGTGATAGAAGAGCCGGTGTCTATCTCCATTTGGCATGGCGATCCCTCAATCTCGACTGTCACATGTAGCTTCTGCTCCGGGGATGTGGTAGTCTGGCCGATGCGAGTCTGGAATGTCTCGGGGGGTTTAGCATAGGTGCTTCTCCTCTGGAAGTTGTCACTGTCCCACTTGGGGGGCCGTGATTGGCTAGCCTGGCTGGTAGATGTTCGCTGCCTGTGGTTGGACGGTTGAGTCGCCCTACAGACTCGCACCAAATGCCCTTTCTTATTACAGCGCCTGCAAATGGCATCTTTGAAATGGCATGTCTGTCTCTGGTGAAACCCTCCACAGCTAGCACAACTCTGCTTCTGGTCGTCATTATTGTTCTGCCTCTTGCTCTCTGTTGTGAAAACTTCTTCCTCGCTTTCTTCGGCACTGTCAGGTTGAGCTGATTCATTATGGATGGGGGTAGATTTTTGTGCCACCTGGGGTGGTGCTTGCCGCTGCAGTGACTCTGCTGCTTCCGATTGTCGGACAGCCCTTGAGGTCATTCGCTTCGAGGAAGCATTCAAACTGCGTCATGTATGATCCCCATTTCTCTTTCGCGCGATCAAACGGCGTTGGCAGTGAAACATTTCTCTCCTGCCTGGCTGGATTCAGTTGTCAGCTCTTATTTGCGCAGCCTGCTACCTCAATCCCACCCTCGTCGCCAGTGTTAGATCGGATGAGTGAGGAGACAGGACACAGGTCGAAGTGAACAACAGCTCTTTAATATACAGTGAGAATCCAGCAACTTTGCAGTCCAACAACTCTCCTTATATAGCTACTTTCCAAGTGTCTTAACCAACGAGCATTGAGATTTTCCCACTCTAATTTCCCACCAAAATTAGATACATAACACTATCTTTTCTCGTTCAAGGTCTTTTTTTCTCTTCTTCCTTTTAGATAAGAAATTATGCATGTTTAAAATAAACAATAAAACAGCTAAACTTCAAAGTATATATTTTTTTTTAAATTTTTTATTATAAACAAACATACACATACAAATATAAACATTTAAACAAACTAAACATAAACTAACTATACAGTGAAATCAAGTCATCAAGCTTGAACTTTGAAAATAGAGCTACTTCGGTAATTATATATCAATATATCTGTACATATTATCTTTCATCATGTATCAGTATTTATATAACGATATTTCATTTTATTTCCTTGTTTTGGTATCATTGGGTGGTATTTCTTTATTTCGTGTTCTTTTTATCTAGCCAATTGTACCATTTTTGCCAAATTAAATAATAGTCTGAGTCTTCTTTTCCCTGTATTTCTTTGGTCAGTTTGTCCATTTCCGCACATTCCATTATTTTTTGTATTATTTTTTCTTCTGGTGGCGTATCTTCCAATTTCCACATTTGTGCGAAAACGATTCTGGCAGCGGTTAGGATGTGTATTATTAAGTATTGTGTCTCTTTTTTATAGTCCTTAGTCAATAATCCTAATAGGTATGTTTCCGGTCTGAGGGGCACTTTTTGGGTGGTGATTTCTTCCAGCTGACTTTGAATTGTTTCCCAAAATTTTTTGGCTTTCGGGCATAACCACCACATGTGATAATAGGTCCCCTTCTGTATTTTACATTTCCAGCAATTCTGGTTGGTGTTGGGAAACATCCTTGCCAACCGTGCAGGGGGGAGATGCCACCTATAAAACATCTTGTATGTATTTTCTTTGTAGGGCACGGACATTGTCAGTTTAGTGTTTACTTTCCACATTTTTTCCCACTTTTCTAAGTTAATATTATATCCAAAATTTTTTGCCCAACTAATCATGTTTTCCTTCACCACTTCTTCTTCCAATTTGTATTTAAGCAAATAATTATATATTTTAGTTATCAATTTGTCATCTGATTGTATTATAATTTTATCTAATTCATTCCTTTCTTTTTGGATTCCAAATTTTTTCATATCACTTTATATCTTGATTTTATCTGTAAATACGTCCACCAATCAATGTCCGTGCCCTGTTGTCTCAATTCCTCTGTTGTTTTTATATCTCCCTCTGTATTCAACAGTTCGTCATAGGTTTTCATCTTGCCTATATCCATTGTGTTCGGGTAAATTTGGGCCTCCATGGTTGATAGCCATCTTGGGATTTTATCGTAGTGTTTTCTCCTTATTTCAGTCCAAATTTTTGCCAATGCTCCTCTGATATAATGTCTCCTAAAATGATCATGTTGTCTGGGCTTTTCCTCCCATAAAAATGCGTGCCAGCCTTTGGACAGGTCAAATCCTTCTAGTGCTAATGTTCGTTTATCTTCAAGCGTCATCCAATCTTTAATCCACGTTAAGGCTGTTGCTGTGTAATACGTTTGCCAGTCTGGTAATCCCAGGCCACCCCTTTCTTTGGTGTCTTGCAGGTGTTTCAGTTTAATCCTGGCTCTTTTTCCCTGCCATATATACTTTGATGTCATTTTATCAAGGTCTTTGAAATATGATTTTCCTGGGTTTATCGGTATTGTTCTAAATAAATATAACATTTTTGGTAGAATAGTCATTTTAATTGAAGCAATTTTGCCTAATAGTGATAGTTTCAATTTACTCCATGCCTCTAAGTCCTTCTGAATTTGTTTGGCCAATTTAATATAGTTGTCTTCTTTAAGGGATGATGCTTTATTGGTGAGCCAAATTCCTAGATATTTTATTTTTGTTGTTGTTTGTATTCCTAATGTCTCTTCCAATTCTTTCTCCTGGGTTTGTGTCAAATTTTTAGTTAGTAGTTTTGTTTTTTGTCTATTAATTTTCAAACCTGCCACTTCGCCATATTGTTCTATCCTCCTTAGTAAATTCAGTCCTGATTGTTTTGGTCGTTCTAAAATAAATACTACGTCGTCCGCGAATGCTTGTAACTTATATTCCTGGTTTTTGGTTCTTAGTCCTTTTATTTCATTGTCATTCCTAATTTCATTCAACAGGGGTTCCAATACTAGTATATATAGTATAGGAGAGAGAGGACATCCTTGTCTCACTCCCTTGGATATTTTAAATTGGTCTGTTGTCTCTCCGTTTATCCATATTTTTGCAATTTGATCTGAGTATATTGTTTTAATCATATTTAGAAATTTCTCGCCAGTTCCCATTTTTTCTAGTTGCAATGTTAGGAATCCCCAGTTGAGATTGTCGAACACTTTCTGTGCGTCGAGGAAGAGTAAAGCCATTTTTTCCTCTGATTTTTGTTCATAATATTCCAGGATATTAACTATTGTTCTTGTGTTCTTATTGATTTGCCTATTTGGAATAAATCCATTTTGGTCTGGATGGATGTAATTCACAATAATTCTCTTCATTCTCTGGGCCATGATTGATGTAAATAGTTTATAGTCTGCGTTTAGAAGTGATATGGGTCTGTAGTTTTTGGTTTGAGTGGGATCTGAGTCTTCTTTAGGTATCAATGTAATGATTGTCTCTATCCATGATTTAGGAATTTTGGCTTCTAAAATTGCTTCATTCAGGACTTGTAGTAAAATGTCATCAATTGGCTGGTGTTCAATTTTGTAAAATTCCGCCGGGATACCGTCTGGACCTGGTGTTTTATTGTTGTTCTGCTTCTTCTTCGCTTCAATTAATTCTGACATCGATATTGGTCTGTTCAAGAGTTCTCTTTGAGATTCCTTTATTTCTTGAATGTTGGCTTTATTTATATACTCTTTAACTTTTTCCAATTGGATTTCTTCCTGTGCATATAATTTCTGATAGAAATCCCTTACAATTCGCTTTTTTTCCTCATTCATATGCTGCAGTTGCCCTTGTTCGTCTTGTAGTTGGTGTATTAGTCTTTTTTCCTTTTCTTTCTTCAGTTTGTAGGCCAGCCAACGTCCTGTTTTATTTGCGAATTCAAATTGGTTTTGTTTTGCAATTTTGATTTTCCTAGCTATTTCTGTTGTTGTTATTAGGTTTATTTCATGTTTGATAAGGTTTATTTTTCCCTTGATCTCTTTCCTATCGGGTCTGTTCTGTAATTCTGCTTCCTGTTTTCCGAGTTCAATCAGTAAATTGTTTCTTCTTTGCTGTTTCTCTCTGTTTTTCTTTGCCTTGAATGAAATTGTTAGTCCTCTTATATATGCTTTTGTAGCATCCCATAGGATTTGCAATGTTGTATGTTCCCTTTTGTTTATTTGAAAAAATATCTCCATCTCTTTCTTTATCATCTCTATATATTCTTTATCTTTGATGATCTCTCTGTCCATCATCCATCTTCCTCTTTTTTGCTGACCTTTCCAGACTATTGTTATAGGGCTGTGGTCTGCCCATACATTCGGTGTAATTTCAATTTCTTTAATGTTTTCTCTTAATTCTGCGGTCATCCAGGCCATATCTAATCTGGACCAGGACTGATGGGGGTTTGAGTAATATGTATACTGTTTTTTGGTTTTATTTAGTTCTCTCCAAGCATCTTTCAGTTGTAACTCTTGAATCATATCCTTAAAAGTGTCAGGTAGTGTCTTTTTCCTAGATTTGTTTTTTTTGTTACTCTGGTAATCATTGTCCATATCTTCGATTGCATTATAGTCCCCTATTATACATATATGTTCGTAGTCTAATTCTTTTATTTTATCATGTATCTTTTTAAAGTATTCTTTTTGGTTCCCATTCGGGGCGTATATTGATACCAGTAACATATTTTGGGTCTCCGTCTTAATGTCTATCATTAGTATCCTGCCGTCCCCATCTGTGTAAATTGGTTTTGCCTGAATATGGTTTTTAATGTATATTGCGATACCTCTTTTTTTTTGATCTGATAGTGAGGTAAATAATGATCCAAGTTTTCTGTTTTCTAATAATTGTTTATGTTGTTTTTTAATATGTACTTCTTGTAAATTGATAATGTCTGTGTCTAATTTTTGGAGTTTTTTGAAAGTATGTGTTCTTTTGGTTGGTAGATTAAGGCCGTTTATATTAATTGAGATTAATTTCAACTCTCGTCCCATTGCCCTTAGTTTTTCTTTGTTAGTTTAAGTCTACTTGTGTTTCTTGTTACCATTTGTGTCTTCCCCCTAGCCCCTTCTCTTTCCATCTTCTACCTTTCTCTAGCCTCCTTTTCTTCCTTTTCTTTTTTTGTTTCCCCCGTGGAGTGTTCCTGATTTGTATTTTCTGAATCACGCCTAGTTTCCTGTTCTTCTTCTATCGTAAAGTGTGTGTCAAAAAATTCTTGTGCCTTCTCTATCGTGTCGATTCTATATTTTTTGTCGTCCCATGATATTAGAATTCCCTCTGGCACCAGCCAGCGGAACATTATTTTATGTTGGTTCAGTAGGGTTGTCAAGAAATTGTAGTTTTTCCTGTATTCTCTTATTCTTCTTGGAACTTGTTTTAGAGTTATTATTTCTTTCCCTTTGTAGCAGGGTTTTCCCTCTCTCATTAATGTGTAGATCTCTTCTTTTACAGTTTTACGTGCAAATCTGACATGTATTTCTTTAGGTAGTTTGTGTCTGCGGGCATAGTTCGTATGAACTCTATAGATTTTGTCAATTTCCCTACTAATATCGTTTTTTCCCTTCTGGGTAGCCTCAACTAGTATATCTGTCATCAGGTCTCTTAGATCTTCTCCTTTTGTTTCCGCAATATTTTGAAATTGTAAAAAGAATGATGCCTTTTCTAATTCTAAATGGGTAATTGACTCTTCAAGTTCTCTATTTATCTCCATTTGATTTTGTTCGATGTTATCCATCTTTTGCTCCGTTAACACCATTTTAGCTTCCATGTTTTGGATTCGTTCTTCGTTTTTAACTATGTTTTGTTGTATTCTCTCGATCTTATCATCCATTTTTTTTATATTATCATTTATTTGTCCTACTTCTGATTTCAGTTCCTCATGGTTCCTTTTTGTTTCTTCATGGTTATTCGCTATTGTTTCTTGGGTCTTGTTCATCCCCTCCTGGATCATAGCTAATATAGACTGTATATTCTGCATGTTGTGTGCAGTGGCAGCTTTTTCCTTGTCTGTAGTTAGCATCGTGTCTATGGTTTTTTGTTGTGCAGGTGAAGATTGTGTGGGTGTTAATTTTTTTCCTGTTTTCGTTATTGTTATTGAGGATGTTGCCATCGTTTTTTGTATTATTTTTCCCCAAATTTTCATACACTGATTTGATTGGGGGAGGGTGAAATATCGTTATATAGGAGTCAAATTAATTAATTCAGAGGGGTTAGGGGGAAGTACAGTGTTTTAGCAATTCATTCTTCTATTCTTGTTCCTATACAATATAATACGATTAATATTTAAATACCAAGTTATATTAATGCTAAATCACATTTATGTTCATACTTTCTGGTTTCACAATACTTAAATTCACTTTAACACTAAACAATTCCCTTTTAACAATTTCTATGTAACTTTTATGTAATAAACCTATGAAATCTAAGATTCTCTATAAATTATCTAAAATATTCTATTAAGTTATATCACAATTGCCAATGTATACTACTTATATTGATTGTCACAGTTATTATTCCTTATTATTCCTTAATAATATCTATAGCCGTCTCTCTCCAATATCTATATTAATATCTAGGTTTCTAATCAATACACAATATAATATGGTATACGATATAATTCCCCTTAATCAATATATTACTATAAAATCTATTAACTTATTTCAATGGGGTGGGAAACCATAAAACAATAAAGAGAAAGATAGTCTTAAATCAATTCTTTGATATATATTATAATAACTTCAAAATCTAATATTAGTATTCTTTAAGCAAAATTAAATAAGTTTTAAGTGTGGATTTTGTAAAGTAAATGAAATAGCTATATTTTAATAAATTAATTTTTAAAGTTCTCCACTATATCACTTTCAGACCAATTGGAATTACTTCCTTCTCCTTCTTCCTTCGTTCTTCCGTTCGCCTTCTCCTCACCCAGCTTTCACAGTTCTATTACAATGGCTTCCGTTAAATCAGTGAGTTAATTGTTCCGATTTTCCTGTGTGGCAAGTTATATCTCTTTTGCCAACAGCGTCAATGTATCCAATGTCTCGTTACAAGTCCCGTGTCTGTGGTTTAAGTTTGTTGTTGCTGCTGGATACAAAGTAAGAGTTCCTTCTCTGAATCCTCAATCCTCAATCCGCCATTCGCTACCGTTCAGCTGATTCCCTTCCGTCCGCAACCGTCTTAAATAGTCTTAGTTCTTTAAGCTTCACTTTCTACAGTCACTCTGTTGATTAGTCTTTGTTCCTTATTAAATCAAGATGTATTATTGTAAAATTATAATCCACCGCTTGCTTCTGATCCTTTCCTTCTGTCTCTCGTTCCTTTCGCCAGTCAAATCTGCGTTGTCACTGTGGGTGTCAGACTTCGCTCCGGTCACTATCTCTCGCCGCTTGCCTGACGATCTTACCGCCGCTTTTTGGAGTCCTATTCTCGCCGATGTCTTAGATCCTTAAATCCTTATAATTATACCTTCGTATTCGAATAGCTTAGTCCATTACCGATGTTTTTCTGTACAATCTTCGCTTCCCCGCTTGTCGGTTGACAGCGCTCCGGCCAGCCAAGATGGCTGGTTTTTTCCCGGCTGGAATTAGGAGGTTTTCCTCTGAACCTTCGGGGAGATTGCTGTCACCCCGAGGTCCTAGGGAGTCCTCCTTTTTCTGTCGACCTCTCCGTGGTCGAAAGTGCCAAAAACGGCTTCCAATCAGGAAATTTGGAACTTCGGGGACGGAGCCTCGTTCCCCTCGTTCCTTACACGCTGACGTCACCGCCGGAAGTTTCAACTTCAAAGTATATTTTAATGTACACTTTCATCAAAATGCTGTGGATAAATCCATTTCCACCAGGCCTTCCTTTCCTCTGGTGTCACCCACCTTCCTGAGTGGAGATGGTCCCCTCCGGACAAAGAACGCAGTCATAGCAGCAAACTGGCTCTCCTTCTCGAGCCCTCTTGACAAATCCAGGATGACAATTTTCCACACATTTGGACTGAGGCAGGGACTAAGCAGAAGAAAAGGAATGCCAAAGGAAATATGTTAGGACTCTCCATCCATGGAAAATGGGGGGAGAAATGGACATTAGACAAGTAGATTCTGGGCTTCACTGGTGTAAATATGAAATCTCCCAAACAGATGTAGGAGATATAACTACTGGCAGAGTCTTCATTTAGTTCCTCCCTTTTGCTTTTGAAATTTAACATTAACATAAAGTACATTTCTATTTAATAAAGTCAGGAGAGATGAAACTGAGAAAAGATTTAAAAATTCAGTGACAACCAGTTCCTCCTCAGGAACCTATTAATATGCATTCCTCCATTTTTCATATAGCCATGACTTTTAAGTATGATGATCTACTCATATTAAATTTGAGAATAAACTTTATTTTAAAAGATTTCGTAAACTTTTATTCTATAAGATTTATGAAAATACAATAAATGTGATGAAGAAAGAAACCTCTGAACAGTAGCATTCAAAAATATTTATTTTGGACTTCTGGTTGGCACCACAGGCTTCGTGGACGGTTTCCTTAGACCGCCAGCCCCGTGACTTTGTAAAAGCCGCTTTGACAGCGCTAATTGGCTGTCTGGCAGCTGAAAAGCCTCTCCTTCAGGAGAAGAAGGAGAGGAGAGCCGGTGGGGGTGAGTAGAGCTCCCCGAAAGTCCTCTGGAATAACTGCAGAGGCTTGGAGGGTGAGAGCTCCCCAGTCAGCCAACCAAGAAGCTCCGAATCCAGGACAACTCTGTTCAAACAGAGCTAGAAGCCGCGACCAATCCTGCTGTCAAAAGTGAGTTTGATTGATTACAAACGCAGGCAGAGCAGAAACAGGAGAACAAGCTTTAAATTAACAGTGCTTAACTCCGGACTTACAATGTTTCAAATTGAATTTCTTTGAGCTGGAGGCTGAAGATGGCACCTTTGTTAGTGTGAAAGTGAAAGTCAGAAACTAAAATGCTTATTGAGAACTTTCTGTGAGAGTGGATTAAGCTGCTGGGAATAGAGAGCTTGTGGAGAAAAGACTATTTTGCTTGATAAATTAGAGACTATAATTTACAAGCTCTTGAAAATTGTTTAAGGGACTCTGTGGCTTTGAAAGGAAAAAAGATCCTTAAAAAAAAAAAAAGATGGCTTCTAAACAAGTTAAGCCAGGAGTTGCTAAAGGAGGAGGTTCTCCAATTGTGTCAGTGGTGACACAGAAAGCACAACTTCCGGTTGATTCACAGAGTCAGGAGGCTGCTCTTAATGATCTCAAAGAATTTATGAAAGAAGCCATGAATAACCAAGCTGCAGCAATGAATAACTTAACAGTAATTTTGGAAGGGAAATTAAAGAAAGTTGAGGAGGATATAAAGTCAATTAAAGAAGTTGTTGCAATAAAGCATGATGAAATAAGAGATGATATTGTTTTTGCAGTATCAGGACTGTCAAAACTTGTTATTCAGGTGGAAGAGAGAGTGGAAGAAATCAATGAAGCCAATTTGAATTTGGAAAGCAAAATGGGAGATATTATGACTAAAACAGAGAGGGTGGATGATGAATTGGTAATTTACAATACAGATCTATGGAATTTGCCTTGAGATTGAGAGGCCTGAAAGAAAATAGTAAGAAAAATCTAAAGGACATTTGTGCTGAAGCTATTGCAGAGATAATTAAAGAAAGACCAGAAGATGTGGCAAGTCGAATTGATAAAATCTACAGGGTTAACTCCTGGCTGGCAAGACAAAGACAGCTGCCAAGAGATGTGGTGACTTATTTTACAACCAGGAGGATTAGAAATGACATCTTACAAGCTTCTTACAAGAATAAGGTTCAAGTGGCTGGGCAAGAAGTGGTGGTTTTGAAAGATATCCCCCCAAAAATGTTAAGAAGCAGAAAGGATTTTGGCTTTTTGGTAAATGAACTGAGAAATCAACAAGTGCCTTACAGATGGGATGTTCCAACTGGGTTAATAGTGACTTATAGTGGAGAAAGATACCGGTTAAACACAGTTTGGAAGGCAAAAGATTTTTATGTTAATGTTCTAAAGGCTGGATACCAACCTCACCGGGGGGTGGGGGGGGTAGAAAGAAAATGGAGATGCTACAACAAGAAAAAGATGGAAAGCAGACACAAACTTATGCTGAAGTTGCAGCTGGAGGAATCACCATGGAAGAAGATTTGGATCTTGGGGGCTTACCCCCAACTCTGGAACCATCTCAGAAGGGAGAGCAAAGAGAACAACAACTGACCCGAGCAATTTATAAACGTGAACAAGAATTAAAAGTCCAACAACCTCAAGATTTACCTCAAGAAGTTCAAAAAACAGAAGCGGGGGGGGGGGCTAGGCCGAAGAGTAAGGTGGAGGAGGATGTTCAGCTGATGCTCATGCAGCTTCGAAAGGCTAAAGATGGCAACTAAATTCCTATCTTGGAATGTCAATGGTTTAAATTCACCACAAAAAAGAAAGAAAGTATTTCATTATTTGAAACAATTTAACAATTATGTTATTTGTTTGCAAGAAACACATATTAGACTATTAGATCAAAAATATTTGACAAATTCAAGATTAGGTACACACTTTGTGGCATCAGCGCCAGAGAAGAAAAATGGGTTAGTCATATATGTAAAGAAAGGACTATCAGCTAATTTAATTGAGGCAGATGTTCAAGGAAGATATATTGCAATTGAATTATTAACACAGACTGGAAAAATGCTTTTAATTGGAATATATGCCCCTAATCAGCAACAAGACAAGTTTTATAAATTTTTACACACTAAAATAATACAATGGGACTATAAATCTTTTATATTAATGGGTGATTGGAATGGAGTAATAGATACACAGAAAGATAAAAAAAGTTTATCAAAGATCTCAACCCGTGCAAAATTTCCTAAATCCTTTTTTGATATGATGGAAGACATAGAACTGAGAAATATTTGGAGAGAACGCAATGTGGAGGAGAGAGACTTTACATTTTTTTCTGATAGACATCAATCCTTCTCCAGGATTGATTTTATACTAACCACAAATGATTTTATTTCTAGGGTGAAGAAGACGAAGATATGTCCAAGAACTCTAACTGATCATAGTCCGGTTTGGGTGGAAATGGAACAGGAGAGGGGAGAAAGGAGGTCTTGGAGGCTAAATGAAAATTTATTTAGATATGAAGAAAATGTGAATGAGCTTAAAAAACAAATGAAAGAATTTTTTGCTATTAATATGCATAAGGGTACTTCTATGGAAATTGTTTGGGATGCTAGTAAGGCTTATATGAGGGGAACTTTAATACATATGAATAATAAACATAGATTGAAAGAACAAAAGAAACGGAAAAAGATAGAGGAAGAAATAAAAAAGAAAGAACAATTACTTATACTTAATCCAGGAGATAAGAAAGCAAAAGAAACAATAAATATACTACGAGAGCAATTTAATATGTTAATGGCTGATCAAGTGGCAACTAGTTTACAATATGCTAAACACAATACATTTTGTAATGCCAATAAACCAGGCAGGTGGTTGGCCTACGTGTTGAGGAAAAAACAGAAATCACGAGTTATTGGTAAGATAGAATACAGAGGTAAGGAAGTTTGCCAACAGAATATGATCAAAAAGGCTTTTTTAGAATTTTATACAAAGTTATATGCTAGTGATTCAATACAAGGTATAGATATAGATAGATACTTAAAGGAAGAGAATATTCCTGAACTAACGTTAGAGCAGAGGGAAGGATTGAATCAGCCAATAACTTCTGAGGAGATTATTGCAGCAATTAAGCAGTTACAAATAGGGAAAGCTCGGGAGCAAATGGATTAACAGCTGTTTATTACAAGAATTTACAGTTTGAAATGGTAGAACGGCTTAGAGTATTATTTTGTAAAATTCAATTAGGGGGAAGAGTTCCACCCTCTTGGAGAACAGCCTTTGTTTCACTGATCCCGAAGGAAGATCAAAACTGTGCCAAACCTGAAAATTTTAGGCCAATTTCACTTTTGAACACTGACTATAAAGTTTTTGCCAAGATATTAGCGAATAGATTAATGCCAGTTATGCAACAAACAATTCATAATGATCAATCAGGTTTTATAAAAGGGAGGCAAATGAAATATAATGTTAGACAAATTGTAAATTTATTGGAATATTTGGAAAAAAACAACCAGGTCTCTGCAGCGTTTATATTTTTGGATGCAGAGAAAGCATTTGATCGATTGAATTGGCAATTTTTGTTTAAGATAATAGAGAAAATGCACTTTGGAGAGTATTTTATACAATCAATTAGAGCAATATATCAGGAACAAACAGCACAAATAATAGTTAATGGGGGCTTAACAGATGTTTTTAAAATTGAGAAAGGTACAAGGCAGGGCTGTCCTTTGTCTCCATTGTTGTTTATTTTAACTTTAGAAGTTTTGTTGAATAAGATACGTGACTCTGATAAAATAAAAGGAATTGTAATTAGACAGCAAGATTATAGATTAAGAGCGTTTGCAGATGACCTGGTTGTTACTTTAACTCAACCTATAGAAGCGGCTCCACATATGTTGGACATAATAGGCCAATATGGTAAGGTATCTGGATTTAAAGTAAATCAACACAAGACAAAGATGATAACTAAAAATATGTCCATATCTCAAGGAGAAGATTTAGGGAGAATAACAGGGTTTGAAATAGTTAAAAAGGTTAAGTATTTAGGAGTATATATTGCTGCCTGAAACACGAAATTATTTAAAAACAATTATGAAGTTCTTTGGCAAAAAGTACAGAAAGAAATGGAAAATTGGAAAAAGCTACAACTATTTTTACTGGGAAGGATAGCAGTAATAAAAAATGTATGTATTACCTAGGTTCTTATTTTTGTTTCAAATGATACCAGTGCTAAAGAAAGATGGAAACTTGAGGGAATGGCAGAAAGGGGTTAATACCTTTATTTGGGGCGGGAAGAAACCAAGAGTGAAACTGAAAATTATACAGGATGCACGTAAGAGAGGAGGTCTTAAAATGCCTAATTTAAGATTGTACTATGAAGCAGCTGTTTTATCACAAATTAGCGATTGGTTTAATTTAACTGAAGAGAGAATGTTAAATATAGAGGGTTATGATTTGTTATATGGATGGCATGCTTATCTGTTATATGAAAAAAAGTGGATAAAGTGTTTTTGTTTTTTTTTAATTTGATTTATATGCCGCCCTTCTCCGAAGACTCAGGGCGGCTTACAATGTGCTCAGCAATAGCCTTCATTCTTTTGTATATTTTATACAAAGTCAGCTTATTGCCCCCACAAACTGGGTCCTCATTTCACCTACCTTAGAAAGGATGGAAGGCTGAGTCAACCTTGAGCCTTGGCGAGATTCGAACCCTGCAGTAATTGCAGGCAGCTGGTCTTAATAACCAGCTTAATAACAGGGTGCCTTAAACCCCTGTACTACCAAGGCTCTTTTTAAGGGTCATATATGTTGCAATATTTTCAGGATCAGACTCAATAATTAAAGTAAGAATAGTATGTTTAAATAAAGCTCTGTTTAATCACAGATGGCATTCTATATTCACTGAATATTCACAAATAGAAGCACTGAAAAATGTCATACAGCTCCTTATATATACAAGGGGAGGAGCTAGATATGGGAGTGGTTAGACATACATACATTAAGCAATGGAAATAAGTTAACTCTTGATATACTGTACAGATACTATTTACATGATGGAGAATAAAGCATTTACTTGTGACAAATCCCCCTCTAAATGCTGATTCGACATATGACAATAATTACATTCAGATTCAGAACAATATAAAACTTGTAGCTTGGTAGTTAAGTATTTGTGTTGTTTAGAAGGTAAAGGTTTTGTCAAGATGTCAGCTATTTGCTCTGATGTTTCACAAAGAATAGCTTTAATAAATCCGTCTTGTGATAATTGCCTTACATGTTTGAATTTTATATCTATATGTCTAGATCGCTGTCCAATAGCATCAGATCTAGTTATTTCGATGGCAGCTTTGTTATCTTCATGTATGATATAAGGCAATGAAGGTTTTTTCCAAATATTAGACAATAAATCATTAAACCATACTAGGTTATTTGATGCTTTAGACAGACAAACATATTCTGCCTCAGTAGTTGATGTAGCTACCAAATCTTGCTTACCAGTGTACCAGTAAACTGGGCAGCCGTTAAGGAAAAATATATAGCCAGATGTACTTTTTCTACAAGTGACATCACCAGCCCAATCTGCATCTGCATAACATGTGAGAATGGGTTCATTTGTATTATTGGGTTCTAATAACAAGCAGAAGTCTAAGCTATTTTTTAAGTATCTTAATATCCTCTTGACAGCTTCCCAATGGTATGATAATGGTTTACTGACATGTCTGGATAATAAGTTAAGGGGTAAAGCAATATCAGGTCTAGTCCAGTTAGAGATATAGAGAAGAGAGCCGATAACAGACCTATACAATGTGTTATCTTTAAATTCTGGAGATGACTCATCAGTGTTTCTTAGAAAATCAGTCTGCATGGGAGTATCACATGGTTTGGCATCATTTAGGTTACATTTGTTTAAGAGTTCTATAATTTTATCCCTTTGGGAAAGTTTGAATCCCTTCTTTGTTTTGCTGATTTGAACACCAAGATATTTGTTTACTTTCCCTAATGATTTTAAGGAAAAGTGTTCATTGAGTTTTGTTACAAAAGTTTCTCTCCTTTTTGTATCTTTGCCTATATATAGAATATCATCAACATAAATCAATACAAATTCTGGAGAATCACTTTCACTCTTAACAAAGAAACAATTGTCAGCAGTAGTGGCAACAAAGTTCATAGTTTTAAGTACTTTGACCAAACATTCATACCATCGCTTGCCAGATTGTTTCAATCCGTATAGACTTTTGTTTAATAGCCATATATCATTTTTGTTTGTATATTGACTATGAGGAGCTCTTACATATATATCTTTATCTAATTTGGCATGTAAATATGCAGTTTGTATATCATATTGAAATACCTCGAGATTAAGTGCTGATGCTATAACTAGAGCTGTTTTAACACTCTCAGTTCTTACAGTAGGAGAGTAAGTGTCTGTATAATCCTCAGGATATTTTTGAGCATAACCTTGTGCGACTAGTCTGGCTTTATACAGTGTGCTACCTCCTTCCAAATTCTTAATTTTATATATCCACCTGGTACCAATAATAGTCTTATCCCTTGGGGCTTGTGTGGGTGTAAAAACATTCAATTCTTGTAAGCTATTCATCTCCTTGGTCATTGCTGATTCCCACTTTTCTCTTTCTTTGGGGGGAAGTTTCAGCACTTCTTCATAAGTGTTTGGTGTTACTATTTCTCCATTCATATACATTACATAATCTTTGTATTTATTAGGCACCTGATTTCTGTTACTTCTGGTTGTTCTCACTGGTATACTATCATTGTCATGTAAATACCTTGCTTCCTTTTTTGTTACTGAATCAGTTTTTATTTTGTGTTGACTATTTGTCCATGTTCTAACTTTGTTTTTGCGTGTGCTGTTATTGTTTTTCTTTTCAATATTCTTATTTTGATGTTCAGTGTCTGAATTGGTGTTTGGGAATATTTCATTAAGGTGTATTTTGGACCAATTGGCCTGTTCATGAAATACTGCTGTTCTTGAAATTATGAATCTGTTATTGTTATCAATAAATCTGTATCCTTTTGTGCCTGTTTCGTATCCCATGAATTTAAGTCTTCTGGATACGTTTTCACCTTTACGCCTTAATTGTTTAGGTATATGTACGTCTGCAGTGACTCCAAATATATGCATGTGTGTTAACTTAGGTTTCCTACCGTACATCACTTCATATGGTGTTTTATTCACTATGCTGGACCAAGTCCTATTTTGGGTGTAATTGGAAAATTGTAAAGCTTCTGACCAGAATTGTTTACCTAAACCAGCATCTTCTAATGTGGATCTAATCATGGTTTGTAGTGTCGAGTTCTTTCTCTCTGCCACTCCGTTCTGGAATGCAGAGAAAGGACTAGATGTGTAATGCAACATCCCTTTATCTTTTAGCCATCGTGAGAATTCGTTTGACATGAACTCACATCCTCTATCTGTCATAATTTGTTTTATTCTAATGTTGTGTTGTGTCTCTGTGCGTTTGTAAAATTCTTTGAATTTCTGAAATGTTTCATCCTTATGTCTTAATGTGTAGACCAACCCATAATGACTATAGTCATCCACAATGGTTAGGAAATAGCGTTTTTTATATGTGATTGATGGTGTCAATGGGCCAACTAAGTCCATGTGTACTAATTCAAAGATTTGCTTGGTTGACCTGGTTGATTTTTTGGGCCTGGGGCTAGTTTTGAGTTTTGTGGATTTACACACTGAGCATTCTAGGTAGTTTTTACAGTTTTTTATTTTAACACCATCAGCATGTTCAATCATTTTTTGTACTACAGGAAAACTAGCATGTCCTAATTTTCTATGTAAGATATGAGCACATTCATCATGAATGGGTTTGCCTATATTAGGTCTTTTATCATTGGATGGGTTTTTGTTGTTATGAACTACCTCATGTTCCTCATTATCACTATTACTATTTTCTTCGTTATTTATGTCATTGTCATCCTCTATGTTGGAATCAATATTGTGTAAACATCTTTCATTTGTTATTAAGTAAGGTAAGCCTCCTTTTACAATGACAGTACCTACGCTTGTTTCATTTTTCTTTAAAGCTGCATTCCCTTTTGAAAAGACTATGTTTATGCCAGATTCTCTGCTTAGTTTTATTGCACTAAGTATGTTATGAGGTATTTCAGGTATTAACAATACCCCCTCTATTTTTCCTAGGCCAGGTAAGATTATATTTCCTCTACCTATGACTTGGACCTTCTCTTGATTAGCTACTTTGATTACAAATTTATCTTCAACAAACGAAGATAATATATTTTTGTTGTGTGTAGTGTGATTTGTTGCACCAGAGTCAATGAGCCAATCGTTATCTTCTGGTCTATGTATGTTGTTGTTGTTGTGTTTGTTCAGTCCATTCAATGAACCAGATTTTCTATCTCTTGAATCATCTCTACCCCCTCTATGTTCCTTATAGATGGGTGGACTACTATATCTATGTCTGTCAGTGGATGACTGTCTGTTGTGATATCTATCTCTATGATCTGTCCTATGTTTATCTCTGAGAAATTTAGGACAATCTCTTCTATTATGCTCCTTGGACCCACAATTATGGCATTTGATTGGTTCATGGTACCTTTCTTGAAATGCCACTTTCTTATATTGCTTATGCTCTATGTGATTATTATAACGATTTCTTCTCGAATTGTCTTCAGCTATCAACCTATTAGAAAGGTTTTCTATGGATAAATACCCTAAATTGATTGTATCTAAATGGGATATATAATTATTCCAAGATGGGTCTAATGAATTGATAATAACACTTTTCATTGTTTGATCTGAAATTATTTCTCCTCTTAGTTGTAATTCTGCTCTGACTTTGTTTAAGTATATTAAATGTTCACTTATGGTGACCCCAGATTTTAACCTGGCTCAAAAGAAATCCTTAGACATTCTTGTTGTAGTGGCTACACTATCACTGTGAAACAGCTTAAACATGCATTGAACAATTTCTGATACAGTTAGATTTGACTTAATACTATGATACATAGCAGGAGATATACTGGATATTAGTAAGAAAAATGCTCTATGGTGTAGGCAGTCCAATCTTAAAGTCCAAGGTCTTTTTGGAGGGTTAGTAATGAAAAACAATAAATTTTCTTTCATAAAGACAACTTGGAGCTGTTGGCACCACTCTTGTAAATTAACACCATCTACCCTCAGTTTTGGGAAATCATTGGGTAAATTCCCAATGTTGTTAGCTCCATTACTTACAACTGGAGGAAGTCCATGGTCTTCTAAGTGTTGGTAACCGCAGAATGGCATGGGGATGCTAGCGACGACTTTAAATGGCAGTCTCTGTCTTTCTCTTGCTTCGAAGCTGTCTGTGTAGCTTTGCACATGCGCATTGTCCATTTCGCTCCTGAAGTCATGGTGAAAAGTTCTCGTCGCTGCAGCTCCCTCGTATTGTTCTTCTTCGGAAGACTCGGTCTCTGGTTCAGCCTTGGGAGTCCTGGTGGCGATGGGAGTCCTTTTATTGAGAGCGCTGGTCTCTGGAATTGTTTGCGGTGTAGGTTGGTATCTGCAGGGCTCTCTGGGTTCAGGCGTCGATGCTTTCGCTGTCTGCATAGAGGCGTGCGATCTTCGGGAAGTTCGTTTACTCACTGTTCTTCCTTTTGTTTTTTTACTGCAGTTTTTCGCTGCTTCTTTAGTTATTTTCAATTTTGACCCAAAAGTTGCAAAAAGCGTTTTCATTGCAGACTCTACTTGATTTTCTATTGATTCTTCTTCAGTCTCTGTGTCAGACTCTTCTGATGTATGGATCTTTTCTCTTTTGTTTTTTGCATCAAGTAAGTCCTTTCGCGCCAGATATTTGGAATCTTGTCTTCTGATTGGCTCTTCATCGCTTAGACTGAAGGTTCGTTGAAACCAAGATGGCTGCCATTCAAAATTTTGCGCGGTACCGTTGTTCTTCTCCTTCGTTGCATTTTTGTCTGTAGACAAATCGCTCACCTTTTTTGAGTCTTTATTTTCATCTGTAACAATGTGCTTTTCTCTCGCTGCTCCGCTTTTTTTCAGTAAGTCTTGGAGGTTCGCGATGAGGTTTTCATCGTTCTTTTGATCTTTTAAAAGTTTTAGTATTTCTGACCTGAGTTTGTTATTTTCTATTTCGTTTTCTTTTTGATCATTGTTCTCATCTATTATTTCTTCGTTGTCTGTAGTACAGTCTTCAGATTCTCTCGATATTTCAGTTGCGTATTCATCAATTATTTCTTGTTCTGCTTCCATTTCTTTAGTATATGCCCTGGTGTTGGGTCTTATTTTTTTGCTTTTTGATTTTTCTCTCTCAGACATTGTTGAATTTTTTATTGAGTCAATTAACCATCCTCTGCTATCAAATTGTTGCAATATTTTCAGGATCAGACTCAATAATTAAAGTAAGAATAGTATGTTTAAATAAAGCTCTGTTTAATCACAGATGGCATTCTATATTCACTGAATATTCACAAATAGAAGCACTGAAAAATGGCATACAGCTCCTTATATATACAAGGGGAGGAGCTAGATATGGGAGTGGTTAGACATACATACATTAAGCAATGGAAATAAGTTAACTCTTGATATACTGTACAGATACTATTTACATGATGGAGAATAAAGCATTTACTTGTGACAATATACTTAGAAATGCGTTGTTGAGGGTTTGGAAAAAGTATCAATATAAGTTAAATTATAAGATACCCATATGGGCAAATCCTAGACATGCAATAGAAAATATAAGTATAGAACAAAAAGCAGAGGTGATTACTTATAAAGAGCTTCTTTTTATGGAAAGGGGTAAGCTGCAACTGAAATCTTTAGATGTATTAAAAGAAGAAGGGATAATTTGTACTTGGTTTCAGTATGGTCAGCTTCAAGCTAGATGGAGGGAAGATCAGAAAATTGGTGTCATGCAAAATGAGGAAAACTTGGTAAAACAGATTAGAGATCAAAGTCAAATGCATATTAAAAGGTTGTATAATGCATTATTGGAAATAGATTCAGAAACGGAATTGGTTAAGGATTGTATGATAAAATGGGCACAAAACTTTCAGGAACCAGTGATGATGGACACATGGGAAAAAATTTGGGTTAGAAATGTTAAATTTACGCAAGCACAAAATTTGAGAGAGAATTTTTATAAAATGTTTTATAGATGGCATTTAGATCCTAAGAAATTATCATGTATATACCCGAATTTGCAAGCTAAATGTTGGAGATGTGAATGTGATGATGCAACTTATTATTATATATGGTGGACTTGTAAGAAAATCAAGGCATTTTGGATAAAAATTTGGTGGGTGATGCAGAACATTCTGAAAAAAAGGTTGAAATTTACTCCTCAATTGTTTCTACTGGGTATAACGACGGATTGTACAGTATTAGAGACTAAATTGATCTTGAACTTAATATCAACAGCTAGGCTGTTGGTAGCGCAATACTGGAAGAAGGACTCTTTGCCTACTATTGAAGAGTGGATACTGAAAGTAACGAATTTAGCAGAAATGGCGAAAATCTCAGCGTATTTGAAGGACTATAAACAAGAAAGATACGTATTGGAATGGAGAAGATGGATTGATTATATTCAAAATAAGTATCAGACAAGAAAATATCAAATAGCTTATGAATGAATGTTAAGTATTAGAAGTATTATGTTATCTATAGTGGAGTTAAGGTTTCGGGGGGGTTAGTAGTCTAAGGATAGATAGGTTAATTTAGCTTATGATTGTTAACTGAAATACCTTGTATTTTGCTCTGGGAAGTCTGTGGGGGTGGGTGGGATGAGGGGAGGAAAAGGGTGGGGGGGGAAAATCTTTTTCTTCTGTAAAACTTTTCAATAAAAAAATATTTATTTTGGACTACATACAACATTGCAAAGCTGCTCCCCTTTGAAAGTAATTCTGTTAACGTAAAAAGAAAAAAATCCTTAAAAATTAGGGCTGTCAGCTGTAATGTTCTTTGTTGATTTGTATATTAATTGCTTTGATTTATATGACTGTTATGAGCCCTGGTAGTGCAGCAGACTAAAGCACTTTTATTAACATCAGCTGCCTGCAATTACTGCAAGTTCAAATCTCACCAGGCTCAAGGTTGACTCAGCCTTCCATCCTTTCTAAGGTAGGTAAAATGAGGACCCAGATTGTGGGGGCAATAAGCTCACTTTGTATAAAATATACAAAAGTATGAAGGCTATTGCTTAACGCACTGTAAGCCGCCCTGAGTCTCCGGAGAAGGGCGGCATATAAATCAAATTAAAAATAAAATGATAGTGAGCTAAGGGTAAAACTGATTTAATTTTAGTCTGATTTAGTCTGATTTATTCTAATTTCTAGAACTGGAGTAGGATGAGAGGGAGGGAGGTTTTAATTAAATTTGGAGACTCTTTTCTTCCCTAGAGAGGCTTAAGGTAGGTGACAATCAATATAAATATTGCAATTCAATGGGTTGAATTCAGATGAAGAGCCTCTTCATAACCAAAGACCAAATCTAAGTAGCATTTCCTTTCAAATTCTCCCTGATTACTTCCAATATGAGGAAGGGCTCTTCTTTGGATCAAAGTCTTGTTTCAGTGCTTCAGTTGTCTGGGTCAGGGCACACCAGAACAGCCATTGTGGTTTCATGTGGACTGAAAGCCTTGGAGCTCCTTCCTAAGAGCAGAAGGCCTATTGCTCCATCCCAGTGGGAAAAATCAACCAGTGGAATGGTTTGCCTTCAGAAGTTGTGGAGGCTTTCAAGGAGAGACTGGACAGCCATCTATCTGACATGGTGTGGATTCTCTTGCTCAGGCAGGGGGTTTGACTAGATGGCCTCCAAGGTCCCTTCCAACTCTGTTATTCTGTTAAATGGGTTAAGCTTTAACTATGATTCTTGCAGAGAAGAGAGTTGGGCTTGATGGTCTCAGGTTTCCTTTAAATTCCTAATGATAAATGTTATGTCCTTATAAGGACATCCGCCGGGGATTGGCTAATCCTCCGGCGGGAGATTTAAAGAACTGTCATTGGGCAGCTGAGTCTGCCGGAGCGTATTTAAAGAGCCCCGGCAGCACAGCTGCTTGTCTTATTCTGGTGCTTAAATAAAGTGCTGAATGGACCAGAGCTGGTCGCATCTTCCTTTCCCTGCGCCGATCTAACACTGGCGACGAAGGAATCAAGAACCAAGCGACGAACCTCGTGGCACGAAGCCAACCTCAAGAGCTAAGTCACTAGGCAGCTGAAGTCACTCGTAGGCAGCTTCCAGCGGCATGGCAGCAGCTGAAGCCACATTGCTGACCCTTGCCCCCTTCCACCCAGGGAAGGAGAAATGGAAGTCCTACATGATTAGATCCAGGCAATTCCTGAGAGGCAACAACATCAGGGATGCTGATGACGACTGCAAGAAGGGCATTTTCCTGGCTAACTGCGGCATTGATGTCCTCGAGATGGCCATCGACCTGGTGGCACCAAGGGACATCGAAGAGCTGCCATGGACAGACCTGCAACAGATCCTGCAGGACCACTATGCCCCAACGGGAACACCGGTGGCAAATCGGTTCACCTTCCACCAGAGGGATCAAAAGGAAGGTGAAATCATCAAGGAATTCGTGGCCGCCCTGCGCCAAATCGCAGCCAGCTGTGAATTCGATCACGTGGACAATGCCATAGCTGACCGCGTGGTTTTTGGCATGAGGGACAGAGCCCTACAGAAAAAGTTCCTGAGCAAGAAGAAACTCGTGCTCAAGGATGTGGTGGAGGAAGCTATGGCCTCCGAGACCTCCGAGAGAGCAGCAGCCGCACTGCTCCGGGCAAAAGGACTCCATAAAATTCACAGAGCTGCACAATCATCGACCGAGGATTCCACAGCTGGATCGGAATCCAATGAAGAATTGGCCGTGCACAAGGTCTCCAGACCCCCGAAGCGGGAAAACGTTCGGAAAAGCGACCGGGGGGAGCGCTGTGCCAGCTGCAGAGGGGACCATGCCAGAGCCAGCTGCAAGTGGAGGGATGCAACCTGCAGACGTTGCAACAGAAGGGGGCACATCGCCGAAGCTTGCAGAGCCGAGGAGCCAGCCCTGGAGCCATCCAGCCACCGGCTGCGCGAAAATTGGGAGGACAACGCGAGGTCATCCAAACGGTCCTCCTACAAGTCCAGAGGCGGTGAGAGTGACGGGAACCGGAGGAGAGCGGTGCACCAGACGACCATAGACTTCTCCGATGACAACGACACCACCACCAAGTGCCATGTGACCGTACACTTGGAAGGAACCCCATGTTCAATGGAGGTAGATTCAGGCTCAATCTACTCCATTATGGACTGGCAACATCTCCAGCGCATCAAGCCATACATCCGCAAGAAGGACCTGAAACCCCTACATTCCAGGCTAGTCGACTTTGGGGGAAACCCCATCGGAGTTCTGGGAAGAACCTCACTTCACACCTCTTTCCGCGAATTCCAAGGTGACCTCCCCATCACCATCGTCGAGCACAGCCGCCCGACCCTGCTGGGCATGGAGTGGTTCAAGCCACTAGGGCTTGGGATACAAGGGGTTAATCAGATCCGGCAGGATGAACTCGACACCCTCCTCGAAGAGTTCAAGGAAGTCTTCGATGGTAAACTGGGGAAATTTGTGGGAAAGCCCATTTCCTTCAATCTTGATAAGGCAATTACACCCATTAGACTTAAGCCCCTCAGAGTTCCGTTTGCCTTGAGGCCCAAAGTAGATGCTCAGCTAGATAATCTGATAGCCCAAGGCGTTTTGGAACCAATCGATCATGCGGCATGGGAGACGCCCATTGTGACCCCCATGAAGCATGATGGATCTGTGCGCATCTGTGCCGACTACAAGTGTTCCATCAATAAGGCCCTGTCACAGAGTGCATACCCAGTTCCAGTGGTGCAACATCTGCTGCATTCACTTGGGAGTGGGACAATATTCGCCAAACTGGACCTGGCCCAGGTTTACCAGCAATTGCCAGTAGATGAAAAAACTGTGGAGGCTCAAACCATTGTCACACACAGAGGCACATTTAAATGTAACCGTCTCCAATTTGGAGTCAGCGCAGCCCCAGGAATTTTCCAATCTATGATGGAACGCCTTCTCCAAGGCATTCCAGGGGTGGTGCCGTACTTCGATGATGTCTTAATCTCCGGGCACTCTAAAACCCAACTACTTGAGTGGCTCAAACAAGTTTTACAGCGCTTTAAGGAGAAGGGTTTAAGAGTCAGGAGAGACAAGTGCATCATTGGGATCCAGGAGGTCGAGTTCCTGGGCTATCTCATAGATGGCACTGGCATCCACCCCACCAAAGCAAAGGTTAGGGCAATCCACGAAGCTCCAGCCCCCAAAAACAAAGCGGAGCTTCAAGCCTTTTTGGGACTACTGAATTTTTACAGTGTCTTCTTAAAACAAAAGGCAACAGCTGCTGAACCACTCCATCACCTGGAGTGCCATGCCCTGGTTTGGATTCCTTCTCCAAAAGATTTAAGATTCATGGATCCATTTCTGGACCCCGTACCTGCCATGGCTGCAGCCTTGGAGTCACCAAACTCTCTTTGATCTTCTTCCTTCTCCCCCTCCTTGATCTGGAGGAATATGCTGCATTCAAAGCATGGGCCAGAGTCTGAACGATACTGTGCAAATTTTGGGAGTTTGGGATGTGGATCCTGTTCCTTTTCCATTGGGTCTCCATTGGGGCTATTTGGGTGCATCTTCCCCGGCCTTTGACAGAAAGGACATGCTTTGAAAGAGAACAGTGAAAATAATGTTCATGAAACTGGGGGTCGATGAAGATGTCGTGTTCAAACATCATCCTGTGACCTGTCTTTTAGCAAAAAACCAAATTTCAAAATACTATGGATATATTTGAGAAATCTGCTCTTTTCTATCATATACCACGCAAAATTTGTGAGGATCCAGACTTTCCCTTCAACGGGTCCTGGAAAATCTTCAAGTATTAAATGGAAAAGAAGAATTCTGTCCCAAAAAGAAACATTTTCTATGAAGTGAACAAAGACATGGACTTGTCTCCACTTAGAGAGGGCATCCCTGAGGGCTGCTGTGTGACCGGTCATTGAGAATCGTTGTGATATAACACAAATTCCATTCCTGACAAGCATAGGAGGGAAAGTCCTCATGAAATCCGCTCCATTTTCCGTGTCTGAAGCAAAGAGGCCAATCAAGGTCCATCTGAAATGGAGGAACACTTGGACAATTGCCGGGTAGTGGAATCCTTGTTTGGGGGACAACAGGTGGAAAAAGGGGAATTGCCTTTTATCACTCAGAGCTTCTGAAACAATTTTATCACTGACCTGATAAAGCAATGAAGAATTCTGTGCTAAATTTGGGGTCACACAAACTCCAAAATATTAGGTTTTAATTAATACAACTTCATTCTGATGAACGTATTAGAATAGTTTGTTGATTAGCCATTGTTTAAAATATTAAATATTAAGATATTAAAGACAAAATATTAAAGACAGAATAAAAATGGAATACAAGAAGTTAAATTAAGTTAAGAGAGCAGTAAAATCAACCTTACAATTTTACCCCAATTAGATTTACATGTATAAATGTCAACCTAAGTATTTTGTTGCAATAAAGGCAGGGGTGAAATTCAGCAGGTTCTGACAGGTTCTGGAGCGGAAATTTTGAGTAGTTCGAAGAACCAGCAAATACCACCTCTGGCTGGCCCCAGTGGGAATGGAGATTTTGCAATATCCTTCCCCTGCCATGCCCACCAAGCCATGCCCGCCAAGCCACACCACATCCACCAAGCCACGCCCACAGAACCGGTAGTAAAAAAAATTGGATTTCACCACTGAATAAAGGGCTGTATTATATGTTATTTTTGAGGATTTCTACATCTTTCTCTGCTTCTGTATCCCAGATTCTTTGTGCAGCAATCTGTTAATCCCCAATTTTACGAAAGACAGGAGGACCACAGCTCCTGATATAATTCATCAGTTGCACAATACAAAATTGACTGAAAATTGAGTTTTAACAGGCACAATTTTGGGAGTCTATCATTTTCCATAGTTTTAATTTTACACCAATAATGATACATTCTGATTGTAAACAAATTGTGTAAATTCCCAATTCAGCTCCCAAGGCAGCAGCTGAAGGTCTTTCTTCCAACCTCAAGATAGTCCTCAGATGCTCTGATTGGACTTCTTCTGGTCATGATTTCTGTTTGAAGATCATGGGTGTAGCCTCGGCCTTATATACTTTAATAAATGGGGCTAAGGAGGCTGGAGAATGATGACTTTTTAAATTTTTAGCACTAGATTCACCCATGTTTGCTCTCTAACTGAGCTCCTTTGATGATGAGGGATCCAAGGTTGAATCTTAGAGAAAATGACCCCAGGCAAGGAAAGGCATTAATTGCTCTATTGGCTGACCATTTATGGCTATGATGTCATTTCCGAAAGACCATAACTTTTGAACTTGATTTATTAATAATTGGGCAATTATTATGACAATAGGATCCAACTCTTCGTAAGCCTATGCAATCCAGTGTATGAGTATGAAAATATAGGTAGTCCTTGACTGCAATACAACTGAGCCCAAAATTTACGTTGCTGAGTGGGACATTTCTTTAGTGAGCTTTATTCCATTTTATGGCCTTTTTTGGTACAGTTGTTAAGTGAATAATTGCAGATGTCACTTCTGCCATATTCAAGTCAAAGTCTGGTTGCCCTCCTGCCATCAATTGATGGGGGGGGGGAACAAATGGGCAATGCAGCTGCAATGGAAAATGGGAGGGGGATGAGGGTTGACCGGGAGCAGCTTGTCCAGTCTGAGAAACCAGAGAATGGAATGGCGATTGCTGCAAACATCTCAAGCCTTCCCCAAACACCCAGATGTTCATCCATTTGTCAAAGACAAACATGGGAAGTTTAGTACTAGCCTGACTTTACTCAACCAGCACCTTTGAGTAAAAGGACCTATCACCAGAGGTGGGTTTCAGCAGGTTCTGACCAGTTCTGGAGAACCAGTAGCGGAAATTTTGAGTAGTTCGGAGAACCGGTAGTAAAAATTCTGACTGGCCCCGCCCCATCTACTCTCTGCCTCCCAAGTCCCAGCTGATCAGGAAGAAATGGGGATTTTGCAGTAACCTTCCCCTGCCACGCCCACCAAGCCACGCCCACCAAGCCACACCCACAGAACCGGTAGTAAAAAATTTTGAAACCCACCACTGCCTATCACTATAAATCAAATGGAGTCGAGGGTCTTTCTGGCCTAAGGGGAGGGGTCAGCTGGGGCCGGCCCTACAGCAATATGGTTGTTAAGAGAATCTGGTTTCCCCATTGAGTTTGCTTGTCAGAAGATTGCAAAAGGGGATCACGTGAGCCCGGGACGCTGCTACTGTCATAAAATATGAACCAGTTGCCAAGCATCTGAATTTTGATCATGTGATCCTGGGGATGCTGTGACGGTCGTAAATGTGAAAAATGGTCATAAGTCACTTTTTCAGTGCTGTTGTAACTTTGAAAAGTGACTAAGTGAACTGTTGGAAGTCAAGGACTACCAGTATCATATTAGCAACATAATAAACCAGGATGGTCCAATATATATTTAACACCTTTGATATATGCATTTCAGAATCCTTCATTATGTCTGGTAAGTCCTTAATATCTAGACTGAATAACAAAGGTTTCCCCCTTCCTAAGTATCCATCCTTCTTCTCATGGCTCCATTGAGCCCAAACCTCCCTCTCAAACAAGGGCTTGGAGAAAGGACTTGGATCAAGGCCAACAGTCTGAGCTCCATTTTGAGACAATTAGTTTATTAATGTATGCATTATTTATCATACACATTGTCCTTTTGAAAGGAATGCACTTTTCTTCTACCCAATCTCCAGTTCACCTAAGAGAATAGTGGCATATATTTTAGCCACAATATCTGTTAGACTAACTGGCTTGTAATTGCTACAATTCTTTTTATTCCATTTTTATTTAAATATAGATGTCACTATTGCCAACTTGAATCCAACTGGATGTGGCAAGTATTATTTATATGTGTCAACTGTCCCACTTGGTTTATGTAGTAAATAAAAACTCCTGGAACATTTTTTTTCTCCAAGAGTATAATTTACTAGACCAATGTAGTCACAGAAGTAGCAACGCCAGTTCTGATATTTTCTCATGCAAATAGCATAGTTAACTTTCCCTTTTCTCCTGGTCTTTTCACTGTTCTTATTTACCGTTCAATCAGCTGCATTCATTTTGTTTGGGGAACAGACATTCCCAGCAATTGGCCTTGGGATGCTGGCATTGTCTCAGGCTCCTAGACGGCACTCTCTGCATTCCTTTAAACCCCTCTCCCCATTCCCTCCCTGCATTCCAACCCATTCCTTCCTACCATTGCTCTTGTCAGGATGTGAGTGGAGATTGCAGCCCTGACAATATGTGGAAATGAACATGCCAATAGAGCCCCCCAGAATTAAGGATATTTTTTGAATAGCTGAATCTATAAAGCCAGCAAACTGTGGTTTACCTGACTGACATATTGTATAATTAGCTATTTCAAGACAAAGCTTTTCTAAAAAACTAGAGTATACATTTATGTATTATTTATTATATAACTTATAACTCCATATATAACCTTATTCTGCAAAGAATGTGTTTTTAGAATGGAATAGAGCTGGAAGGGACCTTGGAGGCCTTCTAGTCCAGCCACCTGCTTAAGCAGGAGAACTGATACTATTTCAGACAAGTGACTTAGTCTCTTCTTAAAAACCTCCAATGATGGAGCATCCACGGTTTCTGAAGGCAAGCTTTCTTCTACTCACTCTCAAGTTTACCTAAGAAGAACATGGGTGATAGAGAGAGAGAAAGAGAGAGAAATGTTACTATTGCCTTTTTCAATCCAACTGGATATGGCAGGTATTATGTGTGAAAATGAATATGCTAAGAAAGAGCCCCAGAACTAGGAATATTTTTTGAATAGCTGAACATCCACTGAAAAGTCTTCTCCAAGGGCCTTATTGCTCTTCAGACTTTTTACGATGAATTTGAACACTAACATGTTAGGGTAAAAAAATAGTTGACATGTTTGATAATATGATGAAAAGCAGCTCTTGAATTCCATAGTATCTATGTAAGAATCTATCTCTCATCCCCCACACTTTACCAGATAGAGAAAAACACACACACAAACCTGTGGGACTTTATAGATGCCTCCTAATGTTGACATCTGGATAGAGATGTCCTCTTTAGCTCCATCCATCAGAGCCAGGAGGCTCTCCTTCCTTCCACAGCTGTAGTTGGGGACATTGGCTTCTCCAGTAGAGAGAATGTCCAGCAAGGCATCAGAAGTGCGTAAAGGACTCAAAGAGTTGTCATCGATGTTGTAGCCAAGTGTGAGATTGTGCAGGAGGAACAAATTCTTGTTCACCATTTGAACGGCGACAATGAATTGTAGGGCATATGAAAAAGCATAAGTATTCCTATTGTAAAAAAATGTTCATGTTATAATGAATAGCAAGTACAAAAAATTCTTTTAAAAATTATTCCTCTTTGTTTCCAAAGCTTATTGAGCCTTAAATCAACATTGATCCAAAACCAAGGATCAGTTATACAAACATGGAAATGGCCTGGGCTGAGTCAACTCCACCAATTTCAACCACTGCTTTAAACAAAGGTCAATATTCAAGTGATGAATTCAGGATTGAACTGGGAGAGAAAAATAATCTGGACTTCTTTCAGGGTTTTTAATTCCCATCTGCTGATTTGAATCTCTTTCACAAAATAAGACAAATGAGGGAAGCCATGGAAATCAAAATCATTCAGAAAATTAGACAGGCCCTTTAATATTCACTTAATAATAGTAAATGAAATAAGAAGAAAAGGAGAGTGTTAGAACTGCAAATGGAGGGAATGCAGCTCCATCACTCTGAATGATTTACGAAGGAGGCTGACTAGGAGCACAGTTGAAAGCCAACGCTGTATGTGATATATTCGTTAAACTCATAACTATACTAATGAGATGGTCTCCTGGCCTGTAAAAGCTCTGTGGTTGTTTTCCATCCTGGTGCTCCAAACTCAGCGGGCATTTCATTCTCAGCTTCCCAGAGACTGGCTGGGACAAAAGCAGCATCAGAAGCAGAAGCAGGAGGTCCATCATTCATGGCATGGGGTGAATTAATCTGCTTCCTCTTTCTGACACAAACATCAGGAATAGTTGGAAAAATTGAAAGACTCTGAGAAGTGCCCGTGGCTTTCCTGACATAAACAGAGAACCACTCAGTTTCACCTGGAAAGGAGAGAAAGGTACAATCAAGAGCTCAGCCCTGCTGTCCCAAAACTTGTGTCACATAGAGTGTGATTTAAAGGAAAGGAATTGATCCTATTCTGATGCAAAATCTCTTGCAGATGGCTTCAGTCTGTTGTGTACATCAAAGGCAATCTCTGGGGAAGTAGTATATCAGGTCTCAAAGGCTCAGATGTTTGTAATTACAGTGAGAAGCAACTTCTCTTGGGATCCAGAACTTCTTTTGGGCTCCAGGTGCAGAGGAGAAGCTGGGCAAAAGCATGTTAGTGAAAAATCACAGACACACCCCTGAGGACACTGTTCTATCATGGTTGTGGTCCTTCCTGCCAGGGCATGTCCAGAAAGTGATGCTGGAGGAAGATAGCTCAGTAAGAAGGAAATTGACTTCTGCTGTCCCTCAACATGGTCTCTTGTCTCCAGAAACAGCTGGGGAAGCTCACCCAGAGCTGTGGAGTTTGGTGACACTCTAGGCTGATGACATTTAACACTAGCACTGTCTGTGTTCCAACAGCAAGGAAGCAATCCGTACAGAGAATTTTTTAAAGAAATATTGATTAGTTGACATTGTTACATTGGTGCTCCTTGTACTTCAGTGTTATTTCAAGCAATTCTTTGGTTTGCTTCCTTTTATTTGCCTGCCATCCAATCTGAAACAACTTTTTAAAATCTACCCCACAACACTCGGATCCCATATAGTTTCAAATGCTATAAACATGCTTGCTAACTAAATATAACAGTAGTTCAGCAAACTGTAAATAGAGAATTTAATGGGGGAATTGTTGCCTCAAATTTTAGGCTTCATTATTAGCATTTTAAAAGTTATATTAGTACTTTTAACATAGCAGTCTGGGTCTCTTTTTTTTTAATTTTAAAAGAGCTTGATTTTCCTGTTTAATCAAGGCATTTTTTCCCATATGTGATAACTTGCTTTTTCAGCAACTACACAATAGAGAACGTACTATAAAAGTCCTTGAATACACTTGCAAGTTTTAAGAAAGATGTAATCCTGGTTGGGAAAGAGTAGTATAACCCATAAATTTACCACTGATGTAATATTACCCTGTTTCCCCTAAAATAAGACTTCCCCTGATAATAAGCCCAATCGGGCTTTTGAGCACATGCGCTAAAATAAGCCACCCCGAAAATATTTAATTGCATGTGCAGCCGGTCCCTGCCATTTCCTTTGGTTAGGGTTAGGGAGACAGAGCTGGAAATCAGGTAAGATGGCAAGAGGAGCCCAGTGGTGGGTTGCTACTGGTTCGCCCCAGTTCGGGCAAACCAGGAGTAGCGGTGGCGGGAGGCTCTGCCCACCTGCCCGGACATCTTCAAATATGCTATGCACATGCGTGAGCGAACCGGTAACAAAGGTAAGTGAAACTCACCACTGGAGGAGCCCCATCTTGCTCCATGCGCCCCAAAGTAATAAGACATCCCCGAACATAAGACCAAGCACTTATTTCAGGATTCAAAAAAATATAAGACAGGGTCTTATTTTCGGGGAAACATGGTATCTAGAATTAATGTTTTTTATTATTCAAATTTCATAAGCCATCCATGTATTTTATTGTTTGATCATTTGCTTACTGACATATTTCATGTACTGAATGCATGAATCATTTGTTTCTGTGCCCTAGAAAAAGACTTGGCTGCCCCTCCCTTAATAAATGCTTTTTGCTTTGCCTGAATTACTTGGTGATTCAAATTTCAGGAGGTAAAGAAGATCCTTTGCAAAGAAAAAAGTGTTCTCTCCCAAATTCAGGGAACAAGTCTTCAGCTCAAGGCACTTTTGGGGTGTCTGAGTTTTGAGGGAGCAGCCCCATGTAGAATGTGTTGTAGTAGTTCAGACGGGAGATGGCCAGGGTATGAGTGACTGAGTGGAGCACCCCCCTGTTCAGAAAAGGGCATAACTGGCACACAACACAAAGTTCAGTGAAGGCCCTCCTGGCCACAGCTGCCAATTTTTTGCAAGCAGGAGGTGTGAGTCCAGAAGGACCCCCAAGTTGTGCACTGGCTCTGTCTGGGGTAGTGTGATGGCTCCCTTGGCTGCCGGCTTGGACAATGAGGGGGAAGAGCTGGTTCTGAGGACATCTGAGAGGGACTATTGGGGAGCAGCAGGGGAACATGGAAGGCTCGGTGGCAGAACTGGATGGTCGAGGTGAAGTCGTGCCAGGAATGTCGGGGGGAATCCAAGAGACTATTGTACAATGCTAGCACTGTTTAAAATAGTATATATGTTATTCTGTTTTTACTTTTGTGGTATGGTAAGTGGAATGCCAGGACAATTACACTGTATTCAATATATTTATATGTAAAAATATATGTAAAAGAAGAAGAAGAAGAAACTGTGTTTGCTGTTTCCTTGAACCCAGAGCGCCATGTGGGCTGCCGTATCCCCGGGATCATTCCTGAGCCACTGGTTCAGAAATGACTGTTGCAGGTTTTGCTCCCGTTGTCTTTGTTCTGTCCAGGATGCTTAGAGTGCACTTTAAAAGAGTCTGCAGGCAGAACTGGCTGGGACCTGGAGAGTGACTAAGGGGCTGGTTCAGTGGTAGAATTCAATTTTTTTTACTACCGGTTCTGTGGGCATGGCTTGGTGGGCGTGGCATAGCTTGGTGGGTGTGGCAGGGGAAGGATACTGCAAAATCCCCATTCCCACCCCACTCGGGAGCCAGCCAGAGGTAGTATTTGCCAGTTCTCTGAACTACTAAAAATTTCCGCTACTGGTTCTCTAGAACCTGCTGGATTTCACCCCTGGGCTGGTTGTGTGAGGCAAAGACTCCACTCATGTTCTGCGTGTGTGGATCAGGACAGGGCAGTACAAGTCCCCCCTCCTTAAAGTCCCGGAGGTTGAGAAATGCTGCTCTAGGTCAGGGGTCCCCAACCACGACTGGGCTGGGGGCTAATTGTCACCGACTAATTGCCCTGCCCTCAAAAACCATCCCTTCTTCCCCCCTCCCTCCCCCATTCTGGGCCTCCAACCTGGAAAGGTTGGGCAACTCTGCTCTAGATAGACTCCTTATTACTTTCCACGCTTTAGCTGCCCCTCTCACTGCCTGCAGGGGGCAGTCTACCATTTGGCCATTCGGTCCCAGCTAGGCCAAACAGGCAGTAAGAAGGACAGCTAAAGTGGGCAAAGACCCCGCAGCGTCCTCCATTTTGTGGCCTCTTTCCTGAGGGGATTTTTCCTCCCTCCATTTCGAGGGGAAAAAAGCTGAAGGGGATTTTGTCTCCTCTCCAGCCGTTAATCAGAGGGATCCCCAAAGGGAGGGAAGTTGGAGGGAAGAAGGGGCAGTTGGGAGGATAGAAAGACCAGCAGCCCCAAACTTCCGGCGGTGACGTCAATGTGTCTGGAATGAAAGAACGGAGCTCTGTTCTTGAAGTTCCAATATTCTTAACCAGGAAGCCGATTTAGGCGCTATTGATCCCGGAGAGATCAATAGAAAAAAGAGGAGTCTTCAAGGACCTCGGAGAGAAAAGCAAACTCTTCGAAGGTTCAGGAGAAACCTCTTAATTCTGGTTAGGAAAAAACCAGCCATCTTGGCTGGCCTGAAGCGCTGACAACCGAAGAGTAGGAAGCGAAAATCGAAAAAAGAGATCACATTGGTAAGAGGAACAAGAGAATCAAGTGTGGTACAGTTATTGAGTAGGAGAAGAGAGCGGAGAGATCGAGACTCCAAGCAAGCGGCAAAACGACAGCCAAATAAGCGGTGACGAAAAAGTGAAAGGAGCGAAAAGAAGCTGTTCTGTCCCCTCCCACGAGTGGCCTTGCAGAAGCTCAAATAGCCCGGCAGTAACAAACGCAGGCTAGAGAGTTTGAAGCTGGCCCTTTAATAAACAGTTCTCTTTCAAAAGTATATCTGTTCAGTAATTACCGGACAATGTTCCAGAGGTCTTGGCAGACGGCCAGCAGGCTAATGCAGGAATGCAGTCTCTTATCAGAAAACTCCAAACCAACAGTTGTAAATCCACTACATCCCAAAACGCCAACAAATTGTTCACCATGCCTTTCCAGCCCAGCCACACCCCTTTTATACTTTGTAGGGTGTGGCCCTATGTCTCCTGACCACACCTCTTGGGACGTGGCAATAGCTGTTCTCTACGACGTCTCCTATGTCTCTCTCTTGCATCCAATAGGGGTTCCGTCTCCTCGTTACCAGCCTCTGTTTCCTCCTCAATTTGGCTGGGGTCCAGAGGCACGTCAGCAACTGTCAGTTCTTGCTGACTCACCAGTGAAGACGGCCCCTCCGGCACATAGCTCGTGCCAGCTTCCTCCATATCATCTTCCGACTCAGCATGCGAAGATAAATCAGCCTCCAGGGCCGGAGTCACAACAGAAGCTTTCAGACTGACAGTGACAGCGCAGAAAAAGAAAGAGCAGTGTAAACAGAGAAACTCCAGAAGCTATACCCGTAAAGAGGTGTGGATTATAATATAAGCAGAACTAATAGAGAAAAGTGTTTTGGATCAGAACTGTGGATGTGACGAGGGAAATTAGAGAGCGGAAGAGTGGAAGTTAGAGAGCGGAAGAGTGGAAGAAACAGCGAGTGAAGGAAGGTGGTTTTTGACAGACAGTGACAGTGTGAAAGACGAGCGAGCGGCTGAGATGGAAAGTTATATTTGATTTGAAGGAGAGTTGGATTTTAAAAGAAGCAGACTGTAAAAAAGAACGGTGTTTCAAAAACAAGTACGGTGAGACTGATGGAAGCTTCTAAGGTTGGGGATGGCGATCGAGTGACTGACTCAGAACGATGATTGGAGAAAGAGTGACAGGAACGGAGTGATAAACAAAACAGATTTGGAAAATAACAAACTGGAAAGACTGAACTAATTACCTAAAAGTGTCATATTAGAACATTTTGACTTTTTGGACACTTGGATACTCCAGACCAGGGACATTAAAAATAACTGTAAAGACGAAATGACGCAAGAGTGAAAGAAGACTGCAAGATGGGAGAATAACGAATAACGAACAACGAAGTATATATATAATTGTTTAATTGGAGTAGAACTATTTATTAATCACTTAAAATAATTGATTGTTAGAGTTCAATTGCTAATTAGTATTTAAAGCTTGAGATAAATTTGGCTTAGTGTGACCTATATTAATTATTCACTTAGTCTTCTATTTATTCATTGATCTATCTATTTACTTAGTTATTTATATCAATATCAGTAACATTTAGTATTATCTAATTATTACCTTAGATTGATTATATAGATTGAGTTAACTATATTAAGAACAAATTAATGAATTGCTGAAATCCTAAATTTTTCCCTCATTTCCCTCCTGTCAGGTATGCTTCCTTCAGTATTCAGGAAAGGAAAACCCAAACTCAATCATTTTGAAGAGAATAGTACTTTTACTGAATATGAAATGATCGCAACCCAGGTAAAGCTGGAAGTGAGCAAAACGCGCGAAATAGCATCTACTAAGCTTCTCCCCCCTCCGTGTCCATTGACCCTCAGCCAATCCAAAGGTCTCCCAAAGGTCAGGTGGCATCACGTCTGGCAACGTCATTCATCAGGAATGTAGGACAGTTGGTCAGCCAGCCCCTTTTGAAAATTCACTTTCGATTCCTGGGAAGACACGTCCTACAATAGATAAACACCTCCTGCACCTTCCCCACCCTTTCTCCCCGCTTAACTAATCCCTCCCCCATTTCTTATGGCAGCTGAAGCAGGCAAAGCTGAGGCTGACATTCAGCCCCTCTTGCAGAAGAGACGTTATTCCTAAATAAGAGGAAAGAAGAGAGAGCGAAACAGAATATACACAATAATTATGGTTTATCAGGGTATTTGGTATAGAATTGCTGTATTTTCTTGGGAGCTCGGACATCCCGTTTATTCACCCATTCAGCCTGAAATAAAGGGAAATGTTTCCAGGCTATCAGATATTGGACTTTACCATGGTGTTTCCTAGAGTCCAAGATTTCTTTAACTTCAAAATGTTGCTCCCCCTCTATAAGAATGGGAATTGGAGGGGTGCTTTGGTCAGCCCTTAGAGGAGACGAGTGTTCAGGTTTTAATAAACTAACATGAAATACAGGATGTATACGTCTCAACGTTTTTGGCAATTCCAATTTAACTGTTACTGGATTAATCAGTCTAATCACACGAAATGGTCCCACATACTTGGGGCCTAGCTTTTTGGACTTCTGGGTGGTCTGTAGATATTTTGTAGACAAATAGACTTTATCACCCACTTTATAAATGTGAGCTGGGGACCTTTTCTTATCAGCTTGCGCCTTATGGGCCCGGTGTGCCTCATCTAAAGCCTTCCGAGTCACTGCCCATGTGCTCTTTAATTGTTCAATCCAATCCATCAAGGAGGGATTCTGGGGATCATCTTGTGGTAGCTCGGGAATGGGTACGAAATCCTGGCCCGACGCGACCTTAAAAGGAGTGAAACCGGTGCTACTGTGTACGGAATTATTATATGCCACTTCTGCAAATGGCAACAAGTCTACCCAATTGTCTTGCTGGTAATTTACGTAACATCTCAGGTATTGTTCTAGTACCCCATTGGTTCTTTCACAGGCCCCATTTGTCTGAGGGTGGTGACTGGAACTTAGCCCCTGGGCGGAGCCAATCAACTTCAAAAATTCTTTCCAGAAACTGGAAGTAAATTGCACCCCCCTGTCAGAAATTATTCTTTTCGGAGACCCATGTAGTCGGTAAATCTGCCGAATAAACAGTTTTGCAAGGGTTTTTGCTGAAGGGATCTTTGAGCAAGGGATGAAATGTACTTGTTTGGAAAACAAATCAGTTACTACCCAAATGACAGTGCAGCCCTCACTCTCTGGTAAATCCACAATAAAATCCATAGATATTTCCTTCCATGGGGCGTTCGGTCTAGCCACACTTTGCAGCAATCCAGGGGTTTTTCCTGGAGGTCTTTTAGCTGAGGCACATACCGGACAGCTAGCTACATATGCCTCTATGTCCTTTTTAAGTGCAGGCCACCAAAATTGTCTCTTAACAAGGTGTAGAGTCTTGACAAACGCAAAGTGTCCTGCGGCCTTGGCATCATGAGCATATTTCAATACGGTTGTCCTTAATGTGGTTGGAACATACAATTTCGATCCAACCCAAGCTAGTCCGTCATGAAGTGTGCATTCATTCGAGTGGTTCTTAAACCACTCGTCAGTTTTTAGCGCTTCTCGCAATTTTTCGAGTAAATCCCCCGAGAGTTCTGGTTCGGTTTTACTCTGCGCTCTGGTAGTGACCGGTGTTGCCAATTGTGTCAAGGGGATCATTGGTTGAACCACCTCCTTCTTGATGCTGTTGTACTGCGGCAATCTGGAAAGTGCGTCTGCCATGAAATTTTTTCCACCGGGAAGGTAACATAGAGTGAAATTGAAACGCTTGAAATGTTGGGCCCAACGAGCCTGTTTGGGTGATAGTTTGTGTGGTGTTTTTAATGCTTCTAAATTCTTATGATCAGTCCACACCTCGAAAGGGTGTTTCACCCCTTCCAAAAATTGTCTCCATGTTAACAGCGCCCATCTAACTGCAAACGCCTCTTTCTCCCATATGGCCCATCTCCTTTCTGTTTCTGATAGTTTACGGGACGTGTAAGCACAGGGTTGTAATATTCCATTTTCATTCTTTTGCAGGAGTATTGCTCCTACAGCTACGTCGCTGGTGTCAGCTTGTACTACAAAAGGTTGTTCCATGTCGGGGTGTTTGAGCACAGGTTTAGCCGCAAAGAGCCGTTTCAATTTTTCGAAAGCGGCCTGACAGTCCATAGTCCATTCTAGTGGTTTCGAGGGTTTGGGCTTTACTTCCCCTTTGGTTTTTAGCAAGTCTGTAATTGGTAATGCAATTTTCGCGAAAGAGGGGATAAATTGTCTATAAAAGTTAGCAAACCCTAAGAAACTCTGTAACTGCTTATGGGTGCGCGGTGCGGCCCATTCCAGTACTGCCCAAACCTTTTCAGGGTCCATCTCTATTCCCTCATGCGATATACAATATCCAAGATAGTCGATTTTGTCTTGGTGAAATTCACATTTAGAAAGTTTGGCATAGAGTTCAGCTGCTCTGAGTTTCTTTAAGACCGTTCGTATCAACTTTACATGGTCGGACATGTTGTCAGAATAGATCAGAATGTCATCCAAATAGACCAACACCCCCTTATACAGGTGCTCATGCAATACTTCGTTGATCAGTTGCATGAATACAGCCGGGGCTCCCTGTAGTCCAAAAGGGAGTACTCTAAACTGGAAACATCCCAGTGGGCAATTAAATGCTGTCTTCCATTCATCCCCCTCTTTTATTCTCACTCGGTAGTATGCCTCTCTTAAATCAAGTTTGGTGAAAATTTTTCCCTTACCTAAATGGGCTAACATGTCCTTCATGAGTGGGAGGGGGTAGACATTTTCTACGCAAATCGTGTTCATATTTCTATAATCAACTACGAGACGAAAGGATCCATCTTTCTTTTCGCGGAACATTACTGGCGCCGCCACCTTGGGTTTGGCTCGTTCGATGAATCTCTGTTCTACGTTTTTGTCAATAAAATTCCGCAATTCCCCCAATTCTCGAGGTGTCATGGGGTAAATTTTTGGTTTGGGAAGCTTCACCCCAGGCAGTATTTCAATGGTGCAGTCGGTGGCCCTGTGGGGAGGCAGCGCATCCAATGCCTTTTCGCTAAAAACTTCCTTGAGATCCCAATATTCCTTTGGAATTTTCTCTTCTCCTTCAATATAGTTAATGGCTACTGCCACCCTTTCTGATTTTATGTCGTCTCTCAGAGGGGGGCCTTCCTTTTCCGGAGTTGGTTCTGCCGTGCGGATGCGCAGGACCCCCGTCTTCCAATTTACTCGTGGGTTCCATTTTCGAAGCCAGGGTAGTCCTAAAATGAGGGGTCTCTCCATACCAGGGGCTACAATAAATCTGAGATTTTTTACATGATGCCCCAACTGCAGTTCAAGGGGTTCGGTCATAAAGCTAGCTGGGCCCCCTCCTGCAATCGACCCGTCTAATTGACAAAATGCAATGGGTCTTTTTAAGGTTTTTAGTCTCAGTCCCATTTCCTCCACTACTTTGGGGCTAATTATGCACCTAGTGCACACCGAGTCCAACAAGGCTAACAATCGCGCATGAGTCCCTGTGGAGGGCACCCTTATTTCTATGGGGATGAGTAAGGGTTCTTCCGTGTGACTCACCCAATCGTCGGTGTCAGAGTCGGAGTCCGTCTCACTGTCGTCATCGTTGGTCAGAGTTCCCAACTCACCCTGGTTTCGGGGAGTGAACTCAACGACTTCTCATTTCAGGGTGGTGCTGCGGGTTTTGGCAGGTATTTTGTCGCTTTTCTTCGGGCCGGCCCCGGTAGCTTTTGGCGGTGGCTTGGAGAAACATTTGGCAGCCCGGTGACCTTCTTTCCCACATTTGAAACAGGTGAAGGGCTTTGACTTGGGTTTGAATTCGGTCTTCCCCCCAGTCATCTTTGGTGTCCCTTTACGATAGAAAGAGGATGACTGGTCTCCCATACGCCTTCCTCGGAGTTCGCTCCGTCTCAGCTCGATCTCCACATCCTCAGCTACTATGTACCACCTATCCAAATCGTCGGGGACCCCCATGCTTCTGCAGTCACGATATATCTCTTCATTCAACCCATCCTTGAAACTCTCCAAAAGAGCCATTTCTGACCAGCCTGTCATATAGGGTGCCAGTTCACGGAACTCTTGGATATACTCTGCCACCGGCCTCCGGTCCAGCTGAATGCTTTTCATTCTGAGTCTCGCCTTTCGTTCAGCTAAATGGTCTTCAAAACGCCTCCTGAGGCCCCCCATGAACTGGTTGTAATTTCTCAGCAAGAGGGAGTTGTTATTGTGGAGAACCACCATCCACTCAGCAGCTACTCCCTCTAGGGCATTCGCGACGCTTCTGACTTTAGCAGCCTCTGATTCGTAGTCCTCCCCCCAATCTTGCATGTGGTTCCACACTTGGGTCAGGAAAAATCCCAAGGCTTTAGGATTTCCATCAAACTTCCCAGGAAGGGGGGGGGGGGATTTTTGGCTTTTTACGTCTGCGGGGGCGGGGCTGCAAGGCTGGGGTTCTCTGGCCGGCTGCATCTCTCCCTTGAGCTGCCGAAGCTTGGGATGTTTCTTCCTCAAATTCTTCCTCTCTCCCACAGGCTGTCTCTTCTGGCTCCCCCCTGGGGCCTGCCTTCCCCTTTTCCACAGAAATCCCAAAAGACTCACGTTTTTTTCTGCTTTCTTCTACATCACGGATAAGCTTCAATGCTTGGTCCATCATGAAGTGTTCCTTCTGCTCCTGCATCCACACTGCCTCTTTTTTATGGGGTCTGGAAGTTGTCACTCCCCGGGAGTCTTCCCCCCAGTCTGGCAGCCTCCCCACTCCTTTCGACCATCTAGCTTCCTCCGGCTCTAAACGGAGTCTTTCCAGCCATTCTGCAGTCTCTTTCTCCGCTTGGAGGGCTGCTGCAGTTGAACTCGCTGCCCCCATTTGCTCTTCTCCATCAGTCTCTCGATCTGACATATTTTGGATTTACAGTCCCCTCGGTTTTTGTCCAGAATGACTGGATGTGACTTCCAGCTTAATGTCAGGTATGCTTCCTTCAGTATTCAGGAAAGGAAAACCCAAACTCAATCATTTTGAAGAGAATAGTACTTTTACTGAATATGAAATGATCGCAACCCAGGTAAAGCTGGAAGTGAGCAAAACGTGCGAAATAGCATCTACTAAGCTTCTCCCCCCTCCGTGTCCATTGACCCTCAGCCAAATCCAAAGGTCTCCCAAAGGTCAGGTGGCATCACGTCTGGCAACGTCATTCATCAGGAATGTAGGACAGTTGGTCAGCCAGCCCCTTTTGAAAATTCACTTTCGATTCCTGGGAAGACACGTCCTAAAATAGATAAACACCTCCTGCGCCTTCCCCACCCTTTCTCCCCCATTAACTAATCCCTCTCCCATTTCTTATGGCAGCTGAAGCAGGCAAAGCTGAGGCTGACACCTCTCTTAATTTTCCTGTTCCCTTATATAAGGATATTGATAAGTTTAAGCCTACAAAACTATGAATAATTATACAGAAAGTCATATAGAAATATATATTGTGTGATAGAGTGGTTAAACAGTAAAGGAACTTACGTATTAAGGGGATAAGAGCACTAGTATAGATAAATTTATAATATTATAAATATTGATTGTTATTCTAGGATTTGTATACCACATAAGTTAAATACTAACATAGACACACAAACACAAAGACCTTAAAAGTAAATTAGTGTATGAAATTTTGGGAAAGCGTAAAACAAAGAATAAAAATGACAAGCACAGGCACAACAACTATAACTAAGATAAACAAGAAAATAACCTCAAACCAGACATCACTTATAGTATCACCTGCACGGCAAAGATCAATTGACACCATGTTAGGAACAGAGAAAGAAAAGACAACCTCCTCCTTTAGTATGCAAAATATCTAATCAGTGCTAGCAATGATCCAGGAAGGAATGAACAAAACACAAGAATCTATTGCAAATAATCATGAAGAAACAAGAAGAAACCATGAGGACCTGAAGTCAGATGTGGGAGAAATAAAGGATAATATTAAGAGAATGGATGACAAAATTGAAAAAAATACAACAGAATATTGCGAAAAATGAACAAAGGATTCAAAAGATGGAGGTAAAAATTGAACAAATGGATAAGAAGATGGAAACGCTGGAACAAAACCAGGCGTCAATCAATAGAGAATTGGAAGAGTCGATTACATATCTGGAGATGGAGAAGGCCTCCTTCTATCTTAGATTCCAGAACGTAGTGGAAAGCAAAGATGAAGATTTAGGAGAGACAATGACAGGAATCTTAGCGGAAGCAACACAGAGAGACAAAGAGAATATCAGAAGGGACATTGATGAGGTCTATAGGTTGCACACAAATTATGCCCATAGGCATAAACTACCAAAAGAGGTGCACATGAGATTCACTAAAAAAAATGATAAAAGAGGATATTTACAAGAAGATGAGAAACGAGGCAATCTTATATAAGGGAAAGGAGATAATTATACTCAAGTAGATTCCTAGAAGAGTAAGGGACCAGAGGAAAAACTATAACTTCCTAACATCACAATTAAATAAATACAAGGTGATGTTCCATTGGCTGATACTGGAAGGTATCTTAATCTCCTGGCAGGATAAAAAAATATAAGATCGATAGTTTGGAAAAAGCTCAGGAATTTTTCGACCATCATTTTGTGCTAGAGGAAGACCAGGAAAGTAGAGAAGAACCAGATAATAAAAGCCAAGAGGAACACCCTACAGAAGAAATGGAAAGAGAACAAGAGGAAAAGAGAAGACTGGAGAGAGAAAGAACGGAAAGAGAGGGAGCGAGGGAAAAAACACAAATAATAACAAGAAACAGAAGAAGACTAAGGACAACAAATAGATAAGAATAAAAATGGAACGGGAAATAAAAATCATCTCAATCAATATAAATGGACTAAATGCACCAACCAAGAGAACCTAGATATTCACAAAATTACAAAAATTAGAAATGGATATTATAAATTTACAGGAAGTTCATATTAAGAAACAACACCAAAAAATATTAGAGAACCAAAGATTAGGAAAGCTGTACACTTCATTAGCAGAACAAAAAAAGAGAGGAATAGCAGTTTATACTAAGAAACACCTGAAAACTAAACAAATATACACAGATGAAGATGGAAGGGTTTTGATGATTGAGATACAAACAGAATCAAAAACAATACTATTGCTTTCAATATATGCACCAAACGGAAACCAAAATGAATTCTTCAAAAAAATACACGATATAGTAAAGAATTTGGAATACGAGAACATTTGTATCATAGGGGACTTTAATGTGATCACAGACATAGAAAAAGATTACCAAAGTAATAAGAAGAATAAAACTAAGAAGAAGACACTCCCAGATACATTTAAAGACATGGCACAGGAATTACAGATGCAAGATGTATGGAGGGAGGTGAATAAAGAAAAAAAAAATACATTCTATTCTAGCCCACATCAATCGTGGTCTAGAATAGATATGGTCTGGATGACGACAGAACTCAGAAAGGATGTGGAGGAAGTTGAAATATTGACAAATACTTGGGCAGATCATAGCCCGGTAACAGTAACATGGAAAGGATATCGAAGAAAGAGAAGATGAATGATGAACAAAGAAATACTAAAGGATAAAGACTATTCACAAATGATTGAGAAAGAAATGAATATATTCTTCAAGATAAATACAAAGGAACAAACCTCACTTCAAAACTTATGGGATATGGCCAAAGCTTATATAAGAGGCTTGACAATCGCATACACGGCAAAGAAAAATAAAGATAAGCAACAAGTAAGAGACAATTTGTTAACGGAGCTTAAAAAATATGAATTAGAGTTACAGAAAGAACCTCAAAACAAATTAATTAAAGGAAAAATAAATCTGACAAAACATAAAATTAACCTAATTACACAAACAGAAATAGTAAGGAAAATTAGACTGGCAAAACAGAATCATTTTGAACATGCAAATAAAATAGGACGCTGGCTGGCGTACAAATTGTAAAAGGAAAAAGAAAAAAGAACAATACATCAACTGCAAGATGATACAGGAGAAATACACTATAGAAATGAAGATAAAAAGCAAATAGCAAAAAGTTTCTTTCAGAATTTATATAAACAAGAAGAGATTTTGGAAGAAGACATTAAAGAATACGTAAATAAAACAAATACCCAAGGACTAGAAGAAACACAGAGAGAGTCACTGAACAGACCAATCGCTATGACAGAATTAATAGAGGCAAGGAAAAAAAAAAAAAAAAAAACCCAATAAAACTCCAGGACCAGATGGTATACCGGCAGAATTCTGCAAAACATGTCAGCACTCAATAGTTAAAACCCTACTTGAAGTCTTTAATGATGCACTTTTAAAAGCTATAATTCCCAAATCCTGGACTGAAGCTACCATCACGCTCGTTCCAAAAGAAGAAACAGATCAAACACAAATCAAAAACTACAGGCCAATATCACTGTTAAACGTAGAGTACAAATTATTTACATTAATCATTGCAGAGAGACTGAAAAGAGTAATTAACGAGTATATCCATCCAGACCAAAACGGCTTCCTCCCAAAAAGACAAATAAAAAATAACATGAGACTAATAATTGATGTTTTAGAATGCTATGAAAAAAACCCGGACAAACAATTGGCATTATTATTTTTGGACGCACAGAAGGCTTTTGATAATTTAAATTGGAAATTTCTCACATCACAATTGGAAAACATGAAATTCGGTGACAAATTTTTAAATATTGAGCCTGGGACTTTGGACCGCGTCATGCCTTTGCGGCCTCTGACCCGATGCCGACCTCAATTGGCTCCTTGGTTCTCCGAGGAGCTGAGAGAGATGAAGCGTCGGAAAAGACGCCTAGAGAGCATTTGGAGGACTAGTCAATCCGATTCCGACTGGACACTGGTGAGGTCTTATATCAAGACCTACCTAGTGGCGATAAAAGCGGCAAAATCTAACCATTTTTCCGCTCTTATCGCATCTGCAGAGAACCGCCCAGCCGCTCTGTTTAGGGTGACCCACTCCCTTCTTCGCGGGGGAGTGCGGGAAGATCCCTTGCAGGGTCGAGCTGAGGATTTTGTGCAATTCCTGCACGATAAAGTCGCTCAGATTCGGGAAGGCTTGGACTCCGACTGGGTGAGTCCGGGGGAGGAGACGAGGGTAGGTCTTGAGAATATTATCTGGGAGGAGTTTGATCCTGTGGCTCCTGAGGATGTGGACAGGGTTCTGGGTAGGATTAGTGCCGCCACATGTTTATTGGACCCGTGTCCGTCCTGGTTGGTACTGGCCTCCCGGGAGGTTACACGAGGCTGGCTCCAGGGGATTATAAGTGCTTCTCTGAGTGAGGGTGCCTTTCCCGCTGCCTTGAAAGAGGCGGTGGTGAGACCCCTCCTCAAGATGCCTTCCCTGGACCCGGCTGAATTAGCCAACTACCGTCCGGTCTCCAACCTTCGTTTTGTGGTGAAGGTTGTTGAGAGTGTGGTGGCACGACAACTGCCCGGGCACCTGGATGAAGCTATCTATCTGGACCCGTACCAGTTGGGCTTCAGGCAGGGGTACAGCACTGAAACAGCATTGGTCGCGTTGGTGGATGATCTCTGGAGGGCTCAGGACAGGGGTTGCTCCTCTGTCCTGGTCCTGTTAGATCTCTCAGCGGCTTTTGATACCATCGGACATGGTATCATGCTGCAGTGGTTGAGGGGGTTAGGAATAGGGGGCACCGTTTTGCGGTGGTTCTCCTTCCTCTCTGACCGCTCGCAGTTCATGTTGACAGGGGGGCAGAGGTCGACTTTGAGGCGCCTTGCATGGGGAGTGCCACAGGGGTCAGTCCTCTCGCCCCTTCTGTTCAACATTTATGTGAAGCCGCTGGGTGAGATCATCCATGGTTTGGGGGTGAGAGTCCATCAGTACACTGATGATACTCAGCTGTACATCTCCACCCCAACGATGCCCTTGATGTGATGTCTCGCTGCCTGGAGGCCGTGCGGGTCTGGATGGGGAGAAATAGGCTCAGACTCAAACCCTCCAAGACTGAGTGGCTGTGGTTCCCGGCGTCGCAATATAATCAGCTGGTGCCATCACTGACTATTGGGGGTGAGTCTTTACCCCCCACAGAGAGGGCTCACAATCTGGGTGTCCTCCTGGACGCACAGCTGTCTTTAGAAGAGCATATGATGGCCGTGGCCAGGGGGGCTTTCTATCAGGTTCGCCTGATTCACCAGTTGCAGTCCTTTCTGGATTGCGACGCCTTGCGCACAGTCACTCACGCCCTTGTCACCTCTCGACTGGACTACTGCAATGCTCTCTACATGGGGCTCCCCTTGAAAAGCACCCGGAGGCTCCAACTGGTCCCGAATACGGCCGCGCGGGTGGTTATGGGCACAACTCGTTGAGCCCACGTGACACCCCTCCTGCGCAAGCTGCACTGGCTCCCAGTGGTCTTCCGGGTGCGATTCAAGGTGTTGGTTACCACCTTTAAAGTGCTCCATGGCATTGGACCTGGATACCTTCGAGACCGTCTTCTGCCTCCAGTAGCCTCCCAACGGCCAGTCTGCTCCCACAGAGAGGGTCTCCTCAGGGTGCCATCAGCCAAATTATGTCAGCTGGTGACACCCAGGGGGAGGGCCTTCTCTGTGGGAGCCCCTGCCCTTTGGAATGAACTGCCCCCAGAAATTCGTAAAATCTCTGATCTCCGTGTATTTCGCTGTGCCCTCAAAACTTTGTTGTTCCGCCAGGCTGGGCTATCAAGGTAAAGATTTTAATTGGTTTTTAAAAATGGGATTTTAAATTTGGGGTTTTAAATTGAGCCTATCATTTAATAATTTTAATTATTTTTAAATTTTGTATGTCTTTATGCTTTTAATCAGGCTGTACACCGCCCTGAGTCCTTTGGGAGAAGGGCGGTACAGAAATTAAATAAATAAATAAATAAATAAATAAATAAATAAATAAATAATAAATAATAAATAATAAATAATAAAATAAATATGATTAAGAAGATTTATTCCTCCCAAACTGCAAGGATTATGATAAATGGAGACATGACAGAACAATTCACAATATCAAAAGGAGTGAGACAAGGATGTCCCTTATCCCCCCTACTGTTTATATTATCTTTAGAAATGTTATTAAATGAAATTAGAAAAAATACAGAAATAAAAGGATTGAGAATCAAAAAAGAGGAATATAAACTCCAAGCCTTCGCTGATGACGTGGTTTTTATTTTAGAACAGCCAATACCATTGGGAACTACATTATTAGCAAGAATAGAAGAGTATGGAAGGGTAGCCGGATTAAAAATCAATAAACAAAAAACAAAGGCATTAATGAAAAACCTTACAAACCAACAAGAGAAGGAATTAGAAGATAAATTGGGAATACAAATGTCAAAAAAGATAAAATATTTAGGAATCTGGCTCACTAACAAAGGATCATCAATTAGAGAAGACAATTATAATAAACTGACAAAACAGATAAAAAAGGATTTAGAAATGTGGAGTAAACTACAACTATCACTTCTGGGAAATATTGCATCGATTAAAATGAATGTCTTACCTAGAATTCTATATTTGTTTCAAGTAATCCCAATAAGGCCAGGGAAAGATTTCTTCAAAGACTTTAACAAAATGATCGCAAATATATCTGGCAGGGGAAGAAAGCAAGGATCAAAATAAAACACCTACAAGATACACGAGAGAAAGGAGGATTAAGACTACCGGATTGGGAAACGTACTATAAAGCTGCATCACTGATTTGGATCAAGGATTGGATAGAACTCAAAAACAAAAGAATACTGACATTAGAAGGTTTTGTCACAAGTAAATGCCTTATTCTCAGATATAGGAAATGTATGTATATAGCACATCAAGGGTTAACTTATTATTCCTTCCTTAATTTATTCATGTATAACCACTCCTACCTCTAACTCCGTCTTATTGATATAAAAGAGCTTGCATGCTCCTCCTTCTTGCTTCTATCTGCAATCATCCAGACAATATAGAATGCCTACTGTAAATAAATAATACTTTGTTTGAATATTACTCTTTCTGAATCCTTCATTGAGTCCGATCCTCGAATTATCGCAACAAACTGGTAGCAGAGGATGGTTGGCTGACTCAATAAGAAACAAACATGCCAAAGAAAGAAAACTCCAAAGAAAAGAGAGAAAGACCCAACACCAGGGCACACAATAAAGAAATAGAAACAGATCAAGAAATGATCGATGAATCCACGACTGAAATAACAAGAGAACCTGAAAACTACACCACAGACGAAGAAGAGGTAATCGATGAATCTGATGATCAAGAAGAGAGCGAGACAGAAAATGATACGCTCAGATCAGAAATATTAAGTCTGCTGAAAAACCGTAAAGATGACAAAAATCTCATCGCGAACCTCCAGGATATTATAAAAGACAACAGAGCAGCGAGAGAAAAACACATCAACACATCGGAGCCTAAAGAACTCAAAATGGTGAGCAAATCACCTACAGATGAAGACATAACCGAGAGGAATACTAATGGTCCCGCGCAAAATTTTGAATGGCAGCCATCTTGGATTAACCAGCACACCAAAATGGCTAGCTCAGAACCAATCAAAGGACAGAATTCAAAATGGCTGGCGCGAAAGACTTTACCCAGCATAAAGAATAAAAAGGAAAAATCCTATTTTTCCGAAGAATCTGACACAGACACCGAAGAAACGCCAACTGAAATACAAATCGAAACAGCTATGAGAACACTCTTCGCAGCCTTCGGCCCAAATCTAAAAATAACAAAAAAATCAGCGAAAGCATCCAAGACTGTAAATCGAATAACAAAAAAAGAGCAAACTATTCAATCCAAGGACACAGAAGGAAGCGGACAAGCATCCCTACTTCCATTCACTCCAGCACAAACGACGAGAGCGCTGACGCCCGAACCCAGGGGACCCTGCAAGTACTTGCCCACACCACAAACGATCCCGGGAGCCAGAGACCTCAACCGAGATGACTACGACAGAACGAAGCAAGCTCCGATTCCCACCTGGACACCAAAAGCTGAGCCAGAAAGCGAATCGTCGGAAGAGGAGCACTGCGAAGGAGCTACAGCGACGAGAACCTCTCCCGACAGCTTCAGAAACAAAATGAGCAACGCGCATGCGCGAACTCATGCAGACGAATACAGAGACAGTGAAGAATAGAGAGAACCATTCAGACTGATAGCTAGCATACCTACACCATTCTGCAACTATCAACACTTACAAGATCATGGACAGCCTCCAGTTGTAAGTAATGCAGCAAATAACATTGGGAACTTGCCTAATGATTTCCCAAAATTAAGAATAGACTGTATTAATTTACAGGAATGGAGTCAACAACTTCAGGTTGTTTTCTTAAAAGAGAATTTATTATTTTTCATAACTAACTCTCCCAAAAGACCATAGACTCTAAAATTGGACAGCCTGCATCACAGAGCATTCTATTTACTAATATCTAGCATATCTCCTGCTATCTATCATAGTATTAAGCATAATCGAACTGTCTCAGAAATAATTCATTGTATGTTTAAATTGTTTCATAGTGAAAGTGTAGCAACTACTACTAGAATATCCAAAAATTTCTTCTCAGCAAGGATAAAACCTGGGACTACTGTAAGTGAGCATTTACTATCACTAAACAAAATTAGAGCAGAGCTTCATTTAAGGGGAGAAATAATATCTGATCAGACAATGAAAAGCGTTATCATTAATTCATTAGACTCATCATGGGATAATTACATATCACATTTAGACACAATTAATCTAGGATATCTATCTATAGAGAGTTTATCAAATAGACTAATAGCTGAAGATAATCTAAGGAGAAGCCGCTACAGCACACACAAAGAACACAGACAGACCAAAAGGGTAGCATTTCAAGACAGGCATCAAGAACCAATTGAATGTTATAATTGTGGGTCCAAAGAACACTATAGAAGAGATTGTCCAAAATTCCTTAGAGAAAGACAGAACCATGACAATAGGAACAGATACCATAACAGACAATCATCTATTGACAGGTATAGATATAGAAACTCACCAAATTTCAGAGAACGTAGAGGGGGCAGAGATAACTCAAGAGAGAGAAAGTCTGGATCATTAAATGGGTTAGATAAATATAACACAAGCAAAAATCAAAACCCAAAAGATAATGCCTGGCTCATTGATTCTGGAGCAACAAACCATACAACACATGATAAGAAAATATTATCTTCTTTCATAGAAGTTAAATTTGTAATCGAAGTAGCCAACCAAGAAGAAGTTCAAGTCATTGGAAGGGGAAATGTAAATTTACCCGGTCTAGGAAAAATAGAGGGGGTTTTATTAATACCCGAGATACCCCATAACATTCTTAGTGCAATAAAATTGAGTAGAGACTCTGACATAAATATAGTGTTCTCAAAAGGAAAAGCATCTCTAGAGAGAAACAAAACAAACTTAGGCAATATAATTATCAAAGGAGATCTACCATACTTAGTCACTGAAGAAAGATGGCTACACAACATTGATTCAAACATGGAAGATGACAATAGCATAGAAAACGAAAATGATAGTGACAGTAACAACGAGGAACATGAAACAAATCATAACCATGAAAACACATCAATTAAAGATACAAATATTAACAAAAAACCAATAATTGGAAAACCAATTCATGATGAATGTGCACATATATTACACAGAAAATTAGGACATGCTAGTTTTCCTGTAATACAAAAAATGGTTGAACATGCTGAAGGTGTTAAAATAAAAGATTGTAAAAATTATTTGGAATGTTCAGTATGTAAGTCATCAAAACTCAGAACAAAACCCAGACCAAAAAAGGCAACAAGGTCATCAAATCATATCTTTAACCTGGTACATATGGACCTAGTTGGTCCATTAACCCCATCAATTACATATAAAAAACGATATTTCCTTACTATTGTAGACGACTATAGTCATTATGGATTTGTCTATACTTTGAAACACAAAGATGAAACATTTCAAAAGTTTAAGGAATTTTATAAGCGTGTAGAAACACAACACAATATAAAAATAAAGCAAATCATGACAGATAGGGGATCTGAATTCATGTCAAAAGAATTCTCCCAATGGCTAAAAGACAAAGGAATGTTACACTTCACCTCTAGCCCTTTCTCTGCATTTCAAAATGGAGTGGTAGAACGAAAGAACTCAACATTACAAACCATGATTAGATGCACATTGGAAGATGCTGGTTTAGGCAAACAATTTTGGTCGGAAGCTTTATTATACTCTAATTATACCCTAAACAGAATTTGGTCTAGTGTCATAAATAAAACACCATACGAATTAGTATATAATAAAAAACCAAAAATAGCCCACATGCATGTATTTGGCGTTACAGCAGACGTACATATACCAAAACAATTGAGACGTAAAGGGGATAATGTATCCAGAAGGCTCAGATTCATGGGATATGAAACTGGCACAAAAGGATACAGATTTATTGATAATAACAATAAATTCATAATTTCTAGAACAGCTGTATTTCACGAACAGGCCAATTGGTCTAAGATACATCTTAATGAGATCTTTCCAGGTACAAAACCAAACATTGATAATCACGATAAGACAGAAAGAGAAGAACACAACCACAATACACAAAAGAGTAACAATGAGACATGGATAGGAAATTGTCCCAAAATCAAAACAGATTCATTAACAAAAAAGGAAGCAAGGTATTTACACGATAACGATAGCAGACCAGAAAGAACAGTTAGATCTAACAGAAATCAAACTCCAAATAAATATAAGGATTACGTAATGCACATAAATAATAATACAACAACACCCAATACATACGAGGAAGTATTAAAACTCCCCATAGAAGAAAGAAGAAAATGGGAATTAGCCATGGCCAAAGAGATGGACAGTCTACGAGAATTAAATGTATTCACTCCAACACCAGCTCCAAAGGACAAAACAATTATTGGCACTAGGTTGATATTTAAAATTAAAAATCTAGAAGAAGGCAATTCACTATATAAAGCAAGGCTAGTTGCACAGGGCTATGCTCAAAAATATCCTGAAGATTATACCGACACATATTCCCCCACCGTAAGAACTGAGAGTGTCAAGACAGCTCTAGTAGTAGCATCAGCCCTTAACCTTGAAGTCTTTCAATATGACATACAAACTGCATATCTTCATGCAAAACTAGATAAAGAAATATATGTAAGAGCTCCTCATAGCCAAAACACAAATAGGAATGAAACTTGGTTACTGAACAAAAGTTTGTATGGATTAAAGCAATCCGGCAAGCGCTGGTATGAATGCTTGGTCAACGTTCTCAGATCTATGAACTTCAATGCCACAACTGCAGATAATTGTTTCTTTGTTAGAAGGGATGGTGATTCAATAGAATTTGTGTTAATTTATGTAGATGACATTTTGTATATTGGCAAACATAAAGGAAAAAAGGGATACATTTGTAACGAAATTAAATGAACATTTTTCTTTAAAATCATTGGGGAAAGTAAATAAATATCTTGGAGTTCAAATCAGTAAGACTAAAAAAGGATTTAGATTATCTCAAAAAGATAAAATTATAGAACTATTGACTAAATGTAATATGAGTGATGCAAAGCCTTGTGATACTCCAATGCAAACTGATTTTTTAAGAAACATGAATGAATTTTCCCCTGAGTTTACTGATAATACACTTTATAGATCAGTTATTGGTTCACTATTGTATATATCTAATTGGACCAGACCAGATATTGCTCTACCCCTTAATTTATTATCCAGATATGTTAGTAAACCTTTAATGTATCATTGGGAAGCCATTAAGCGAATATTAAGGTATTTAAAATACAGCATAGATTTCTCTCTGATATTAGAACCCAACAATGTCAAAGAACCTATTCTCACTTGTTACGCTGATGCGGATTGGGCAGGTGACACTAAGTGCAGGAAAAGCACTTCTGGTTATGTATTCTTTCTTAACAACTGTCCAGTCTACTGGTATACTGGAAAACAGGATCTTGTAGCCACATCAACAACTGAGGCAGAATATGTTTGTTTGTCAAAGGCCTCTAATAATCTTGTATGGTTCAATGATTTGTTATCAGATGTCTGGAAAAGTCCTTCATTGCCATTTGTTATACATGAAGATAATAAAGCTGCGATAGAGATATCTAGATCAGATGCTATTGGTCAAAGATCTAGACATATAGATATCAAATTCAAACATGTAAGACAATTATCTCAGGATGGATTTATTAAAGCTATTCATTGTGAAACCACAGAACAAATAGCTGATATATTAACTAAACCTTTGCAATCTAAACAACATAAGTATCTAACGTCAAAATTACAAGTTTTATATTGTTCTGAACCTGAATGTAATTACTGCTGTATGTCGAATCGGCATTTAGAGGGGGATTTGTCACAAGTAAATGCCTTATTCTCAGATATAGGAAATGTATGTATATAGCACATCAAGGGTTAACTTATTATTCCTTCCTTAATTTATTCATGTATAACCACTCCTACCTCTAACTCCGCCTTATTGATATAAAAGAGCTTGCATGCTCCTCCTTCTTGCTTCTATCTGCAATCATCCAGACAATATAGAATGCCTACTGTAAATAAATAATACTTTGTTTGAATATTACTCTTTCTGAATCCTTCATTGAGTCCGATCCTCGAATTATCGCAACAGGTTTTGATTTACAAAAAGGTTGGCATGCATTTTTGAGGCAGGGAAAAGATAAATAACACGGATACTTCCAAAGGCATATTATTAGAGAAGCACTGTTACAACCTGGCAAAAGATAAAAAAAAGTACATTCTGACAAAATTCCAGAATGGCTATCGACCATGGAAGCACAGATTTACCCCAATGCTATGGACATGGATAAAATGAAAACCTATAAAGATTTGTTAAACAACAAAGGGGAACTAAGATCAAGACAAGAACTGAAAGAACAGGGTACAGACATTGACTGGTGGCCATATTTACAAATAAAATCTAGACATAAGACAGATTCGGTGCAATTTGGATTCCAAAAAGAGCCATATGAATTAGATAAAATCTTACAAGGAACAGATGATAAATTAATAACCAAAACCTATAAGTATTTATTAAGATATAAATTAGAAGAAGAAGTGGTTAAAGAAAATATGATAATTTGGGCGAAGAATTTCGGATATAACATTGAATTGGAAAAATGGGAAAAACTATGGAATGTAAATTATAAACTAACAATGTCTGTACCCTACAAAGAAAACATGTATAAAATGTTCTACAGGTGGCACCTCCCCCCTGCCCATCTGGCAAGAATGCTCCCGAATACCTCCCCATTATGCTGGAAATGCAAACTACAAAAAGGAACCTACTACCATATGTGGTGGTCCTGCCAGAAAGCAAAACAGTTTTGGTAGACAATCAGGACATAAATAGAGGAAATCATACACCAGAAAATAGAAATGAGGCCAGAAACCTTTTTATTAGGAATAATCACAGGACATTACAAAAAAGAAATAAAATACCTAATTATCCATATACTAATGGCAGCACGGATAGTTTTTGCCCAGAATTGGAAACATGAGGATATACCAACAGAAGATAAAATAATCAGTAAAATGATGGAATGTGCAGAAATGGACAAATTTACAAAGGAATTACAGGAAAAGGAGGAAATGGACAATTATTTAGTATGGCAGAAATGGTACAACTGGTTGGAGAAGAAGAAAGGAAAACAAGAATAGGGATACAAATGAGAGGACAAAAATTATAGATAAAAATTAAGTACCAATTAAGGAAAATAGTAAATTAAATAAGTAGATTAAGAAAAGTCAAAGAGACGGAGTACTAGGAATGGAGATACAAAAGACATGTTAGAAAAAATGTAAATAGATATATTATATTCTAAATATAAGCATATACAGTAGATATATAAGTATAAATACAAATATGAATTACTGATGCAACAAGTTCAAAAAGGAGTCGTAAAGACTTGATTTATGTTTATTTGTTTTGTCTGTTTTACTGTTGTTTATATGTTTGTTTGTACTTTTTAACCAATAAAAATATTAAAAAAAAAGAAAAAAGAAAAAAAAAGAAAGACCAGCAGCCCCTCCCGGTTCTTTTGGGAAAGTTCCAGAGGATCCCAGGGCTGGAGGGGCCCTCAGAGGTCATCTAGTCCAACCCTGGCCCAAGCAGGAACCCCTCCGCCTTCCTGGAGGTTTCCCTCTAGGACTTCCAAGCAGCTTCTTCCCCTCACGGCTTGTATAAAGCCCAGCTAGGACTTAAAGGCTGGACTGTAAACTAGTACATCATGCAGGAATTCCCCCCCTAAACTCCCCAGATTAAATATTCTTTATTCTTAATATTAAAAAGAGGCAGGATAGAATATTTCCCCAAAGGAGAAATGGAGAAACCTGTTCTTAAAGGCAGAAAGCAACCCCAATCTCCCGGCCTAGGAAAACAGCCTCAAACAGAGGCAACTGCCTGTAGGAATGGAGATTTGGTATCCATTCAGGAAGGCTGGGCCAATGTATTCATAAACAGAACACCTTCAGCCACCGCTCCACCAGGCTGGGATTAAGAATTTACTCCCCTCACACAAATTCTAAGGACAGGACATGACTTTTACGACACAACAGGATTAACTCACCACCATTAGAATAGCAAAAGTCACAAGGCTCACTACGTTGCACAACCCCCTGGGGCATCTCAGAACCCTATGTCAGGTTTCGAAGTTGTCTTGAATAAATTGCATTTCAAACAAAGTCTTTGAAAAAACCCCTCTAATTTATTAAGCACACACATTCTAACTCCGACTCATTGCAGCCAAGTCTGGCTTCCTCAGGCAAACCCTCCTTTTCCCTTTCCCCACTCCTCTATACTCATTGGCCATCTTCCCCGTCACTCTGCCCCTAATCTACTGCTCCCCTCAAAGGAATTTCCCCCCTCCCATCCCATCTCTTAGGTGATATTCTCTTCTGTGAAAATAAGTAGGTGAAGGGTCAAATGACTCTTTCCAAATGCCTCCACTTCTTATGTCAGCATTGGAGTAAGTGCAGCGTGAAATGCTGACATCCAGCCCCTCCCCCTTCATTTCTCCAGAGGGGCCTGTGTAAGACAAGCAACAAGTTAAGTCCCGTTACCCCGTCCGGGGTGTGTGTGTCCCACCCCCTCCTGCCTTGCCCGGATGATCTGCATGGAATTTGGCTATAAGGCGGTCAGCCTGAATGTTTCTGCTTTTCACCCAGGAAGCCTCTGACAAGGGGTAACCCTTCCACTTAATTAAGTATTGGAGGTGTCCCCTGTGCCACCTCGAATTGAGAATTTGCTGTACCCCGGGGCGCGTTGGTGGCACACTTGGGCCCTCGTTCCGGTCGTGCCTTGGGCGGTGGGTCTGGCCTCGGCCTTGGGGTTCCACACGCTGCTGCCAGGTGGCCAGTTCCCCCACATCTGTAGCACCTCAGCGGGCTCCGTGGGGCGAATGGCCTCTGGGTAGGCCGTGGTGCTGTGGTTTTTTGTCTACTGTGTGGTTCCTGGTCCATTTGGTCTCTCTCCTTGGCATCTGGTTGCTTTAACATGTCGTTGGCACGCAGCCCTCTCTCGACTTGCATTGCTACCCGGAACCATTCAGAGAGTCGGTTCGGGTTGTCCCGATAAGCGGTCACTTGAGCGATTCGCTTATCTAGGCTTGTTCTGAAGAAATATACCAGTAGTCGCTCTGGTAAGGGAGGTAAGGTCCCAATGACTCTCCTGAATTCACGGATATGCTCTTTGATGGGCCTCCCCTTCTGCATTAGGTTCCTGAGCTCGTCCTCCACATAAGGGTCCTCCTCTGCCTCCTCGAAACGGGCTCGTAGTAGTTGTAAGAACCCATCTGCATCTTGCAGTTGGGGGGCCCTGTTCTTGTAGAGGGCTGCTGACCAACTCCTTGCTTCTCCCTCCAACCCTTCTGAGATGGCACTCACTAGGGCTCTGGGGAATGGATAGAGGTGTCCATAGCGCTCGATGTAAATCTCAGCTGTGTCGAGGAATTGCGCTAGCTGGTCTGGATCCCCATTGAATTTCCCTCTGAAATGGGGTGGGTCCTCCCTCGCTGCTCTATCCTCCCAGTGTGGGGCTCTGTAAGCCTGCTCTCGGTGCCGCTGGTCCTCTTCCTCATCTCTCGTTCGAGAACGGGGAGGTGATGTCCTGTCTAGGCTGCTGTGCTTGCTGTGCAAGGGGGAAACCCGTGGATGCACCTTTGGGCTTCCCCTCCTTCTGGTGTGGGAGTGGGGAGGGCTGTGCTTCTGTCTATGGTGACTCAGTTCAGCAGGCTCGGCTGTCTTCCCCCTCTCCTTAGGCCTGCAGGATGGCCCCTCCCCCAGAAGGATGGCACGGTCAAATTTCTCCTTCAATTCATCTATGGGGCTCTCAAGTGGCTTCCCTGAAGCTTTTTGGTGCCTGGCCTGCTGCCAGTCCCATAACCAGTCTGCCCTCCCCAATTCACTTAGGGGCTTCCCCTTCCCCTGAACGTTCGGGAAGGGAAACTCAGCCTCTGCGGATTTTGGCAAAAGCCCTGAATACTCATCTTTTCTCTTCTTGGTTTGTAGCCTGATCGTCTGAACTTGGCTGCCTTGCAGCTTCGCTGGAGGAGGGAGGGGTTGAGGCTCCTTAGCGTCGAAGCTGGCTGGGATCAAGGTTGGCTCTATTTCAGTTACCTGAAGTAAGCTGTCTTCGGACAGTTTCTTATCTGCCATGACGTCCAGACTGCTTTTCTACTCATTCCATAGATCTGGGAGGGAGCTGGAGATCTGGAGGTCAGCCAGCTTGGCTTTAGAAAAGAGACTTGGCTGTCTGTCAGGTTTCGAAGTCGTCTTGAATAAATTGCATTTCAAACAAAGTCTTTGAAAAAAAACCTCTAATTTATTAAGCACACACATTCTAACTCCGACTCATTGCAGCCAAGTCTGGCTTCCTCAGGCAAACCCTCCTTTTCCCTTTCCCCACTCCTCTATACTCATTGGCCATCTTCCCCGTCACTCTGCCCCTAATCTACTGCTCCCCTCAAAGGAATTTCCCCCCTCCCATCCTATCTCCTAGGTGATATTCTCTCCTGTGAAAATAAGTAGGTGAAGGATCAAATGACTCTTTCCAAATGCCTCCACTTCTCTTCCTATGTCAGCATTGGAGTAAGTGCAGCGTGAAATGCTGACACCCTGTTAAATTCCACTCGTTCCTAAGCCAAGGGGGTCAGCCACCCCAGAACCATTTGCTGCTGTCACTGAAGTTTCTGGAAACCAAATAAACCTTTTTTCCTTGCAGCCAGTCAGCCTCCATTTTATTTCCAGCACCTTTCTCCTGGCTTGGAACTGGACCAGATTTTTCATCCAACAATCAGTAATTGCATGACCTCTGTAGATGCCAAATGCTAAGTAAGTAAGTAAGTAAGTAAGTAAATAGACTGCCTTCCAAGACCCATATTTGGCTTCAACTAAATCCCGGAAAGACAGCATGGCTGGGGGGTGGGGGTGGGGGCTCTCTGGATCCAGGCTTTTCCGTCTTTTTTTTTTTAAAAAATAAAATTTTATAAACTTTATTAAAACACATATAAAACACATATAACACACATAAAAAAACATATAAATACATTATACAATAAAGAATTTGTAAGTGAATCAATCTCTTGAAGCATTTGTTTCATATTGGTCTTTCAAGTAATACGGTTATACTTATTCCCCTAAATCTTAACTTAATAATTTCTGTTATGTCCTTATAAGGACATCCGCCGGTGATTGGCTAATCTACCGGCGGGAAAAATAAACTGCTGTCACTGGACAGCTGGTCTGCCGGAGCGCTATAAAAAGAGCTCCGGTGGCACAGCCATCCGCCTTTATTCTGAGCTGAAATAAAGTGCTGATGGACCAACACTGGTCGTGTTCTCTTTTCCTGCGCTTGCTCTAACACTGGCGGCAAAGGATTCAAAAGAACCACAGCGACAACCTCGTGGCACACCGCCACCTAACTAAGAGCTGAACTTGAGCTGAAGTCATGAAGACAATGTCGCCGAAGCCATGGCGACATCGCAAGCCGCACTCGTCTCGCTGGCAGCCTTCAAACCCGGGAAGGAGAAGTGGAGGTCTTACATGGTCCGGTTTCGCCAGTTCCTGAGAGGGAACAATTACCAGGAACTCAACGATGACCGGAAAAGAGCCCTGTTCCTGGCGCATTGCGGATCAGAAGTGCTGGAGATGGCTATCGACCTCGTGGCACCAAGGGACATCGAGGAGAGGTCCTGCAAGAACATTATGCACCAACAGGAACTCCGGTCGCCAACCGATTCACCTTCCATCAGAGGAACCAGCGGGAAGGAGAATCGATCAAATAGTTTGTGGCTGCCCTGCGCCAAATCGCCGCAAATTGTGAATTCGACAATGTGGACAATGCCATCAGTGACTGCATTGTATTCGGCATGAGGGACAGGGCCCTCCAGAAGAAATTCCTCAGCAGGAAGAAGCTAGTGCTCAAGGACGTCATAGAGGAAGCCACAGCTGCCGAAACGTCCGAAAAAGCAGCAGCCGCAATGCTGAGAGCCAAGGGGATCCACAAAATCCAAAAAGCCCCCCAATCGTCCACAGAGGAATCGGCAACTGGATCTGACTCAGACGAGGAGCTGGCCATCCACAAGGTCTCCAGACCCCCGAGGCGGGAAACCGCCCAAAATAGCAACCGGGGGGAGCGTTGTGCCAGCTGCAAAGGAGACCATGCCAGGGCCAAATGCCGGTGGAGGGATGTGACCTGCAGACGCTGCAACAAGAGGGGCCACATCGCTGAAGCCTGCAGAGCCGAGGATCCAGCCCCTGAGCCATCCAGCCACCGTCCGTGCGGAAATCGAGATGACTACCAGAGATCATCTAGACGGTCCTCGTACCAGCCGAGACGTGGGGAGAGGGAGTTCGCAAGGAATGGAGCAGTCCACCAGAGGACCATTGCTCACACTCACGACAACAGTGCCACCAAGTACCACGTGACTGTGCACGTGGAAGGGACCCCTTGCTCTATGGAGGTAGACTCGGGATCGGTCTACTCCATAATAGACTGGCACCAGCTACAGCGATTAAAGCCCGGAGTCAGCAAGAAGGACTTGAAACCATTAAAATCGAGGCTCATGGATTTTGGCGGAAACCCCATCGGAGTCCTGGGACATACATCACTCCAGATCTCCTATCATGACTTCCATGGTGACCTACCCATCACCGTAGTCGAGCACAGCTGCCCGAGCCTGTTGGGAGTGGAGTGGTTCAAGCCATTAGGGCTCTCAATTAGAGGGATTCACCAAATCCGCCAGGACGAACTCGACACTCTTCTCGAAGAGTTCAAAGAAGTCTTCAATGGAAAGCTGGGACAATTTGTGGGAAAGCCCATTTCCTTCAATTTAGATAAGACAATTACGCCAATTAGGCTTAAGCCTCGCAGAGTTCCGTTTGCCTTGAGGCCCAAAGTAGATGCTCAGCTAGATAAGCTGATAGCCCAAGGCGTATTGGAACCGATCGATCATGTGGCATGGGAAACCCCCATTGTGACCCCAATGAAGCATGATGGATCAGTGCGCATCTGCGCTGACTATAAATGTTCGATCAATAAGGCTTTACAGCAGAGCGCATACCCAGTTCCAGTGGTGCAACATCTGCTGCATTCACTTGGGAGTGGGTCTATATTTGCAAAACTGGACCTGGCCCAGGCTTACCAGCAACTGCCAGTGGATGAAAAGACCTTTGGACGGGTCGATATATACGGTTTGGATTCTTAATCCATAGCTTTCACAACACGTTTTATGTTTTATAGCACCTTGCGCTTTGGTAAAATTATCAGCAATATTGTCTTCCGACATACAATATTCCAACTTAACCATGTTGCTTTGGATACACTGACGAACATTCAGATACCTGATGTCAGTCTACTTAGATCTAGTTTTGACTGCTAACTTTGTTGCCATTTTAATAGCAGCTTAGTTGTCCTCATATATTACAATTGGATAATCCATCTTTAAACCAATATCCATCATTAGTTGTTTGTAATAGATTAAATCGGTACAAACTAGTGACAAACATGAGAATTCTGCCTCCATAGTAGAAAGACTAATATGTTTTTGACGAATTGATTTCCAGCCAATCAAACAATTGTCTAACATGATAGCTATACCCGATGTGGACTTTCTGGTGGTCACATCAGTAGCAAAACTGGCATCAGCATATGCACTTAATACTAAATCATTGTTAGGTTCTAGATACAATGCATAATGCATCGTCATTTTCAGATATCTTAATATACGCTTTGCGGCCTGCCAATGCCTATCAGTTGGCTCTGCATTATATCTCGCTAATTGGTTTACTCCAAATGAAATATCGGGTCTCGACCAATTGCTTATATAAGATAAACTACCTATAAGAGACTGGTAGATCTCCTTACTAAATTTAGGACTTTGGATTTCTCCTTGTTGAAAATCCTGTGCCATAGGCGTTTTAACTGGCTTACATAGCTCCATACCATAACGTTTTAACATTTGGCTTATTTTGCTAGATTGAGATATTTTATAACCTCTAGCTGTTTGATTGATATCTAGACCCAAATAATGCCTAATATTTCCTAAATTTCTGATCTTAAATTTGGTTTGTAACTGTGTAACAATATCTATGGCTTCATTGTCAGTTTTAGTTATTATGGCTATATCATCTGTAAACAATAACAAAAATGATACTACACCATTATTTTCTCTTTTAAAGAGACACTTATCCGCTACACCTTCATGAAAACCGATCTTATTTAGCTCTTTCACTATACATTGGTTCCACTCAAACCCTGATTGTCTCAAACCATAAAGGCTTTTATTTAACTTCCAACAATCAGTATGGTTTTGTGTTTCAACTCCTAAAGGCTTCCTCATATAGATGGTGTGTCTCAATGGAGCATGCAAGTATGCTGTCTCTACATCTATATGGTTAATACTATATTTATGCTTAGCCGCCCACACTAGCATTGCCCTTAATGTACTCGCACGTAAACTAGGAGCAAAAACCTCATCGAAATCTTTTTCGGTCTGAGAAAAACCTTGAGCTACAAGGCGAGCTTTATGGGTTACTGTTCCATCTATGCTTTTCTTAATTTTGTAAACCCATCTACAACCTATTAATTTTTCACCAGGTAGCAATTTCACAGTTTCGTAAACACCTAACTTGGTTAAAGAATTAATTTCCTTACTCATTGCCTCCTTCCAAGCATTCTGCTCCTTTTCAGGATAAAGCCTGATATCTTCATAACTTGAAGGTTCAATGTTAACCTGGCAAACTACGGTTGCTTTATATCAATCAGGTGGATGCCTTTCCCTAGTAGATCTCCTAGGTAATACAGGACTTTCAGCAGATGGTTCATCTGACTCCTCCCCTAAAACTACCTCCTCTAAACCTACTTCCTGTTCTTCCTCCTTGATAGAGGATTTTACATCATCTAAATCCTCAGGAATATCATCAGGAATATGATGCTCTACACTAACAGTATTATTATGTCTATAATCTGCACACTCTAGTTTATCCCATCCTTCGTGCTCTAGAAATTTAGCACTTGCACTACAGTAAACACTAGTAGTTCCCTGTGCCCAAAATCTAAAAGACCTATGATTTGATTCATAGCCAATGAAAAACATTTTTCTGGCTCTCTGTTGATCCTTTCTCCTTAAATTAGATGGAATATGTACCCAAGCTGGGGTTCCAAATGTGTGTAAGTAACTAAGATTTGGTTTCCTCCCATGCCATAAGGTGAATGGTATTTCACCTGTAGAGGAATGAACCACGTTGTTTAACACATGGTTAGCACACATAACAGCCTCATCCCATAAATTTTCAGGCAAACCAGAATCTGCCAACATAGTTCTAGTCATGGCTTGTAATGTTTGACCTCTTCTCTCGAAATACGAATTGTGCTGTGGTCTGTACGGCGCAGACCGTTTATGCTGGATCCCTGCATCCTGCAAAAACTTTTCCAATCTTTGGTTGGTAAATTCTGTACCATTATCAGTCACTAAGCATTTAACCTTAAATTTCTGTTTCCTTTCCACAAAAGGTAGCCAGTTGTTAATATGCTGGAATGTTTCACTTTTTGTTTTCATTAGATAACAGAATCCGTATCTTGAATAATGGTCTACTATGCTCAGAATATAGCAGGCACCTCCTATGCTGGGTTTTTTGAGTCCAATTAGGTCTACAAACACTACCTCTAATGGATTTCTGGTTTTAAAACCATTAATACGTTTGCTGGTGTAACCCTACTCTTTTGCTGACTACAGGCATTGCAATTTAGATATTTACTACATGCTTGTAGTTTTATCCCTTCAGATAACTGAACTGTTTTCTTTAACATCCTGGAATTTAAATGCCCAAGTCTCCAGTGTAACAGATGAATACATTCATCATGTGGTTTAACATTCTTATAAACAGACTTAGACTTAGCCATCAATACTGGGTTATCCCTTAAAACAAATAAATCATTTTCTAAACTTGCAGTAACAACCTTGCCATCTTTCTCAATAAAACATTTATCATTTTTAAATGTTACTGTAAACCCAAATTGCAATAATGATTTAACAGATAATAAATTGAATTTTAACCCAGGAATATATAACATAGGCAATGGTTCATTAATAAATGACCAATGAGCAACACCCTCTCCAGCTACCTTAACTTTCCAGACATTTGCTAGTTTAACATGTTGGTTACTCTTCTCCATTTTAACAAAAAAAATTCTATTTCTAGAAATAGATTGAGAAGCACCACTGTCAACAACCCAACAATCCTGGTTAACATCAGTAGTTGAACTGGATATAGCTAAATTACAACCCTTCTTGCGTCTAGTATTGTTCCTAACAGACATTTTCTTATTCTTACAATACTTAGCTATATGCCCTTTAACCCCACAAGCAAAACAACGTTTTACAAAATAGGCAGTTGAATACATTTTTTCTTCTTTTGGTTGTTGCAGTCTCAACTGATCCCTTTCTTGTCTTCTTTTGGATTCTTCCAATAACCTACCGGTTATGCCAGCCAATGTCAGTTCATCTCTGGACAAAACCTCTAACGAAGAAACATAGTCATCATAACTATCATCCAAAGAAGAAAGAATTATGTAAACTTGTTGTAGTTCTGAGAAAACAAGTTCCTTTTCATGCAGCTCCTGGAAAATTCTGGTCATGGATTCCAAATGAGCCATCATATCTCCACCTTTAAGAAGATGTTGTTTAAATAATCTCCATGTGAGATAAATATGAGCACCCACAGAGTCATGAACATATAGTCTCTTCAACTTGGTCCAACACCTAGCAGCAGACTCTTCGCCACGAATATGGACAAGCTGCTGGTCACCCAGTGTTAGTCCAATAATGCAAAGAGCTCGTTCATTGTCTCTGTTAAACTTGGTTATTTTCTTCGCATCTTCTTCATCAGCAGGATTCCCACAGTCCTTCTCTACGCAGAAGTAGAGTACATTTTGCAGACCAGGATACATAGTTTGTTCCATCCAGCCGAGTTATCATGGAAAAATTTGCTGCTTGTTCTAGTGCCATCTTCACTTGGATTGTTTATCACAAACACAGTTTGTACTATTCACATTGACTCTCAGTTTAGCTTTTAACAATCATTGTTAGTTCTGGTTGGCTCTGGGCCCATAACCAATGTTAAGTATATTGGTGTTGTATTACCAACCAGCAGAGTAAATGCACAAGGAAACGTTGCTGAGAGCAATGAATAAGAGATATGCAAACTGGTTTATCAAAAGCTTACTTTATAGTAGAAAAACAGTCTCATAGTCTTTAAACAAATACCAAGTCTTTGCCAGTTAAATCAGTCCAGTAGTTACAGAATCTTCTTACCCAACAAACAGTAGTTGGTTAGAATAACAAACTCACTCTGGTTCACAAACCACGATGGTAACAGATCCATCCAACGATGATTACAGATAGCAACTCCTCTCAATGGCAGCATATCATATCATATCATCTTCATCATCTCATCATCTTCATACACAATGGCAGCATAGCATAGCAGCAACTGAACACGTTCCAATACCTTGCTTAAATACTCTCACAACCAGTCATTATGTAATTACAGCATGACTCAGCATTACAATGAATACCTTTAAAGTAACATAATACATTTACAGATTAAAGTTACAGTACACATATATTGCCTGGACAACTGTTAGGCTCAAACCATATCCTAACAAGAGGCACAAACTATTGTCACCCACAGGGGCACATTTAAATGTAACCGCCTCCAATTTGGAGTCAGCGCAGCCCCAGGAATTTTTCAATCCATGATGGAACACCTCTTGTAAGGCATTCCAGGGGTGGTGCCATACTTCGATGATGTCTTAATCTCTGGGCTGTCAGCATTCTGATGCTGCCATAAAAAGACGAGGCTTGACTTTTCACCTACTTATTTTCTCTGTAGATAATATCCCCTAGGAGATGGGACGGGAGGGGGGAACATTCCTGTGGGGTGAGGTCAGAAGATGGGGAGACTGACTTGGAAGATGGCCAATGAGAAGATGAGAATTGGGGAACAGAAAGGGAAGGGTTTGGGGGTCGGAGGGTTAGTATCGGCTACGACTAAGTCGGGGCCAGATCTGTCGTACTCAATAAATGGAATACTTCAGCAAAGATTAATTGTTTGGGAGTGCAATTTATTTAAGATGACATTAAAACCTGACAGATAGGCGATACTCCTTTCCAAGCCAAGCTGGCTGACCTCCAATCCTCCAGTTCCCTCCAAGACGTATGGAGTGAATGGAGATATTCAACTAACGCCATGGCTGAAGAAAGTTTAATTCAGGCAACTGGAAAAGAGCCAGCCTTGATTCCAGCCAGCTTGGAAGCCACGAAATCTCAACCCTGCCCGTCTCCCCCAGCAAAGTTACAAGATAGCCAAGGTCAGACGATCATGCTGCAAGCCAAGAAGGCAACAGATAAGTACTCAGGGGTTTTGCCAAAAGCCGCAGAGGTTGAGTTTCCCTTCCCGGATGTGCAGGAGAAGGGGAAACCCCTAAGTGAATTGGGGAGGGCAGACTGGCTATGGGACTGGCAGCAGGCCAGGCACCAAGAAATTTCAAGGAAGCTACTCGATAGCCCCATAGATGAATTGAAGGAGAAATTTGACCGTGCCATCCTTCGGGAGGAGGGGTCATCATGCAGACCAAAGGAAAAGAGAGAACCAGTTTGGGCTGCTGAACCGAGAGGCCGTAGGATGAAGCACAGCCCTTCCCCCCTCCCTAGCAGAAGGAGAAGGAGCCCAAAAATGCATCCATGGGTTCCCCCCGGTCCAGCAAGCAGAGCAGCCTAGATGGGACAGCACCTCCCTACCCTAGAATGAGAGATGAGGAAGAGGACCATCAGCACTGAGGCCAGACTTACAGAGCCACGCACTGGGAGGAGAGGGCAGTGAGGGAGGAGCCACCGCGGTTCAGAGGGAAGTTCGATGGCGACCCAGACCACCTAGCCCAATTCCTCGATACCGCTGAGATCTACATAGAGCATTATGGACACCTCTACCCATTCCCCAGAGCCCTAGTGAGTGCCATTTCAGAAGGGTTGGAGGGAGAAGCAAGGAGGTGGTCAGCAGCCCTCTACAAGAACAGGGGCCCCCAACTGGAAGACGCAGACGGGGTCTTACAACTACTACGAGCCCGGTTCGAGGAGGCAGAGGAGGACCCCTATGTGGAGGATGAGCTCAGAAACCTAATGCAGAAGGGGAAGCCCATCAGAGAGCATATCCGTGAATTCAGGAGAGTCATTGAGAACCTGCCTCCCCTACCGGAGCGACTGCTGGTGTACTTCTTTAGGACAAGCCTAGATGAGAGAATTGCCCAAGTGACCGCTTATCAAGACATCCCGAACCAACTCTCCAAATGGTTCCAGGTAGCGATAAAAGTCGACAGAGGGTTGCGGGCCAACGACATGTCGAAGCAACCAGATAGCAAGGAGAGAGGCCAACCGGACCAGAGGCCACCCAGTAGACGAGGAACTGCAGCACCACAGCCCACCCATTGGCCAGTCGTTCCACGGAGCCCGCTGAGGTGCTACAGATGTGGGGGGATTGGTCACCTGGCAGCAATGTGTGGAACCCCTAGACCGAGACCAGATCCACCGCCCAAGGCACGACCGGAACGAGGGCCCAAACGCTCCACCCACGTGCCACGGAAAGCCCCCCAGGGCCCAGAGGTTTTCACTCACCTGACCGAAACAAGAGGAATCCCAGATGAGGGAGATCAATTCCCCGAATCTTATGACAGCGAGGACGAGGGTGAAGCTGACCCGATGGTGAGTGGACCCGTCCATCCTTTTCTTTTCCCCATACGCCTAACAGCCCCGAAAACAGGGACCCAAGGGACTTTCCAAGCCCTAATAGACTCTGGCAGCACGAGGTGCCTGATCAACCTACCCACAGTCCTAAAATTGGGGATCCGAGCTAAAAAGCTCAAACACCCAATTCGATTTGAGCAAGTTGATGGATCCTTACTGGGAGGAACTTACGCCACACAGTTGACCGAGCCAGTGAGGCTGGAGCTAGCAGATCACTGGGAAATGATTCGGTTTATAATAGCCCCCAAGATGACAGACCCAGTCATACTGGGACTCTCGTGGCTGGATAAATGGGGTCCAATCATCTGGTGGCAAGAGGGGACCCGCAGGTTGAGGATATCAAAGGGCCCCCAACCCCTGCCGCCCCAACCAGGGGAGATGCCCCCCACGCAGGGACCCCAATCCCTCCCACCTCAGCAAAAGAAGACACCGCCAACACAAGGGCCCCTCCCTGAGCGTACAGCGGAGCAACTGTTGGCCGCATCCAACAGCTCTTATGACACAGATCAGATCCCAGGGGAGTACCAAGACCTTGCAGAGGTATTCAGCGAGGCCGAGTGTGACGTTCTACCCCCCCACCACGAGGCCGATTGTGCTATCGAGATCATCCCTGGAGCGAAACTGCCTAAAACTAAACTGTATGCCATGATGCCCCGTGAAATGCAGGAAATGCAGAACTACATAGACAAGAACTTACAAAGGGGTTTCATTGAGCCAGCTAAACCACGGGTCGCGGCACCGGTCCTTTTCAAAGAGAAGAAAGATGGCTCTATGCGCCTGGTTGTTGATTTTAGAGCTATCAACACTGTCTGTGTACACAACTTATATCCCCTTCCCCTCATGAAGGACATGCTAGCCCACCTGACCAAAGGAAAAGTTTTCACCAAACTAGACCTTCAGGAAGCTTACTACCGAATAGGCATCAGGGAAGGAGATGAGTGGAAAATGGCATTCAACTGCCCCCTGGGGAGTTTCCAGTTCAAGGTAATGCCCTTTGGACTGCAAGGAGCCCCGGTGGTGTTTATGCAGCTGATAAATGAAGTCCTACATGAGCACCTTTACAAAGGGGTCCTCGTCTACCTGGACTATATCCTCATTTACACAGAGACCATAGACGAACACATACGCCTCATCTGCCAAGTGCTGGAAAAACTGCTGAGGGCGAACCTGTATGTCAAACTGTCAAAATGCGAGTTCCACCAATCACGACTAGACTACCTAGGCTACCGAGTATCAACCGAAGGAATAGAGATGGACCCAGCCAAAGTCCAATCAGTTCTACAGTGGCAGCCCCCTCGCACCCGCAGACAACTGCAAAGCTTCCTAGGGTTCACGAACTTCTACAGACAATTCATCCCCTCGTTCGCAAGAATTGCCAAACCTCTGACGGACCTCCTAAAGACAGGGAGTCCGGCGACGAAACCCCACCCGGGACAACCCCTACAGTGGGACCTGACCTGCCAACGGGCATTCGAGACACTAAAAGAGATGTTTGCAAAAGAACCTGTCTTAAAGCATCCTGACCCCGAACAGCCCTTTGTTATCCAAGCAGATGCAAGCGGTGTGGCAGTGGGGGCCGTGCTGCTCCAAAAGAACAGCCAAGGTAATCTACAGCCTTGTGCCTACACCTCCCGCAAGCTCACCGTCACGGAGAGGCGATGGGCGGCGTGGGAGAAGGAAGCGTTCACGGTGAGATGGGCATTGGTGACCTGGCGGCACCTACTAGAGGGAGGCCAGAAACCATTCGAAATTTGGACTGATCATAAGAATCTGGAGGCCCTCAGAACCCCACAGAAATTGTCGCCCAGGCAGGTCCGGTGGGCTCAATACTTCAATCGCTTCAACTTCGAGCTCAAGCACATCCCAGGGGGGAAGAACTTTCTGGCTGATGCCCTCTCCCGGATGCCCCAATACAACAGTGAGCGGGAGCAGGTAGTGAATGCTATCATCCCCTCCACCCAAGCAGTGGGTCAGGTAGTCACCAGACGGCAACGACGTGACCAGCAGGGCCAACCTGCAAGTGACTTAACTACAAGACTAATAACCGAAACAGCAGCAGACCCCTGGTTTCGAGACAATCAACACCTCTTGACAAAAAGGGATGACCTAGCATGGAAGGGGACAAAACTCTATGTCCCACAGACTCTATGCACCCTGATCCTCAAGAAGAGCCACGATGTTAAACCAGCGGGACATTTTGGCTTCCTAAAGACTCTGCACTTAGCACGGAGACGGTTCTGGTGGCCCCACATGAGAAAGGACGTAGACAGTTACGTAAAAAGTTGTACCGTCTGCGCCACAATGAAGAGACGACCAGGATGCCCTCCCGGGCTGCTGCAACCAGTAGCTGAACCAACGAGACCATGGGAGGAGATTGCGATGGATTTCATAGTAGAACTGCCGAGAAGTGGTGGTAACACAGTGATCTGGACTGTAATAGACTTATTCTCCAAACAGGCACACTTTATACCCTGCAGCGGGCTACCCTCAGCCCGCCAATTATCCAAACTGTTCCTGAAACACATCTACCACCTGCATGGAGTACCCAGAAGAATCATCTCCGACCGAGGGGTCCAGTTCACAGCAAAATTTTGGAGGGAGTTCCTACAATCCATAGGTTCATCCCAAGGCCTCAGATCAGCATTTCACCCAAGCACCAATGGGGGGGCGGAGAGACTGAATGCCATGATAGAGCAGTATTTAAGATGCTACGTCAACTACCAACAGTCCAATTGGGCAGACCTCCCATCGTTTGCGGAGGTCGCGTATAATAACACTGTCCACAGTAGCACGGGATTAACCCCGTTTAAAATAGTGAGTGGTATGGATTTCGTCCCCATGCCAGAGTACCCAAGGGAGCCCCCTTCCTCAGTCAGCTTGACCAATTGGATGGATATGTTGAGGGAAACCTGGGAGAACATTAAGAGGGCGTTGGCCAAGGCGGCACAATCCTATAAGAAACAAGCAGACAAGCACCGAACTCCCCAAAGACCATTCCGAGTGGGGGAGAAGGTTTATCTCTCCACCAAGTATTTGAGACTTAGACTCCCGAGCAAGAAATTGGGCCCGAAATTTATAGGACCTTTCCCTATAGAAAAAATAATCAACCCGGTTACAGTACAACTGTGGTTGCCCCGGCTACTAGGGAAGATACACCCCGTTTTCCACAGCAGCCTCCTGAAGCCTGTGGTGGGGTCAACTTTAAGGCCGGTGCCATGTGACCCCCCCGAGCCAGAAGTGCCATCTGTTTGTCCGAATGGTGTTCATAATACTCAAGAGCATTTAATACTACTCTCAGATTATCTCTCAACAATCTATGCGGTAAGAAACCAATCTGGTCTCTATGTACGAACTGATTTTAAAAAAACTGTAGTCTTTTTGCTAGGATGGATGCAAACAATTTATAATCAGCATTGAGCAAGGCTATTGGTCTATAATTCTTAATATAGGTTGTATCAGCCCCTTCCTTAGGAAGAAGAGAAATATACGTCTCTTCCCAAGACTTTGGTATTCGTCCATCATTCAGCACTTCGTTAAAGACATCACGCAAGTGGGTCCCGATCACTTCCCAAATTACATTATACACCTCTACCGGCAGTCCATCTGTTCCAGGGGTTTTACCACTCATCTGTTTTTTCAGACTTTCCTCAATTTCCCCCTCTGAGATATTTCTGTTTAGCATATCTCTTATCTGATCTGGTACCCCTGGCAAATTCTCTAGGAAACTGAATTGCTTTCTTCTCTTTGATATAACTCCTGAAACAATTCATACGCCACTTCTTTTTTTCCCCCAGTACTGGCCACTAAATGACCTGATTTATCCCTTAACCATTTAATCTTTCTGCTTTCTAGTTTCTTTTTCAATCTGCTTGACAACCATCTTCCCGCTTTATTGGCATATTCAAAATAATTTTGCTTTGCTCTCCGGATTTTTTGTACTAACTCAGCTTGGTCCAATAAATTCATATGGTGCCTCGCCAATCCTCTTGCTTCTTTTGCTATTTTATCTGTCGGTTCCTTTTGTAATCTCATTTCCCATTTCTCCAACCTGTCTGCCCACTCTAGTTGCTCCTGCTTATCTTCCTTCCATTTTTTGGCCATATATTTAATCATGACCCCTCTCACCATTGCCTTAGCCGTGTCCCATATTATTTGTAAAGATGTATCCTCTCGTCTATTTTCCTGGAAGAAAAGAGCCAGCTCCCGTTTTAACAACTCCACAAAATCCTTATCCTTGCACAATTCTGCCCTCATCATCCATCGTCCTCTGCTGCGCTCTCCTTTCCAGGCAAGCATTAAAGGGTTGTGATCTGCCCAATCATTCCCTAAAATTTCAACCTCCCGTACCATTTCTCCTAATTCCAACGACATCCATATCATATCAATGCGGGACCATGATTTATGCCTGGGAGAGAAAAAGGTAAACTGTTCCCTTGTCAGATAAAAGTTCCACCACATATCCTGTAGTCCAAATTCTTCCCTTAATTGATTCCAAATTGCCGGCAACGTCTTCCTACCTTTCTTTTTCACTCCCCCGCCCCTTTTCCAGATTTATAATCCTTCTCTCTATCCATTATAGCATTAAAGCCCCCCATAATACAAATATGTTCATACTCTAATTCTACCAATTTTTTATATACCCTTTTATAGAACTTCCTTTGATTACTATTAGGGGCGTAAATACCCACCAGCAAGATACGTCTACCATACATTGTTACTTCAACCATTAATAATCTTCCCTCTTCATCTGAGTATATCTTTTTAGATTCTGTATAAGTTTGAACATAAATTGCCACACCCCACTTCTTTTGGTCCGCCAAAGATACATATAACTCACCCAATCGTGAAGATCTTAATATATCCATGTGTTTCTTCCTAATGTGGACCTCCTGGAGACATATTATACCAGTTTTTAATTTTTGTAATTTTGAAAAGATCCTATTTCGTGTTATGAGTAAATGCCTAACTTTGTATATGGCAGTGCATGGGTTAACCCCTCCTTCCTCACCTAGCCCTTCCCTTGACCCCTCCTTACCTTGACTCCGCCTTCGTAGTACATAAGCCCGTGCACAGGGACCCACCAGTCCAGTTCCAGATGTGCACCTGAAAGAAAAGGAAATGGTGTAAATAAATACCTTTGAATTAAATACAAATTGTAGTTGTGGTTATTGGGCAAGGTCCTTGGAAAACAATTCTCATTTCATTTTATTGGAGCATTTAGTCCATTAATATTAATTGAAATCAAATTTCCAATCTTCTCCATATCCTCACTTCACTATGGCTTTCACCTTTCTTGTTTGTCTTGTTTCTCGTCGGGTTCTTGGGATTTCATCTTCACTTATATCACTCTTTCCTCCTTTCGTTGTCTCTTTCAGTTTCCCGCCCTTTTCCATTCTGTCACTCTTCTGGTTCTTGCAATTCTTTTGTTCCGGTTCTTCTTCACTACTGGGTTCGCTTGCATTAAACTGGTTTTCATAGAAATCGTGTGCATCTCGAAGGTTCTCAATCTTTACTCTCTTTTCTTGCCACGTCATCATCAATCCCTCTGGGAGCAACCACCGATAAGGAACCCTATATTTCCTTAATTGTTCTGTCAAGAACTGGTATTTCTGTCTTTGCTCACGAAGACGTCGCAGGACCTGCTTTAATATCACAATTTCTCGGTCCTTATAAGTAATCTTTTGATCCCTAGTGCTCTGATATAATTCTTCTCTTAACAATTTTTTACTAAATCGGACATGTATTTCACAAGGTAATTTATTCTGCCTGGTATAATTTGTATAGACTTGGTAGACCTCATCTATATCGCGCTGTACCAATTCCTTCTCTCTCCCAAGCGCACCACCTACTATTTCCCCGATTATATCTTCAAGCTGCTTGTCTTTCGCTTCCGTCACATTTTGAAATCTAAGATAGAAGGCAGCGCGATACATCTCCAAATGAATTATCTCCCCTTCCAACTCTCGATTTACTTGCATTAATCGTGCTTCACATCTGTCCATTTTATTCTCTGATGTCTCCACTTTTGTTTCTACTTGGTCAAATCTTTGTTCATGAGCCACTAATATTTCTTGAACTTCCTCATATTTTGAGTGGATGTGCATGATTTCCTGTTTGATACTTGCCATTTCCTCCTGCACATCTTCAAACTTTTTCATTGTCTGTTCCTGATTCTTCGTAATAGTGTTTTGTATCATCTGTAGCATATTTTGAAGTTCCTGTCCTCCAACCCCTTTTTCCGGGGGTCTTACATCATCCGCCGATCCTCTTAATGCTGGAGATGTCGCCGTGTGGGTGGGCACCGTTGAAAGGGTTAAGACCTTCTTCTTCATCACTGTTGACATAATTGCAAGCTTCCACCTCCTACCCCACTCTTGCATGCACTGGCTCTTTATCCAAAAGGATTACAAAGTAATTTCAGTGTCAAAAGCCAAAAATCCAATTTTCTACTCAATTCAATCCCCAAGAACCAGAAATCGAGTGCAATGTCTGAAAGTGAATCAGCCAAAAAAAAAAAAAAAAAAAAAAGCTTTCTCCTCTTTTCTTGCACAGTAAATTTCCAAGCCACCACAAGGTGGTGCTATTGCCTCAGTCTCAGTTAGATCCGGTCTTCCTACCTCTTGTCCCAGCGAAGCTCTTACCATTCAGCACTTCTAGAGAAATTCAAAAATGCAAGTCACAATGGCTCCTTACTCACTATCAAGCCCAGGTAAGTCCAGCTAAGTCTGATTCAAGAATATAGAAAGTCCCAGGATTTTCCACAAAACACTTCAGTCACAGAACTCTTGAAAACACCCACTCTGATCTTCTCAAAAGGCAATTTTAACAAGTACAGCCTCTGCCGCCGCTTTAATCACTCCAGCCTGTCAGTCGACTTGCCACTTTCAATGGAGCCTCCCACGCTCCCTCTCGTCAGCTTTCCCTCGTACACACACCTCTCCAAGCAGTCCAATCCCAGCACGAGTTCCTCCGCTTCACTTATCTCTGTGTTGTGGGCAAATCTTCTTCCACTGGGCGCGAGCCTGGCTTCGGGGCTACCATCTGGAGCCCTCTTCCTCCGCTGGCATCCCAAGGGGGGATTTCCCTTCGCAAACCCCCGCCGATCGCACTTTGGTGGGCTCGCTAGAGCTTCCCCTCTTCTATACCCACCCCAACAAGTTGGGCAGTGGCCAATTCATGCCACTCGGTGGGTAAAATCCAGCTCAGGGACCGGGAGCGATCCACCTTAGCTGTAGTCATCAGTGACGTCACGTCCTGAGATTCTTATGGGTGCATTGTGGTGATGTGTGTACATAGTATATACATTTCCTTGTATACAACAAATTTAATACTAATTTCTTATCATTATTATTAGAATTCAATGTAAATTTCCAACAGATTATTTCCCTAAAGTTTCTTGTCAAAGTTTATCCCTTATCCTTCCAGAGAATCATTAATGAAATTGTCAACTTATTTCTATGATTGCATGATTATTTCTCTAAGATTAGCTAGTAAATGTATAGTTAATGGTTTTCCTTGTCCAGCTGCAACTGACTCTAATGGGAGGTGCTCATCACCATTTCCCAGCCAAGGGAACCAGCATTGTCTGAGGAGGTTTCTGTGGTCATGTGGCCACCATGACTATGCCCACCCAAGTGGTACCTATTTCTCTTCTTGCATTTCAAATGGCTAGGCAGTAAATTAGCTACTCCCACCAATTTACTATAACCAGTGACCAGTATACACATATGATAATATCAAAAAAATACAAATGAAACCTTAATTAGATTGGGTATAATAAAAGTGCATTCCTTGCAGAACAACAAGAAGATTTTAGGGTTAGGGTTAGTTAAAAGTTATACAAAGATGTGTAATAAATAGTGCATAAATTAATAATCTAATTTTGACAACAGCTTGGTCTTGAAATATCTAATATATCAATTGGGTAAACCCTGATTTTCTGGCTCTATAGATGTTAGTGCAGCATTTGACACAGAGAGCAGAGAAATATGATGGAGGAAATAGATTGCCCTTAAAAGGGAGCTCAGTCTGTTGGCCCTGATCCAAGCCGCCTTTGAGAGGGAGATTTGGGCTCTATGGAGCCACGAGAAGAAGGATTGATACTTACCAAGTGGGAAGGGAAAGATGCATATTTGATAGAAACCTTAATGATAGATTCACATTGGAGCGGCCATCCATCTGTTCTTATGTGAGATACCTTAGCTTGTCAAGTCCAAATTGCTAAATATCAGTTACTTTTCTACTGGATTTTATTTATGCACCTCTCTCTATTGAGAAATGATACTTTTTCTGGAAGCTGGGAATTTTTTAAAAGTGATCTAAGTAGCTTTGTCCAAGAGTTGGAATAAATCATGTTTCACAAAATCATGATTCTTCGCTTCTATCTGCCGGTATTAATGAAAATATTGAAGAACAGATGATCAAGGAATAATTGTTATTCATATCTCCAGTTCTATGTGGAATATTGAAAATTATTTGAGTACAATTTTTAAGATAGGTTGCTAATCATTATTTCATGAAGATTTTGTTAACACTTTGATAAAATCAAGTTATATCAAAAGCATTCACACAATCTATTAACGAAGGATAATGATATGTGGGAATGACCTTGGGAGAAATGCTGACTAGAAATGATAAGAGGGAGGAGAGCCTTCAGCTGCAATAAGGAGCAGAGAAAGAAACTCAGAAAGGATCCTCGCTAACTTCAGGCTGTAGAAATTCTTGGTGGAAGATTTGTGCTTTCAGGCTTGAAAGACTCAGTTAGTGTAGCCTTACAATAAATTAGAATTAGTTCCTCTGATCATGTTTCCCATCTGTTTATCTGGGAGAAGATTAGCCTGGAAACGTTTAGACAAATCCAATCTTACTAGTAATCAAACAGTTGTTTTCAAGGAGTTGTTAAATAATATTGTCAGCTTTGGAAGCCATATTAGGCCGGAATATCTTTACCAGTATGCAATACAATTTATTGAAGTACATTTGTTCAATTGTGTTATGATAGCCTTACAATGTTCTATTTAATTGACAAATTTTGTGAATTTTGCTTTATTAATATATGATTGACAAATTTTCCTAAATCTTTGGGTTTTTTTGCTTTTGAAGAGACTGGTAACTCTTGTTCTCCCAACTAAGAATACTCGCAACTCAGATAATAGTAGAAGAAAGATTAAAAACTGAAAAGACCACATGAGATAAGAAACCAAAATTTCTGCTTTTAACATTTCTGGGTTTTCCATTTTAGTTTCATCCCTTTCTGGCAAAGAATGAGTTTTGCAATCTTTCCACCTTGATTTTGTACTTGGACCAAAATGGAGAGGTAGCAGCGGATCTGAAGATCAGGACCTGGAGGGTTCTCCCCAAGCTGGATCACATTTATCAGCACCCGGGGAGTTTTGAAAGAGGGAGACTTGTAATCCACCAAGATGCTCCTTCATGGCTAAAGGTGGGTGAAATATTGACACCTTTTCTCTCTTTTCCAAAGCCATTTCTAGTGTAATAAGCCTGATCACCATAGTGGATGATCTTCACTGAGAATTGAATGTGGGGAAGGATAGTTTCATAGACTGCTTGGGAGGCGTCAGTGGTAATGAAGAAACTGTCCTTCAGTTCCTATACCATGGAACAATGTTGCATATGTAAGCTGATTCACACAACCTGGGATCTGGGGTGACATAGATGATAGCCCTTTTGAGTCCCTTCTGCAGTTATTATCTGTATAAAACTTGGGAGAGAGGCCATCAAGTGCTGGGGATTGTGGCGCTGACAGCCTCAGGATTGCTTCTTCGTCCTGAAATTTTCATTGTTCTGTCCTCACTACACGTTAGCCCGTGTGCAGCTTGACATGCAGCTAAACCCACCTATCCTCCAATAAAACAGTCCGTGTGTGTAATCTGGATGCTTTATTGAAAGAACAGGATATGGTGAAACTGGGGAAAATAGGGATACATACCATGAGAACCAAATACAAGATAGACAGTATTGAGTTACTGCTAAGCATAGCAATTAATAAAGACAAGCAATTTAAATCTCAACAGTGATACTGTGTGTGTGTGTGGGGGGGGATGTGGGTTTGTCCTTGGATGACCATGTGCCACAAATTAAGATAGATTCTTCTTTGTGCTTCTGCCTTCTCCAAATGCTTAAGGAAATGGAGTCTGGCTTCCCAGCATGCACTTGGTTTGAGAGTGTGGGCTGATGGGTAAATGGGTGCAGTCAGCTTCAAACAAGATACTTGGTATTTGTCTCTCCGGCTACTAGATGGGGCTAGAAAGCAACAACAGTATATAAAGGTTATATGCTGGGGCATGACATTCATGTTCAAATTTTGCATTTACTTAAGACCAGAGGCTACTTGTCTGATATCCATTTCTCCCCCCCAGTTTCCATGGATGGTGAATCCTAATGCACTTGCTTTGGTGTTCCTATTTTTCCTGCTTAGTCCCTGCCTCAGTCCAAATGTGTGGAAAGTTGTCATCCTGGATTTGTCAAGAGGGCTCGAGAAGGAGAGCCAGTTTGCTGCTATGACTGCGTTCCTTGTCTGGAGGGGACCATCTCCACTCAGGAAGGTGGGTGACACCAGAAGAAAAGAAGGTCTGGTGAAAATGGATTTATCCACAACATTTTCATTAATGTACATGTTGAAAGACATATTGAAGCTCAACTCTCTTCTTGTTTATTTTCAAAATGCCCCATTTCTTACCTAAAAGGAAGACTAACAAAAAGACCTTGTAGGAGAGGCTAGGAAGAGATAGGAAAGTAAATCAGATTGGGCAAGCTTTACCATCAGCAGGGAAAATCATTCTTCTACTTCTTAGTTTGGATGTGTTCTTCCATGTTTAGTTTTCTAGGAACATCTGAATTTTTTGAAACTTTAGCAATTTCATACATTTATCTATATAGTTACTAATTATATTCTTTTTTTCCTGTGAATTTGTTTAGGAATACTTCTTGGAAAATGCTGCTGGTATCAGTTCTTATCCCAAGAATGTGTGTAAGATAAAAGGATAGAATGTTAAAGAAATATTGCTTTTTGATTTTCTCAGATACAGAAAAGTGCACCAAGTGTCCAGATGATCAATATCCAAATGAGGACAGAGACCAATGTATCCCCAAAATCATAACTTTCCTGTCTTTTGAAGAACATCTGGGTATCACCCTGGTCTCTTTTGCCCTATTCTTGTTCTTTTTTTTTTTTTTATTGAAAAAGTTTTCAAATACAAGTTTTTCCCCCTTCCCCCCCCCTTCCCTAACCCCCCCTCACCACCCATCCCCCCCCGTGACTTCTTCACAACAATAGGCTATTTCATAACTAATTACATACATAATATCTTTCCTTTCCCTTACTCCCTCCTCAGAATACTGACCCTTAGCATATTATTCTTATAACTCCCATTTTTACGATAATCTGCCCTTTTTTTCCTCCCCTAAACTTATAGTGTATTATTACAATTTAACATTTAATCTTTTATATATATTAATATAACATTTTAAAGCAGCCTTCTCCCTACATCCAAATTTAACGTTTATTCAGTTCTATCCAATTCCTCCACTCCCCTAAATATATGACTTAAGGATCCTTTTTCTTAGACTAATCAATCAGTAAACTAACCTATTTCAACCCTTCAATTCCTACAAAATCATGCAATACAATTCTAAATATAACCCACTGCCCACTTTACTAAAATATACACATATCTATATATGCATTCCATTTTATAAAAAAAAAAAGACAATAACTTTAAATTTATAATCCATATAATATCTTCTTTGATGTCTTTCCACTGGATCGTTAAATCCATCACCCATAATAGGGTAAAATAACATGCTGGTGCAACAGTTTGTTCAAAATCTTCAATCATCTTCTGCCCCCATCAGTAGTAGAGATCCTCGTATATATATATAAAAGTAAAAACAACCACCCGAGTGACATTATAATTATATCCATATAGTTATAGTTGTGGTATTCATCAGGATTGTTGATTCCCATCATCCTAATGGGTAACAACCAGATCTTCTGCATGCCCCAGCGTGACTCTCTTGCCTTGTAACTCAAAATAATCATAATATATTCACCAATAAAAGAAATCCAGAGTAGATAATTCAAATCCAACAAGGTAAGGCTCTTTTCACATCCCAAAATCACGGCATTACAGAGATCTGCCACAATCCTCAGGATAGTATTAAACAATTGTTCGCCTCCACTATCTTTTCAGATGTTCATTCATTTTTTAAAGTCCCTGGCTTCACTGTTGCTTGGTTTAGAAATTGCTGTTTCTATGAGATCTATTTCTTTTCTTTTTCTTTTGCGGGTTGAATTTCCATCCTCGTTTCGTGCCTACCAATTGTGTATCGGCTGATCGATTTTCATTCTGCTTTGTGAGTTGATCTTGTTGGGTTAGTTTTATCATCTCATCTTTCTTCTCCATCACTTGTATATCAACTGGTTGATTTGCGCACTTGTCTGTGACTTGATGGTTCATCACATTGGAGTCGGATGACACTGCTCTCTTATTTATAGACAGTCCAGCTGGGGTATCCAGAGAGTCCAAAGACAACTTATCCACCACAGCCTCTGTAATTTGATATTTTCTTTTTGTTTCCAACTCCTTTTGCTTATCCTGTATTATGCCTAAAGATGTTAAATTCATTTTTAAAATTTTTTGATAAAATTCTTCCGCTTTTTCAACAGTGTTCAGTTGATATCTTACTCCTTGGTGTCTCAATATTAAACCAACTGGGGCATTCCACCTAAATAGGATATTTCTTTTTTTTAACTCAGTCACTAGAAAGCCAAATTTCTTCCTCTCCATTAACATCTTAGTCGGGAGCTCCTTAAAAATCCAAATCTTTCTTCCATGAAATTGCAAAGTAGAATTAAAAGAGTTCTGCACAATATTATTCCTAATTTCTTTATCTGTAAAATAGATCACCACATCTCTAGGCAATTGCCTTTGCTTTGCCAACCAGGAGTTTATTCTGTAAATTCTATCAATCCTGCAATACACTTCATCAGGTTGAACCTTTAAAATCCCAGCCAGAATTTCAGAAGATATTTTCCTTAAGTCATCTCTATTATTTTCCTGCAAACCTCTCAGTCTAATTGCATATTCTGTAAAATTATATTGAATCATTAAAACTTCTCTTTCAATCCTCTGTTGCACATTTTCTTCATTACCAGTCTTTTGGTCAACCTCCAATTTAGGTTTGTCTTCTGAGCTATTATCCTGAATGTTTACCAAATCCTTTTTAATTTTTTGAATCTTGTCATCCAAATTCTCCTCAGTTTCCTTCATTTTAGACTCTAATAATTTAGTCTTTGCATCCACCCGAATCAGAAAGTCTGATAGACCATTAGCTGTTTTTAAAATCTTTCGATTCAAAAAGTCAAACTTTGATTTCACCAGTTCAGCAATTTCTTTAATTTCCTGCTTAAATTTTTCGAGTTGCTGGTTCACAATCTCATCCCTTCTTACAATCTCATCAAGAAGAAATTCTATTATATTAAAATCAGGTTTCTGACACTGGAGAGTTAAAACTTGTTGGTGTAATTTATTAATGGGGGAGATTCCCCCCCCCCCGTTTGTCTAGCTGTGTGAGTCCCGGTGCCATTTCCCACACAGACAAGATTTAGTGGAAAAGAGAGAAAAAAAAAAGCTTGTTTCCAACCAAGATCAATATCAGATCCCCAAGAAAAAAAAAAGAAAAAAAAAGCAAGAGTGAGAGTGAGGTTTTGCCTCAATTACGGCCAGAAGTATTCATTCCGCTACTTTGTAATAGAAAACGGAAGGACTTTCCCTTTCAGCCTCTCTTCAAGCCGCAGCAGTCGCAGCAGCAATCGCCATTTTAAAAATCTTTTTTCCTTTCACTTCTTAAACAACTTCAATAACTTTTCCAATAAAAAGAATACTTGCGCTTCAGGATCAGAGGTCCAACTGACGTCTTCTTGAGTTAATTTAACAAATTTACAGGCTTGCTTTTGCCCCTTAGCTCTGCATGTAGCAGAGATCACCCAGAGCCCGGAGCATCGGCTGGGGATACGGGGAGTCTCTTCCGCTCCATCCCAAAAGTAAAAAAAAAACTTTTGGGATTAGGCAGAGGACTCAACCCACCCCAGCCTGCTCTATCTCCGTTTCCTCATGGAAACGGAGTTTTTTCGAGCCGCCATTCCGCTATAAAGGCGGCTCTTTACAGGCAGTGGGTGGGACGATCCCAAAGGAGCGTCCAGCGGGGACAAACAGCAAACCGGAAGTCGCCCTATTCTTGTTCTTAATCACAGGCCTTTCCTTAATCATCTTCATTAAATACCGAGAAACTCCCCTTGTCAAAGCCAACAACCAGGACCTCTCCTACATCCTCCTGGTCTCCCTCCTGCTTTGCTTCTTGTCTTCTTCCTTCTTCATTGGTCAACCAAGGAAAGCCACCTGCCTTCTCCGACAAACAGTTTTCAGCATCATCTTCTCAATTGCCATTTCTTCTCTCTTGGCCAAAACCATCACAGTGGTGCTGGCCTTCCTGGCCACAAAACCAGGAAACCGAGTGAAGAGATGGTTGGGGAAGAGCTTGGCCAACTCCATCATCCTTTCTTCTTCTGCTGTCCAAATTATCATCTGCTCCATCTGGCTGGGAGTTTCTCCCCCCTTCCCTGACTCTGACCTCCACTCCCAGCCTGGAGAGATCATCCTGCAATGCAACAAAGGGGCCGTTGTCATGTTCTACGTTACCCTCAGATACATGGGCTTCCTGGCTGCCATCTGCTTCACGGTGGCTTTCCTGGCCAGGAATCTGCCTGGGGCCTTCAACGAAGCCAAGCTGATCAGCTTCAGCATGCTGGTCTTCTGCAGTGTCTGGGTGACTTTTATGCCCACCTACCTGAGCACCAAAGGGAAATCCATGGTGGCTGTGCAGGTCTTCTCCATCCTGGCCTCCAGTGCTGGTCTGCTGGGCTGCATCTTCATCCCCAAGTGCTACATTATCCTTCTGAGGCCAGACCTGAACACAAAGGAGCATCTTACAGTCAGAACAATTGTAAAAACATGAGATATAACACCACTGTGATATTGGAAGAATTGTTAAAGTTTCTTTTATTTGAAAGGAGATATTCTTTCCATTTAGATAGTATGTAGCAGTCAAAGAAAATCTACTTGTTTCAGAATGGGAAATGGTTGAACAACTGTACTTCCTGTAACTCCTTCTCTTTCATCCCAATAAATCTAGCTAAACAGAACTCTATGAAAGTCATTTACAGGAATTTAATATTCAGCAACTAGCAATGAACGTAATGTCTTTTAAGTAATCCTTTGCGCAATTATTCCTACTGACAGCATCTAAAAGTGTCTCTGTGTGAGAGAGTGAGCAGGAAAAGAAGTAAGATGGAGGCTGTGTAAAGGAAGCTCCAGCCATGGTGTATGATTATCTCCATGGGGACCATTGTCCCTCCCATCAAACCAGCTGGTTGGGGGCCTCCAGATCCTCCCCTGGGGAGACAAATATTCATTGCTATTATATGGTTCCTACTTGATGTGCAGAATGAAATCCATTGTACAGAAAGTGTTGATCACAACAGCTGTCTAGGATTTCAGTTTGGGGTTGTTGTTTAGGTATGTACCTTTAAGAAATTCCCACCTTATTTTGTTCTTTTCTCATTCAGAGAATTAAAATGGCAACATTATTAATATTCCGGCCATTTAATTTTTGCACTCTACAATTTCTACCTAAAGCATTTTCTCTGCTCCTCTTCCAAGCTTGTCTTGTCTGTGAAGGGCTGGAGGAGATGTCCAGAGAAAGGGGACCTTGAGGCTCTCCCCAGGAGGAGGTTGGAGGGATCCTGTCTAAAGGCAGCCGCATCATTGACCGAAAGGTCTGGACTTTGGCAAAGAGGGTTAAATGCTGCGTATTCACCCAGGTGTAAGAAGGTGGGGTTAAGGGTGGGAACATCTAAGTTTCTAGGAACCTGAATCCATGGAAGGTGTTCTGCTCTCCAAACACAAAGATTGCTGATCAATTAGCAATGAATTTGAGGTTTCAGAATGGCAAATGAATCCCTTTGTGAATCCCATTTTAAGCAGGTAAAAAAAGCTTTGATGAATCAGACCAAGATTCATAGCGAGCATTTTCACACACCCAGTCAATAAGTACTAAGGCAGTACTGGAACTCAGGGTATCCTTGGAGGAGAGTGGGGGAGGTTTCCAAAGAAACACAGCCAGCTTTCTTGCTTAAAATGGGACTAGAACGCATCCCCTGGTGATTGGTCCAAAGTCACCCAACCTGCAATGACTTCTAAGTCAGAACTAGAACTCAGAGCCTCCTGGATAATGGCCCCAAACTCACCCAGCTGGCTTTCCTGCCTAAGCTAGGACTAGAACTCCCAGTCCCCTGATGATTGGCCCTGGGTCACCCATATAGCTTTTATTTTGAAGGTGGGATTAAAACTCCAGTGATTGGCACAAAGTCCCTCAGCTGGCTTTGATTCCTGCACCCTCCCCAGGCACTCCTTGCCCCCCTTCGCCCCCTCCAGCACAAAAGGTTCCTTCTGCAGCTGCACCTCCTGGCTCCCCCCTTGCCTCGCCCAAACAGACAGCTGTCACTCAAGCCCCTGTCCTGTCCCGCTCCCTCGTGCCACACCCAGGTCGGGCAGTGCCACCCCTGGCAGGCGGGCTTCCCCCCTCCTCCTGGCCCTGCAGATGCCCTCCTCAGGGCTGGTCGGAGTGCAGCGAGCGAGAGAGGAGCCACAGCACCTGGAGGGCCTTCCTCCCAGCCAGGCTCTGCACTGCTTCCCTCCTGGGCCAAGTAGGGGCTCAGTCACCCAAAGGCTGCGGGCAACCTAGCTGAGGAGAGCCGCAGGGGAGCCCAGGAGGCAGGCAGGGTGAGCAGCCTGTCCTGGGAGCTGCAGGGGAGAAGCACCTGCGGGGGAGAAGTGAGTTGCCCCAGGGCTTAAGCCGACTGTAGTCTCTCCCAACTGTAGACAGCAACATCTGGAGAAAGGGAGGTTTCGTCTGCCTTGCGAGCAAGTATAAAAGATAAACCCTGGCCCAGGGCCATCTTAACAGCTTTATGGGCCCCTGGTGTACTGGGGCCCCTACGACAACTACTCACAGGAATAAAAATGTAAATGATAAAATTAAATTATCGATAAAATCAATAACATCAAACATATATTTGCATGTTAGTATTAATAAAAAACACAGTAAAATGTAATAAATGTTGCTGTATTTATATGATACAAGGTGCATTGAAGGGTTAACGTACAGATTAGAATGGGGCCCCTATGCTCGTGGGGCCCATGGGCAAGCACCCATCAGGCCCATACGTTAAGACAGCCCTCCAGACCCAGGTGGGCCAAAATTTGCCTTTTCTCTGGGTTCAGGTGGGCCCGGTTCCTCCCCTTCCAGACCTTCACCGCCTCCAGTTCCTTTGGGAGCTCAGGAATAGCCTCGCCTCACTGACCAGGGACCCTCGCGGCTCCTTCTTAGTACCAGCAGTAGATGAAACCATCGGGTGAGGTCATTTGGGAGAATGCTGTCAGCACAGAATCATGTGATCTTGGTTTCATAATATCAGGGAGATGTCAAAAAGGAGCAGGAAGACCCCAACCCCCCATACGTTCCCCACGGAGTCCTCCATTCCCCTGCCTGGTCGGTCAGCCAATGCCATCCAGGCAATCCCCCAGTGCCCGGAGGCTGTGAGGGCCTGGAGGGAGAGGAATCAGCCCCCCATCTCTTGGAAGGTCAGGAACAGTCCTTGTGGGACCCCCTCTCTCTGAGGGTCCCTGCCCGTCTCCCCAAACCAGACGGGGTGGGTGCCTCCTGGTCCTCTCCTTCCAATATTGTCATCTGGGGAGATCCAGCTGCCCCTCCCCCTTTTCCACAGCAGTCCCGCCTCTCCCTCCATTATTTAGAGAACTTTCTCTAGGCCCTTTACGGAGTTGCTTGCAGTTTGATGAGATTAATAAAAGAAAGCACGTTTTCCTACTCGCAAATTGTGGGAAACTGAGAAAATTTAGGGGTGGGGAAGGAGCAATTGAGTGGGGGCGGAGTGTGGCATGTCCTCCGCGGGCGAGAGGTTGAAGGGGCACCTGCAGGTGAAGGTTGTGTCCAATGGCTCTTCTCCAAAGAGGGGCGAGGGTTTTTGGCATTGCGGGGACATGATTGCAAGGCCGGCAGGGGTTGCATGTTGTTGGCCGTGGCTGGTTCCGGCTACCTCCGGGTGCAGGGGAGCTGGGCAGGCGAGGGGCTGGAGTGACAGCTGTATGTTTGGCAAGGTGAGAGGGGAGCAAGGAGGCACAGCTGCCTGGACTGTCTCAGGGGCTAAGCAGGGATGCTGAGGGATGGGTGACCAGAGTGCTCGCTGCGGAAAAGCCAGCCAGCAGGGAAGGCTGTTTCCCCCAAAGAAAAGCAGGCCCTCTCCTTCGCTTACCCACCAACCCTTCTCAAAATCCCAGCTCCTCCTTTCCTTTTGCTCTGCCCCCACAGTTCCCAAACTCTGACAGCTCCGAGGCCTCTTGCCACACCCTGCTAGTCTAGCTAGAATGCTGTGTCGCCCTTCCCACAAGGGATGCTCTTTCTCCCCATTAGCCCAAGGGTTCAGCCCCACCGAGGCTCCCTCTGCTGCCCCCGTAGCTAAAGGATTCTGCAGCCCCGGAGAGGCTCTGGTTCCCCCCTCGCTCTTTGGACTCCAACCCCGCCGTTTGCGGACTCAGCCAGCCGAGCTGAAGGGCGAGAAGGAATCTGGGAATGCGCAGACCTGCTCTTTGTGGTGGCCTTTCAGCTCCACCATCACAGGAGGCTCTTTCTACCATCTGTCCATCTTCTCAAACCAATTGTCCCATCCCGCTAGATCCCTTTCTCTTCAACTGTGCCAAGGACCTCGATCTTCCCGGGGCTGATGAATGCTTCTAGGGATTTTACATTGGTTGTTGATGTAGATTACCTGGCTGGGTAATTTGAGAAGTTTGACAGAAGTAAGAAAGAGCCTCCTGTGTGGACGGAGCTGTTTGAATGGCCATCATGGAAAAGCTGTCTGCACATGCCCAGATTCCTTCTGGCTCTTCAGCTCTGCTTGGCTGCGTCCGCAAATGGGGTGGCTGAAGTCCAAAGGGCGCTGGAACCGGAGCCTCTCCGGCGCTGCGGAGTCCTTTGGTGGGGGCGGCAGAGAGGGCCTTGGTGGGGCTGACCCCTTTGGCTAATGAGGTAGAAGAGAGCCCCCTGTGGGAAGGGTGAGGCAGTGATCTGGCTAGAATAGTGGGGGGCAGCGAGAGGCCTCGGAGCTGTTCTAGTGGGCGAGGTTTCGAGCCGTTGGGCAGAGCAAAGGGAAAGGAGGAGCTGGAATTTTGAGAAGGGGGGGGCAAATGCAGGGAGCCCCGCTTTTCTTTGGGGGAAAGAGGCAGGAAAAGGCTCCCCTGCTGATGGCGGCTGGCTTTTCCGCAGCGCTCGCCCTGGTGGCCCATCCAGGTGGGACCTTCAGCATCCCTGCTTAGCACCAGAGACGCTCCGGGAGAATCGCGGATCTTTGGCCTCAAACTCGCTTCTCTCGTGGCTCCTCTACTGCCTTTCTCAGGCTCTTTGCCCACTCCTCACCTGCTGCTCCCCCTTTCACTCTTTCCCTCCCTGGCTTTAAGCCCCCTCCTCTTCCATAGCTCTCCTTCACCCACACACAACACGCACCCACAAAAACAACACCCAACAACCAACTTCCCACCTATGCCCAACCTCCCATTGACACGGCCACACCCACCCACTCACCCCCAAAACACTCTGCCCTTCCCAAACAAAAACTCCCCACCCTCGCCACGCATGCTTGTCCCTCCCCAAGTACAAAAGGCTCCTTCTGCTGCTGCGCCCCCCTGCGCATTTATTGCTCTAAATGGGGCTGCCCTTGAAAAGCATCCAGAAGCCCTAGTTGGTGCAAAATGCAGCAGCCCACATGGTTTTGTGCAGACCTTGTATGCACATGTGTCACCCCCTCCTGCGGGAACTGCATTGGCTGCCGATTTGCTTCGGGGTGCAATTCAGTGTGTTGGTTGTCACCTTTAAAGCCCTTCATGGCTTGGGACCAGGTGATCTGAGGGACCATCTCTTGCCAGTCACATCCACCTGACCCACTAGAGCGGGGAGGCAGGGAATGTTGCGGGTTCCATTTCCTAAGGAGATACACCTGGTGGGACCCAGAAGAAGGGCCTTCTCCATGGTGGCCTTCTCCATCCCTCTCTCTGGCCCCCCCTCTGACACTCTTTCAGAAGGCCCTCAAGACGTGGTTCTGCCAGCAGGCCTGGGAAACCCAGAGCGGGATGGAGCCCATTAAATGGCTGGTATGAGTGTGTACTGTTGCTGTGTGTGTGTGTTATTGTTTTATTTTTATTTTTTATTATTTTTATTTCTTTTATATTGTTTTTCTATTTCCTGTAAGCCGCCTTGAGGGACCATGAGCGAGGTGGCAGCAATATAAATTTTCCAAATAAATTTCAGGAACTGAGGACGAAAAGGTAACCATAAATATACATATATAATAGATGGGGTAAGCAGGAATATTCATAATTAGCAAGCATCAAGTCATCTTCCTGCCCATCTACTGTAACTATCCTCAAGAAAGAGTTATTGTGTAAATAAAAAAAAAAGTTGAATTGCCAAAGCAGTTTGGATAAAATGTAGTGAAAAACGATGGCATCAAGGTTGCCCCAGGCCCTTGCTCAGGCTCCCGCTGTTCTTCTGCCTCGCTGATGTCAGACTCCAGAGGCAGCAAAGAATTACCAGATGGCCTTGGCCCCCTCTCTGCTTCTGACTCAGAGCCCTCATCTGAGCCTTCCCCAGACTGCAGGACTGGCCCACGTTCCTCCCCAACCTCCTCACTGTCCAAATCTGCTGCCAGCTCTGTTGGCCACTGGTGGGTCACAACAATACCTTCCATGGATTCAAGTTCCTAGTAACCTAGATGCTCCCACCCTTATTCGCCCTGTTCTTGGGCCTGGATTGAACCCATTTGCCAAAGTCCAGACCATTCAGTTAAATGATGCGGATGCCTTTAGACAGGATCCCTCCCAACCTCCTCCTGGGGAGACTCTCAAGGTCCCCTTTCTCATCTTCTCCAGCCCTTCACAGATAAACCATGCTTAGAAGAGGAGCAGGGAAATGCTTTATGTACAAATTATAGTGTGGGAAATAAAAGGATCTGAATATCATTGGATGTTGCTATCTTAATTCTCTGGATGAGGAAAGGAAAAAAAAGAGAGTGGGAAGTTCTTAGAGGTAGACAACTAAGTAAAAACAACTCCAAAGTGAAATCCCAGAAGGCATTTGTAGTCAACACTTTCTGCAAAGAGGGCTTTATCAGAAAATCAGCAAATGAAGATTTGCTTCCCAGCCGAGAGAAAGTCAAACATGGCATTTCCAGCTCATTCTGGCACTCCAATGTTTCTCATGGAGGTTAACATGCAACATGCTTGAAGTTGGTTCCCACAGCTTCCCTCTTATCTCTTTTCCTACTCACACTCTCTCTCTCTCTCACATAAATAAATAAATAAATAAATAAATAAATAAATAAATAAATAAATAAATAATTAAATAAATAAGTAAGTAAATAAATAATTTTATTTCTATACTGCCCTTCTCCCGAAGGACTCAGGGCGGTGTACAGCCTATTAAAAGCACAAAGACAAACATCAGTTAAAAATAATTAAAATTATTAAATAATTTCGGCTCAGATTTAAAACCCCCAAAATTTAAAACACCCAATTTAAAAATCATTACATTGATAGCCCGGCCTGGTGGAACAGAAGGGTCTTGAGGGCACAGCGAAATACACGGAGGTATTTCGCTGAGGTAAATCTTACACATTTCTGGGGGCAGTTCATTCCACAGGGCAGGGGCTCCCACAGAGAAGGCCCTCCCCCTGGGTGTCGCCAGCCGACATAACTTGGCTGATGGCACCCTGAGGAGACCCCCTCTGTGGGAGCGGACTGGCCGGTGGGAGGCTGCTGGTGGCAGAAGTCGGTCTCGAAGGTACCCGGGTCCTATGCCATGGAGCGCTTTAAAGGTGGTAACCAACACCTTGAATCGCACCCGGAAGACCACTGGGAGCTAGTGCAGCTTGCGCAGGAGGGGTGTCAGATGGGCACAACGGGTTGTGCCCATAACCACCCGCGCGGCCGCATTCTGGACCAGCTGGAGCCTCCGAGTGCTCTTCAAGGGGATCCCCATGTAGAGAGCATTACAATAGTCCAGCCGGGAGGTGACAAGGGCGTGAGTGACCATGCGCAAGGCGTCCTGGTCCAGAAAGGGCTGCAACTGGCGAATCAGGCGAACCTGATAAAAAGCCCCCCTGGCCACGGCCGTCATATGCTCTTCTAAAGACAGCCGTGCATCCAGGAGGACACCCAGATTGCGAGCCCTCTCTGTGGGGGGGCAGAGATTCACTCCCAATAGTCAGCGATAGCACCAGCTGACTATATCGGGACGCCAGAAGCCACAGCCACTCGGTCTTGGATGGGTTGAGTCTGAGCCTGTTCCTCCCCATCCAGACCCGCACGGCCTCCAGGCAGCGAGACATCACATCAAGGGCATCATTGGGGTGGTCTGGGGTGGAGATGTACAGCTGAGTGTCATCAGCGTACTGATGGACTCTCACCCCAAAACCACGGATGATCTCACCCAGCGGCTTCACATAAATGTTGAACAGAAGGGGCGAGAGGACTGACCCCTGTGGCACTCCCCATGTGAGGCGCCTCGAGGTCGACCTCTGCCCCCCTGCCAACACAAACTGTGAACGGTCGGAGAGGAAGGAGGAGAACCACCGCAGAACTGTGCCCCCTATTCCTAACCCCCTCAACCATTGCAGCATGATACCATGGTCGATGGTATCAAAAGCCGCTGAGAGATCTAATAGGACCAGGACAGAGGAGCAACCCCTGTCCCGAGCCCTCCAGATATCATCCACCAATGCGACCAATGCCGTTTCTGTGCTGTACCCCTGCCTGAAGCCCGACTGGTACGGGTCCAGATAGATAGCTTCATCCAGGTGCCGGGGAAGCTGTCGTGCCACCACGCTCTCAACAACCTTCGCCACAAAACGAAGGTTGGAGACTGGACGGTAGTTAGCTAATTCAGGCGGGTCCAGGGAAGGCTTCTTGAGGAGGGGCCTCACCACCGCCTCTTTCAAGGCGGCGGGAATATAGACACTTTTAGCCAGTGGTGGTATTCAATTTTTTTAAATCAGGAGGCTCTCCTCACAGTCACTCATGCCCTTGTCACCTCATGGTTGGATTATTGCAACACGCTCTACATGGGGCTACCCTTGAAAAGTGTTCGGAGACTACAGTTGGTCCAGAATGCTGCTGCGCGAGCTATTGTGGGTGCACCTAGATACACCCACATTACACCAATTCTCCGTGAGCTGCACTGGCTCCCTATTGGTCTCTGGACGCAATTCAAGGTGTTGGTTATTACCTTTAAAGCCCTACATGGCTCAGGCCAGGCTATCTTCGAGACCGCCTTCTACCGCATAGCTCCCAGCAACCGGTAAGATCCACAGAGCTGGTCTCCTCTGGATCCCGTCAGCTAAACAATGTCGATGTCAGCGTCTCAGCACTGACATAGAATGGGAGGAGAAGCCTGAACTTTTGCCTGCTAAATCCCTTTGAAGATTCGGTCTCCTTGGAGATGGGGAGGGGGGAGACATTCCTGTGATCTGACGAAAAAGGAATCAGGAGAGTGACTTGGAAGATAGCCAATGAGAAGCAGAAAATTGGGGATCGGAAAGGGAGGGATTGGGGGGCGAAGGTCAGTACTGACCGCGAAGAGTCAGGATCAGATTGCTGTGCTCGAATAAAGAGAAAATTTCTTTAAAGATTGGCAGTTTGGAAGTTCATTTATTTTGAGATAGCATCGAAACCTGACAGACGGTCAGTACTGACAACTTTCCAAGCCAAACTGGCAAACCTCCAGCCCTCCAGCTCCCTGCCAGATGTTTGGACGGAGTGGCGCAAAGGTTCCGAAGCCATGGCAGAAAGTCAACTCTCTACTGAAAGCTTACTTCAAGTGGCTGTGAACCAGCCCCCCCCCTACTCCAGCCAGCTTGGATGCAACGGGGCCAACCCCTCCCCCAGCAAAGCTGCAACCCCCCCTTCTTCCACCACTGCCACAGAATTACCAAGGTCAGACGATCGTCCTCCAGCCCAAGAGAAGAAAAAATGATGAACCTTGGTGGACTTTGCCAAAATCTGCAGAAGCTGAGTTCCCCTTTCCAGACGCTAAAGGTAAGGGGAAGCCTCTGAGTGAATTGGGAAGGGCGAACTGGTTATGGGACTGGCAGCAGGCCAGACAGCAGAAAACTTCAAAGCTGCCACTCAAAAGCCCCATGGAGAAATTAAAGCAATATTTTGAATGTGCCATCAGACTGGAAGAGGGTCCATCCTGCAGGCCCAAAGAAAGGGGGAGGCCAGCCGACCCTGTTGAACTAAGTCACCATAGACGTGAGCGCAGCCCTCCCCCCTCCCACACCAGAAGGAAAGAAAATCCCAGTGTACATCCATGGGTTCCTCCTCTGCCCAGCAAGCATACCAGCCTAAGCAGGGCATCGCCCCCCCGCCCCCGAATGAGAGATGAGGAAGAAGCCCAATGGCACCCTAGACAGGCTCACAGAGCCCCGCTATGGGAGGAGGGGCCACCGAGGGCGGAGCCACCCTGGTTCAGAGGGAAGTTCGATGGGGATCCAGACCAGGTAGTGCAGTTCCTCGACGCAGCTGAGATCTATATCGAGCGCTACGGGCACCTTTATCCATTCCCCAGAGCCCTAGTCAGTGCCATTTTAGAAGGGCTGGAGGGAGAAGCAAAGAGTTGGTCAGCAGCCCTCTACAAGAATAGAGCCCCACAACTGCAAGATGCAGATGGTTTCTTGCAACTACTACGGGCTAGGTTCGAGGAGGCAGGGGAGGACCCCTATGTGGAAGACGAACTCAGAAACCTAATGCAGAGAGGGAAGCCCATCAAGGAGCACATTCATGAGTTCAGAAGAGTCATTGGCACCTTACCTCCCCTACCAGAGCGACTACTAGTGTATTTCTTCAGAACAAGCCTAGATAAGCGGATCGCCCAAGTGACCGCTTATCGGGACATCCTGAACCAACTTTCTGAATGGTTCCGGGTGGCGATGCAAGTTGAAAGGGGGCTGCGCACCAACGACATGCTAAAGCAACCAGAGGCCAGGGAAAGATACCAATCGGACCCGAGACCACATACCAGACGAGGAACCACGGCACTACAGCCTACCCAAAGGCCCTTTGTTCCACGGAGCCCAATGAGGTGCTACAGATGTGGGGGAATGGGCCATCTAGCAGCAGTGTGTGGAACCCCGGGCCCAAGGCCAAACCCACAGCCAAAGGCACGATGGGAACGGGGCCCCAAGCACACCACCGATGCGCCACGAAATCTCCCCCCAGGCACAGAGGTCTTTGCCCACCTGACCGAAACAAGGAGAGTCCCAGATGATGGAGACCAATCCCCCGACTCGTATGACAGCGAGGACGATGGTGAAGACGACCCAATGGTGAGTGGACCCATCCACCCTTTCCTTTTCCCCATACGTCTAACAGCCCCAAAAACAGGGACCCAAGAGACTTTCCAAGCCCTGATAGATTCGGGCTGCACTAGGTGCCTGATTAATCTACCCACAGTCCTAAAATTGGGGATCCGAGCTAAGAAGCTCAACAACCCAATTCGATTTGAGCAAGTTGATGGGACCCTAGTAGGCGGAGCTTACGCCACATACCTGACCGAGCCAGTGAAGCTAGAACTAGGGGATCACTGGGAGATGATCCGGTTCATAATAGCCCCCAAGATGACCGATCCAGTCATACTGGGACTTTCCTGGCTAGACAAGTGGGGTCCAATCATCTGGTGGCAAGAGGGGACCCACAGATTGAGGATAGCAAAGGTCCCCAACCTCTGCCGCTTCAACCAGGACAGACGCCCCCCACACTCGAGCCCCAACTTCTCCCGCCTGAACAAAAGAAGATGGCGCCGACACAAGGGCCCCTCCCGAAGGGCACTGCGAAGCAGCTGGGGGCCACATCCAACAGCTCCCATGAAGCAGAACAGATCCCAAAAGAGTACCAAGACCTAGCAGAGGTATTTAACGAGACCGAGTGTGACCTCCTAACCCCCCACCGCGATGCCGACTGCGCCATCAAAATCATCCCTGGGGCGAAACTACCTAAAGCTAAATTGTATGCCATGACGCCCCGTGAAATACAAGAAATGCAAAACTACATAGACAAGAACCTACGAAGGGGCTTCATTGAGCCAGCCAAACAGCAAGTCACAGCACCGGTCCTTTTCAAAGAGAAGAAAGACGGCTCTATGCATCTGGTAGTTGACTTTCACAATATCAATGCAGTCTGCGTACACAACCTATACCCCCTCCCCCTCATGAAAGACATGCTAGCCCACCTGGCCAAGGGGAAGATTTTCACCAAACTAGACCTCCGCGAAGCCTACTACCGAATAGCATCGAAACCTGACAGTCGGTTGGTGGGTCTGCGGGGGAGGGCCTTCTCTGTGGCTGCCCCGGCTCTCTGGAACCAATTACCTCCTGAGGTCCGGACCGCCCCCACCCTATTGGCCTTCCAGAAAGCGGTGAAGACCTGGCTTTTCCGGCAGGCCTGGGGCCGTTGATCTTGCTGCGGCGATCTTGCAAGACCCGGACATGGAATGGAGTGTATGGGTTTTTAATGTTTTCTTTTAAAAATTTTTTACGGGATATTGTTCACATTGTTTTTTTGCTGTAAGCTGCCCAGAGTCCCTAGGGAGTTGGGCGGCATAGAAATGCGACTAATAAATAAATAAAATATTTATAATACTATCACTATACGCTCCGACTATATCCAGGTTATACCGATTAGAATGGATTTTTTTTTTCTGATTTATTAAACAGAATGACTACAAAATTTATTTGGTAAGGGAAGAAAGCCAGAATCAGATTAAAAGTATTACAAGACACAAGAGACAGAGGAGGAATAGCCTTCCCGGACTGGGAGACCTATTACCAAGCAGCTGGCTTAGTCTGGATAAAGGAGTGGATAGAATTAGAAAATAAAAGACTCTTAATATTAGAGGGACATGATCTTCATATAGGGTGGCACACATTTCTATGGGGGGGGGGAAAACAGAGCACTCATGGATACTTCAAAAGACATGTAATTAGGAACTCACTCTTAACAATTTGGAACAAAATTAAGAAACATCACTATATAGGAGTACTGTCCTGGATCTCCCCAGAAGAAATATTAACACACTCAAATTTAGTAGACTAGTCCAAAATTATTAGATATAGGGATATTGTTAATGAGGGAGGAACTCTAAAAGCAAAATTGGAACAGGACTTAGGTAGGGAAATACAATGGTGGTCATACCTACAAATAAGATCAAAATATATTGAGGAGAGGAAAACGGATCAAATTAGAGTAGAACAAACCGACCTTGATAAAATTCTGTTAAAGAATGAACAAAAACTAATTAGTAAAATATACAAATTTCTATTACGGTATAAAATGGAAGAGGAAATTGTGAAAGAAATGATGATCAAATGGGCCCAAAATTTTAATTATCCAATAGAGTTGGAGAAGTGGGAGAAGATGTGGAAAACAAATATGAAATTAACAATCTCAACTGCATACAAGGAAAACCAGATGAAAATGTTTCACAGATGGCATCTTCCACCGGCAAGAATAGCGAAAATGTTCCCCAGCAATTCTCCGAAATGCTGGAAGTGTAAGATTAGTTATGGAACATTCTATCACCAATGGTGGACATGTCTGGTGGCAAAAAAAAATTGGAAGAAAATTAAAAATTGGATCGAAGAAATAATCCAGAATTCAATTGAGGGAAAACCTGAACAGTTTCTATTAGGGATATCAATAGAAAATTATACTAAAGAAACACAGTATCTCATACTACATATATTGACAGCGGCACGTATTATACTGTATATGTGCAATACTGGAAGAAAGAAGAATTACCACCAGATAAAGATATAGTTAAAAAGATTTTGGAATGCGCAGAACTGGATAAACTAACTAAAGAAATTCAGGGGAAAGAGGAAACCAAATACTATAAAGTGTGGAATAATTGGTATGAATGGCTGAAAAATAAGGAAATAAATTAAAGGAATGAAGAAGGGAAAGAGAAAAATGTGATAGATCAATTAACATGTTAGTAGAAATGAAATACAATAGGAGAAAAAGGCTGAATAAGTTAACATTATAATATATGTAAATATTAATATATAGCAAGAAATGGATCACTGTTAAGTAGCTGAAAAAGAAACTAAGATTCTTGTATATGTCTATGTATGTCTTTTTAACTATGTTTAAAATAAAGAACTGTTTTTTTTTTTAAAAGAAATGCAACTAATAAATAAATAAATAACCCAATTGGTGATGGAAACTTTGGAAAATCTCAACATCTGAAGGGAGCCAGGACAACAACCAAAAGGCGCGGAAAGGGCAGCAATCGCGGATGAGCAATCGCGGATGAGGCACCCCCCCTTTCTGGAGCCTGCCTATCGAGCAGATGGTGCAGCAGCAGCAGGAGAAGACCCAGCAAACCCTCCCCCCCCAGGCAGCACGCACACCGGCGCCCATTCCCAACCAGCCCCGAGTCCCGCAACTGGAAAGAGAAACTCCCTCCCTTGGGGTGAAGTTTGATGGGAATCCGCAACAATTAGGATTCTTTGTGGCACATGTGCTAACTTACATGCAAGAGTACGGGCGTGATTTCCAAACCCTGCATAATGCCAACACACCAGAACTGCGGAATTTCGACAGTTTCATTATTATTATTATTATTATTATTATTATTATTATTATTATTATTATTATTATTATTAATCAAATTTCTATACCGCCCTACTCCCGAAGGACTCAGGGCGGTGAACAGCCAAGATAAAATACAGATAATACAAATATTAAAAAATCCCTTAAAATTATTAAATATTTCGGCCGAAACACAGATTAAAACACCCAATTTATAAAATCACGAATTAAAAAATATAAAATTTAAAAGATGGGAGTTAGGCGAGGCCAGCTTGCTGAAATAGAAAAGTTTTGAGAGCACGGCGAAACGTGCGCAGGTCCGGGATCTTCCGTATCTCTGGGGGGAGCTCGTTCCAGATGGTAGGTGCCCCCACAGAGAAGGCTCTCCCCCTGGGGGCCACCAGTCGACACTGTTTGGCCGACGGCACCCTGAGGAGCCCCTCTCTATGGGAGCGTACTGGTCGGTGAGAGGCTATTGGTAGCAGAAGGCGGTCTCATAGATACCCCGGTCCGATGCCATGGAGCGCTCTAAAGGTGGTAACCAAAACCTTGAAACGCACCCGGAAGACCACCGGGAGCCAGTGCAGCTCCCGCAGGAGGGGGGTCACATGGGAGCGCCACGTCGCTCCCATAACCACCCGCGCGGCCGCATTCTGGACCAGCTGGAGCCTCCGGGTGCTCCTCAAGGGGAGCCCCATGTAGAGAGCATTGCAGTAGTCCAAGCGGGAAGTAACGAGAGCATGAGTGACCGTATTTAATGAGTCCCGATCCAGAAAGGGACGCAACTGGCGAATCAGGCGGACCTGATAAAAAGTCCCCCTGGCCATGGCCATCATGTGCTCTTCTAAAGACAGCCGTGAGTCCAGGAGGACACCCAAGTTGCGAACCCTCTCCGTGGGGACCAATGACTCGCCCCCAATAGTCAGTGATGGCACCAACTGACTATATCGGGATGTCGGAAACCACAGCCACTCGGTCTTGGATGGGTTGAGCCTGAGTCTGTTTCTCCCCATCCAGATCCGCACGGCCTCCAGGCACCGGGACATCACTTCAAGGGCATCATTTGGGTGGTCCAGGGTGGAGATGTACAGCTGAGTATCATCAGCGTACTGGTGGTACTTCACCCCGAAACCACGGATGATCTCACCCAGCGGCTTCACATAAATGTTGAACAGAAGGGGCGAGAGGACCGACCCTTGTGGCACCCCACATACAAGGGGCCTCGGGGTCGACCTCTGCCCCCCTGTCAACACAGACTGCGACCGGTCAGAGAGAAAGGAGGAGAACCACCGTAGGATAGTGCCCCCCACCCCTAACTCCTCTAGCCGGTGCAGCATGATACCATGGTCGATGGTATCAAAAGCCGCTGAGAGGTCTAATAGGACCAGGACAGAGGAACAACCCCTGTCCCGAGCCCTCCAGAGATCATCAACCAACGCGACCAATGCCGTTTCCGTGCTGTACCCAGGCCTGAAGCCTGACTGGAATGGATCCAGATACGACGATTCATCCAGGTACTGGGGGAGCTGTCGTGCTACCACACTCTCAACAACCTTCGCAACGAAGCGAAGGTTGGAGATTGGACGATAATTTGCCAACACTGCCGGGTCCAGGGAAGGTTTCTTGAGGAGAGGCCTCACCACCGCCTCTTTCAAGGCGGCAGGGAAGACACCCTCACTCAAGGAAGCATTTATAATCCCCTGGAGCCAGCCTCGTGTAACCTCCCGAGAGGCCAGCACCAACCAGGAGGGACACGGGTCCAGTAAACATGTGGCTGCGCTCAGTCTGCCCAGTATCCTGTCCACGTCTTCGGGCGTCACAGAATCAAACTCTTCCCAGATAATACTCACAAGACCTGCCTCTGTCCTCCCCGCTGAATCTACCCAGTCAGAGTCCAGATGTTCCTGAATCTGAGCGATTTTGTCATACAGATACTGTACAAAATCCTCGGCTCTACCCTCCAAGGGGTCCTCCCGCACTTCCTGGTGGAGCAGGGAGCGGGTCACCCTAAACAGGGCGGCCGGGCGATTATCTGATGACGCAATAAGAGTGGCAAAATAGTTATACTTCGCCACTTTTATCGCCACCAGGTAGGTCTTAATATGAGACCTTACCAGTGTTCGGTCAGATTCAGAATGGCTGGCCCTCCAACCACTCTCCAGGCGTCTTTTCCGGCGCTTCATCTCCCTCAGCTCCTCGGTGAACCAAGGAGCCAGGCGAGATCAACGCCGGGTCAGAGGCCGCAAAGGCACGACCCGATCCAAAGCTCCAGCAGCCGCCCTATCCCAGGCGGCCACCAGCTCCTCAGTCGAGCCGTGTGCCAGAGCCTCAGGAAATGGCCCAAGCTCCGTCTGGAACCTATCAGGATCCATCAGGCGCCTGGGGCAGTACCACCTCAATGGTTCCGTCTCCCTGCGGCGGGGTGTGGCGGTTCGAAGGTCAAAGAGAAGGAGGGAGTGATCTGACCATGACAAGGGCTCGATCACTATATCCCCTATCTCAAGATCACTCAACCACTGACCAGAGACAAAAACCAGGTCTAGCGTGTTTCCCCCCGTGTGAGTAGGGCCATGAACTAACTGGGTCAGGTCCATGGCCGTCATGGAAGCCATGAACTCTCGAGCCACCTCAGACGCCTCACCGACGGATGGCAGGTTAAAATCCCCCATGACCATAAGCCTGGGGGTGTCAACCGCCACCGCGGCTATAACGTTGAGCAGCTCAGGCAGGGCTGCCGTCACGTGGCAGGGAGCCAGGTACGTAACCAGCACACCCATCTGCACCCCATGACCCCACTTCACAAGGAGGGACTCACAACCAGCCGTCTGAGGAACAGTGACCTCCCTCGGACCAAGACCTTCTCTAATGACAACCGCCCTGCATGATGGCCCTGCAACGCCGGTTTGAGGACCCACTAGCAGATCACAAAGCACGCGACTGCATTAAGGCAGGGGCGACGGCCAGTAGCAGAGTATACTGAAGAATTCCGGGACCTCGCGTGCTGGTCTGCTGGTCTGCATCTTCATCCCCAAGTGCTACATTATCCTTCTGAGGCCAGACCTGAACACAAAGGAGCATCTGAAAGCCAGAATCGATTTAAAAACATGAACTATAACACTATTATGATATTTCAAGTGTTGTTAAAGTTTCTTTTATTTGAAAAAAGATTTTCTTTCCACTTAGATAGTATACAGGAATTAAAGAAAAAATATATGGATATATTTCTTGTAGTTCCCTTCCCTTTCACCTGAATAAATCTTGCTGAGAAGGTCAATGAACCTGACACTGTTTAAAAAAATCATTTGAGCCATTGTTCCTACTGACAGAGGGCTAAAAGCAGTGGTGGGATTCTGCCGGTTGTAGGCGGTTCGGCCAAACCGTTTGTTAAATTGCTGGCTTGCCCCGCCCCTTGCCCCGCCCCTTGCCCCACCCCTCTGCACCACTATTTATTGCCAATAAATAGTGGTGGGCGAGGGGCGGGCGAGCCAGCAATTTAACAAACGGTTCGGTGTTTTTTTGTAATTTTATTGGCCCGCGGAGCTTCAGCATAGGCTAATTAGCCCGTTGATTAGATCAGCCTCCCGAGTCTCAGCTGATTTGCTCTCAGCTGTTTTGCTCAGGGCTCTGCTGCTTGCTTGCAAAGAGTGCTGGAGCAGATTTTTTTTCCCCTAGCTATGCTGAAAAACAAAACTGAAAGTAAAGCAGGCTGTTGGCTTTGCTGTTGCTGCAACGTTGGAAAATTAGGCAGGCAGATTTCTTTTCTTTTTCCTCACCAAAAAAGGTAGGTGCAAACAATGGGAAATTTAGGGGAAAAGAGGAGAGTTCAAGATTTTAAAACACAAAAGAAAAAAAGCTCTATTTAACTAGGGAATTGTAATAATTGAGATACTATTAATTATATATTGTGTTGAAAGCAGAAATGGTTAAGTTGTGGTTTGGAGGAATATATGGGGGAAATTATTTGGTTTATTATTATTGGTAAATATAATTAATTGATTTGTAAGAAATTGGATTGCATGGAAATAATTGGAATATTCATGTTCATATTGATTAATATACAAAAAAGATAGTTATATTGAAGCGGGATTTACTAATCCCAATCAGTACCTGTAAATAAGTCAGGAGACAAGACCACGGAGATCCAGAGAAAACAGGTTTATTGAGTATTGCTAGCAATAGGCCCAGTGCAGTCACCTGCTGAGGACTGAGCCCCGAACTACGCCCTAAGACAGACTTTATAGTTTCCTGAGATTTGAAAGTGACATAGCATATTCAGTTCCGCTTATAGATAATACATTGTGTATACAGATAGATAAATCTAAGAGAGATTCACTGGAAAAGTACAAAAGCAGAAGTTTATAGTTTTGTGATACATATTCCATATATGGGTATATCTTACATCTTACCCAATACATTCCAGTAATACAACTTGGTACATCTTGTGGTTACAATGGTTACAGCAGAAGGGTACAAATGCCCAGTTCCCTTTTAGGCATACAGAAGTAGGAGAAAGGGCGTTATGATTCTATCCTTTATATAAAAGTGCAATAAGCAATATAAATGTGATTATATACCATTGGGTTGAGGGGGCTCCCCTTCATTCCCCCCTGTTGAGACTTAGCCAAGTAATGCAATTACTGCGAAGTTTCACATATGGGGTTATCTCCTTCCATATCGATAAGTTTCTGATATTCCCACCAGGCCATAACTTGGGCTGTAGCCTTTTTCTCAACCAATAGAGATAGAGTGCTGGTAATTGTGCGAATAAAGATAGGGAGAATGCAGGGCAAAATAACACATCCAGCCGCAATGAGGCCAATGAGAGCGACTATAGCTTGCAACCCCGGCAGTTTCGGGAACCATCCCGAGAAGGCATCTGCCAAGTTGAAGCCTCTCCATGTCTGAACAGGGACATGTGCGATTTTGACCATTTTATCAGTGATTTCCTTAATAACATGACCACTATCATCAATCTCAATGCAGCAGTTAGTGAGATTGAACTTGCCACACACACCTCTCTCTTTAGCTAACAAATAATCTAAAGCAAGGCGATTCTGCATAATATAGGTACGTGACTTGACACTTTCCTTTGCAAGCTTAGTAAGACCCTTAACTGTTTCATTAGTTATGATTTCAACCACGGCCTGTAAACGAATGAGGCGATTGAGAAGATATATAGGGGTACGGTAGCCCCACATGCCATCTTCTGCCCATGTGGCCGGTCCATAGTATTGTATTATCCTCTCAGGTGGCCATTCTTCCTCCTGGAATTTCTGCGGGCCTCCAACATTGACCTTCTCAATAAGAGAAGTGTCGACATGTCGGCGGTTCCTAATGAGGTTCCCAATTTCATCATAGACAGGTACTCCAAGGACCTGTCGTTGACGAAGGGGAAGCAAGAAGAATCCAGGGCGGATGATACCAAGTACACAAGAGCCACACCAACCGGCAGGGAGTTCAGCATAAGCAAAAGCACCACACAACCAATACATACCGTCAGGAGCCAACCAAGCAAGAGTCTTGTTCAGAGGGTCTAAGATATATCTCTGCATAAGTTGTACCCTCTCCAAGGCCGTGTCCTCGGTGGTGTAGGTTCTATTGATACCAGACCACCAGGTACCATTGTTCCAGGCGGAGCGGCAGCGAATAGATCCAACATAGAAACAGCCTTTGGTTCGATTTGTAGTGTAGCAAACAGATCCCACGAGATTGGAAGTGAGAGCCCACGTACCATCCTTACCCGGAGTAGCAGTGAGATTATTGCGTTGTTCCATCTCCAAGACAGTGGAATAATTAAGCTCCTGGGCTTCCCATGGCCATTTATCACCCATGTTGGTTCCTCCACACACAAAACAATTAGAAACATTAAGGGTATGAGCAATGTCCTCCGCCAGGTGGACAAAAGTGTTATGTACCTGGGCAGGGAAATCAGGAATGTTAAGCTTAGCAATTTCTTCATAGAAAGACCAGAATAAATGTTTGGTGTCACCTCGAGATCGGGCCCGTTTGGTAAACTTAATCCTGATTTTAGCTCCTGGATCCCTACCTCTACCATTAATTTGAAAACCATAGTCAGCATAAGCTCCATCCCTATTCAAGGACCAAAGGGAATGATGGAAGGTAAGGATTACAGGATTACATTTACCCAAAGGACAGTTACTGGTAGCCACTCCAGTACGAAGGGAGATAGCCTGATTACCGTCCGTGTTGGTGATGCAACTCCAATAAGGGCACCAATTATAGGTGTCAGCGAGGTGACAGTCAGGTTTTGACTTGGTTTTAAGACACATATACTTACTATTGAACATATACTCCCTTTCCCAATCTAAACCTCCACATCGGGTTTGGTAATAGCCTCCTCTATTAATAAGGTTGCAAGCATCAAAAGTCAGGGTCAGGGATTGCTGTCTGATAGAAGTGAAATTTGAAGCAACTAATTCCAAGCCGGAGCCTCCCATGTGATAAAGGTGGACTGCATGTTCAGTCCACCTGGTGATCTGTGAAGGGTCATAGCATTGCACCGTTGCCTTCTTGTCCCTGCACCTCCTATAGACCGTGCTATTCAGAGTGCATGATGACAGCTCAGAGAGGCAATCATCAGGTTTAGCAGTGTGGTAAATTAATGTCTTGCTAATTACCTGATCTGATCGAGTAGTGACAATGCATTCTGTGCACGAGGGTGGCGTCAGGTCACGCGGTGGTGGCCTTGGTTTGGCCACCGGCGGCTTGGATTTAGTAAGGGAACCTATAAGATAACAATAAGGAAGGCCATTAAGAACACAAATTTTATATTTCCGATTGTCCCGGACACATGTCGGCCCAGAGTGGCACATTGAAGTATTCAGTGGGGTGTAAAGGAAGGAAGCGTCTCTCATACAAGGGGCACAGTTTTGTGTGTTTCCTTCTAAGTAGCAGTATATCCCCTTTGTCCCATTACATCGTTTGAAAGTTTGTTGATTATTCATACAGGTAGTTAGGTCGAACTGGGTGCACGAGGAAGGTTTTCCAAACTCGATCCTAAGGGTCTGTTTGTCCCTTTCCTGACAATTGCAAGGGCCTTTCCCTAATGGCACATCTCGTGGCGGTCTCTGCTTACCATATTCAATAAGACGGAAAGGACGTATGAGGTGGCATTTAAATAAAGGGACATCGTTACAGCGAAGGAATTGTTGATCCCTGTATCTACAGGGAGAAAGATAACCTGTAGAGCAATTTGGAGTATTAAGGAGTGTAAAAGCAAAACGCCTTCCTCCCGAAAGAGGCAAGAAACAATCAATACATAGGGGAAGTTCCATGGCAGTAGCTAGGGAACGGGGTTTCTGTCTAGGGCTCAACACCGGATCGTATAACACCGGGTCATAGAATGGACCCGGCGTCAGAGCTAGTGTCGGGGCTGGTGTCGGTTTTTCCTCCAACCAAGTCCAGACGTCATCATCTGTAGGTATGAGATCTCCTTCTTCAATGGGATTAAGAGGACCCTCCAAGTCCAAGCTCCCCTTCCCCCCTGTTCCGAGCAGAACGCGATAGAGATAAAGGGCGTTAATGACAATACTAACAAACAAAAAAAACAACAACAACCCAAATGGAAGGCATTAGGCCGCGGCGAATACAAGCGGTCTCACGCATACGCTGGGCAGCATCCATCCTCCCGATGCCGTCTGTTCCGGTCCCGCAAGGCTCTCTCCACGGTAGGGGTAACCTTAAGTGTATAGCGAAAAGACTTTAATCCTATCACCAAGTAGTGTGCGAGAACGTCTTCAATGATTTTTACGTCACACTCAAGCAAACACCCGGTACATAAAACACAGTCAATACAGTGAGCGCAGCAACAGCATTCACATCCACAATTACAAAACCAACACATGAGAGATGAAAAATGTTTTACAAGGGGACCTGCCGCCCAGAGCGAAGGGTGTAGCGAACGTCGTTGCCCGTGCGATGGGTGTCAGCTTCCGGAGTAACACCTGCAGGGGTTCCAACTTCAGCTCCCGTTCGTAGAGGGACAGCTTCCGGGGTGTCACCAGAAGGGGAAGCCAGTGGTGAGGACCGCCCACGACGAAAGGTGATGCGTAAAGGCTGCGCTGGGTTGGGTTCGACCCGCCAGGAAGACGGCGCGGCAACCTTGACTCGTGACCAATGGATCCAAGGCTTAATTTCAGCAACTTTAATAGCAAGCGGAGAAGTCATGATTACAGAGAAGGGGCCCCTCCACTTAGGACAAAGGGGTTCCCGTTTCCATTCCTTAACCCACACCTCCTGACCCGGTGAGATGTTATGGGTAGGGGTTACTAATAGGTGAGGACAGGAAGACAAGACATAATCTTGGAGCTTATGAACCATTTGATTCAGCGATTGGAGCTGTCTAAACTTAATAGCGTCCCCCACCTGGGCCTCAGAAGACACATTGGGCCGAACCAAGTTGGGGATTCGGCCATAAAGTAATTCAAAAGGGGAAAGAAGCAAATCTTTGCGAGGAGTACAACGTACAGCAAACAGAGCCAGAGGCAAAGCATCCGGCCACTTTAGGTGCGTTTCCTGACAAATTTTGGCCAGTTTATCCTTGATAGACCTATTAACCCTTTCTACAAAAGAACCGCTGCTAGCGTGGAAGGCACAATGAAGGCGCCAGTGAATGCCTAACATAGAAGAAATCTTTTGTGTAGCCTTGTGAATAAACTCAGGGCCATTATCTGACGAAATTTTAGAGGGTAGGCCATAACGAGGAATGATCAGCTGCAAGAGGGCCTTAGTAACCTCAGAGGCTTTCTTGGTGTGAGTGGGAATGCATTCTGGCCAACCCGAGTAAGTGCAGATAATGACAAGCAAAGCAGAGTATGAACCAGAGCGGGGCATATCGGTAAAATCAATCATAAGTGAGTCAAAAGGAAAATCTCCTCTAGGCTGGTGCCCCTGCGGAGGCTGGGGTCCAGTCCTAGGGTTGTTAGCTGCACAAGTGTGGCACCTGGAGCAGACGTTGGCAGCAATGCTGTGGACCTTGTTAATATACAGTTCACGTAGCAAAGCATGTGCCAAGGCAGTCTTGCCTAGGTGCAACTGTTGGTGAACTTGTGTGACCACATCCCAAGCCAGGTTGCCCGGGAGGAAAACGCGAGAATCCGGTAGGACCCACCAGCCCCCCTGTAGGGAAGCGTCAAGTTCATGGGCTTGGGCAATTTCAAGTGTGCTGTAGTGTGGCTGAATGGAGTCGGGGGGGTTCCACAGGGTTAGACAGTGAGCCTGTAGTGTGTAAGGTTTAGAAGCAGCAAGGCAGGCCTCCTGGTCAGCCCTGTGGTTACCCATTTGTGTGTCAGACGGTGATTTCTGGTGTCCTCTACAGTGCATGACAGCCACCTTGTGAGGGGCCCAGACACTGTCCAGCAGACGGAGAATCTGAGGACCATACTTGATGTCCTTTCCCCCTGCGGTAATAAGTCCTCTTTCTTTATACAATGCCCCATGTACTTGGACAGTCAAAAAAGCATACTTCGAGTCAGTGTAAATGTTAACCTTCAGATCCTTAGAGAGTTCAAGGGCCCTGGTCAAAGCATGGAGTTCTGCCAACTGTGCACTAGTCCCAGGAGGGAGGGGCTCGGCTTCCCAGACATCTGTCAAGGTGACGACAGCATATCCAGCCTTGCGAACACCATCCTGGAGAAAACTAGTGCCATCAGTGAAAAGCGTGTAGTCAGGATGAGAAAGTGGAACATCTGACATATCGGGGCGGCTAGCATATGTTTCCTCAATAGTTTGAATGCAATCATGGGTGGTGTCAATATCGGGCTCAGGGAGGAGGGTTGCAGGATTCAAGGAAGTGGATTGCTTTAAAACAATCATGGGGTTGTGTGTTATCAAGCCTTGGTATTTAAGCATTCGGGGATTGGTTAACCACAAATGGCCTTTTGTTTCCAAGACAGCCTTCAGGGCATGAGGGGTTTGGATTTCAAGTTCTTGTCCAAAGGTTAGTTTGCTGGCCTCCTGAGTAAGAAGAGCAGTGCCAGCAACAGCCTTCAGACAAGCAGGCCAACCCCTGGCAACAGGATCCAGCTGCTTGGAAAGATAGGCCACAGGGCGATGCCAGGTGCCCAACCTTTGGGTTAAAACCCCAACCGCAACATTCTGCTTAGTATCTACAAATAACTGAAAAGGTTTTTCTAAATCGGGCAAGCCTAAGCTGGGGGCTTGCATAAGAGCATGTTTTAAACTTGTGAAACTTTTCTGTTCCTCTTTTTGCCAGAGGAGTGGCTCACGGTCACTGCCTCTGGTTGCCTCGTATAGTGGTTTAGCAAGGAGGCTAAAATTGGGAATCCAAATGCGGCAGAACCCAGCAGCCCCCAGAAACCCCCGGAGATCCTTCTTGGTCCGAGGAGTGGGGAGGCGGCATATGGCTTCTTTTCTTTCATGACCCAAGGTACGTTTCCCAGGCTCAATATCATAGCCTAAGTATCTGACTTTTTGCAAAACCAATTGTGCCTTTTTCCGAGAAGCCTTATAACCCAAGCGCTGCAAGAGGTGTAACAGGTCGGAAGTGTTTTCCCAGCAGATGTCCTTTGACTGGCCGGTGACCAAAAGGTCATCTACATACTGTAAAAGGACGTCTGGTTCCGGGAGGTGTAGGGCATCCAAATCAGCTGCAAGGGCATTACCAAACAGAGTGGGGGAGTTCTTGAAACCTTGAGGCAACCTGGTCCAAGTATACTGTTGTTTACGACCAGTAGCCGGATCTTCCCACTCGAAAGCGAAGAGGTGCTGGCTCTTTTTATGAACAGGGATGGTAAAAAAGGCATCCTTAAGGTCAATGACCGAAAACCATGACGCAGTCTGGGGAATTAATCCCAGAATTACGTAAGGGTTTGGGACCAGAGGATGTATGGTTACTGTTGCGCTATTAACGGGCTTTAGATTCTGAACCGGGCGGAAACGGCCATCCCCTTTTGGAATGGGCAAGATAGGGGTGTTCCAGGCCGATTCAGTAGGGACCAGAATACCATGAGCCAGATAAAGATCAATAACCTTTTGAATAGCTTGCATAATGTGCCTCGGGTAAGCCCTCTGACGAAGGCGAACTGGAGTTTTGGCAGGGAGCTCCTCGACAATGATGGGAGTCTGATGGCTAGCAAAACCGGGGGGGTTGTCCTCTGCCCACAGCAAAGGGACATTAAAGTCCTCCCATCCGGTATTCCCTTCAACTTCCTGCAGAACCATTAGACGCCATGCTTCCTCCTGTGGGACGTCCATAGAGACCTGGCCATACGTCATGGTTGCAGAGCCATCATGGTCAAAAGAAATCTGAGCCCGTAATTTGCATAGCAGGTCTCGTCCCATAAGAGGAAGGGGGCATTCAGGCATGTACACGAATTGATGGGTTATTGTTTTACCCCCAGTGTGACAAATTAGGGGATTGAGGAAAGGGCGTTGAATTGGTTGGCCTGTGGCCCCCTGGACCGTGATGGTATGCGGGGAGGGCTTAGCTAAGGGTTTGGTTATGACGGAACGGGTGGCCCCTGTGTCAACTAGGAAGGAAATGGGCTTGCCTCCAACAGTTAATCTGACCATAGGTTCTGGGAGGCGGGCTGAACCCGGTCTGTTTCACTCCCATTCCTCGACTTCAGCTAGACCGATGAGGGGGGTGTTAAACGTCCCACGTCCCCTCCCTCGAAAGGGTCTGCCTCGTCCACCTCGGTCTTTTCCAGCAAAGCCTCCACGGTTTCCTTCATTGACACGTTCCTTTTCCCTGTCGGGACATTCTCCTCTCCAGTGGCCAGTCCTTTTACATATGGCACACTGGTTAGGCGCCAGGGGTCCCCCTGACCCCTGACCCCGATTCCAACCTAGGGGTCCCCCTGACCCCTGGCCCCGATTCCGCCCCAGGGGTCCCCCTGACCCCTGGCCCCTTGAGCCTCCGCCCATTCGTGGCCCATCCCGGGGCGCAGGTCTGGCCATTAGGGCAGCAGCGAGCAGCTCTGCTTTCTTATGCATTTTCTGCTCCTGTTTCTTCTCCTCAATCCTATCTCTATTTGCGAAAACCTTTCTTGCAACCTCCATCAGCTCACTCATTGATTTCCCAAGCGCTCCCTCTAACTTTTGTAATTTCCGCCGTATGTCAGGGGCAGATTGAGAGATGAAGGCCATTGCCAACATGCGAGCATTTTCGGGTTGTGTGGGGTCAATGGGAGTGTACATGCGGTACGCATCTAACAGCTGGGCATAGAAGGCTTCTGGGGCTTCTTCGGCACCTTGGATCACCAAAGAAGGCTTTGACATGTTGGTGGTGGGTTTCCCCGCCGCCTGGATTGCCTGCACAACAAGGCGCTGGTAATCTTGAAGGGACCTTAGGTCCTCTATCTTATAGGGGTCCCATCTTGGATCCTCGGAGGGGAAATTCTTAGCCACCCATCGGTCAAATGTGTCTTGGGCTGGCGTTGTACCTTTTAAAATTTTAAGAGCTGCATTCCGAATCTTTTCCCTCTCTTCAGGATTAAAGATGGTAGCCATCAGTTGCCGTAGATCCCGCCATGTTGGATTGTGGGTATCTACAATAGTTTTGACCAAATCCGTGACCTCTGATGGTTTGTCACTAAACGGACCATAATGCATTTTCCAATTTAAAAGGTCCGAAGAAGTGAAAGGGACGTGTTGAAACACAGAGACTATCACGGGCGCTCTGTTTGGTTCAACCACAGATTGGTCTACCCTTCGGAGGGGATTCAGGAAGGCCACACCACCCTCAGCCAGATCATCTTCCTCACCCCGTTCGGTGTGCTTTGAACGAGTTTGCTCAGCTATGGGGCCTTCCCTTACTTCAAGAGGCAATGGTTCTCCCCCCACTGCTCCTTCTAACTCATCCCTGGGGGGGGTCACCCATTCGCTCTTCCGGGCTTCTTGTTCCTTTGGGCGAGCCCCCAACTCCACCCCATCCGAACTGGTTTGAGCGGAGCGGTCAACTGGGGTCGGTACCCCAGGGGAGTCAGGGATGCCCAAGTCATCCAAGGCTCGCAAAAAGGTATCAGCTCCTACTCCTGTGCTGCTGGACGCTGATGAACTGGCCCTAGGGCTTATTTGGTCATCCCCGCGTGGAACATATGGTGGTGGACTGGGTAATTCCTCGGGGGAGCTGGGGAGAATTGGGGCCTTGGCTTCTCCCTTCTTGTGTGGCAAAGTGCGGGAGACTAACAGCCTGCACCTTGTGGCTTTGCATTTTTGTAGCCATTGGGGGGGGTGTTGTACCAGATTAAGCCAGACATCGATATAAGGGGCTTGGTCCGGGTGTCCTAACGTAGGGTGGAAAACCCTCTGGTGTACTCGCAGTACAACCCCTGGGTCCAAGGACCCTGTCTCTGGCCAGTCAACTTTAAAGTCTGGCCAGTCCACCTCACAGAAAACCCTTAGCCTTTGCCTGCTCCACCTTATGCCGTAGTCTTGGCTAATGTAGGCATCCTTAAAATGCTTTAACATACATTCCAAAGGGGTAAGTGGCGTACTTCCTCCTCCACCCATCTTCCACCCAGGGCACCAGACAAGACAATTAGGAAAAGGGGTTTGAGAAGGAGGTAAGGGGTCCGTCCTTCCCAGAGAAACACCAAGGGATCTCAATCACACTTCCCCGGCTGCCAGTCCCGGACTCTCAACGGCCACTGAACAGAACCGCGGGGAACACTCACACCAGTCACACCAGACAAACCTCCCACCTTTAACCTTTAGGGAAGGGTGCCCTCTGCACCTGTTATATAAGACAAACTTCCCTTAGCCTTGAGGGGAGGGTGATCAGGCCTTCCCCTATCTACAGGCTAATAGTTATTACCTCTTCCCAGGGACCCAGATACTTGCCTGCAGGCTTCTTTTCTTTTCCTTCCAGCTGGATTGAAGTGTTCCTGGTCTCTTGGTCTCCCTCAAGTGGTTCTTGGAGGCGTCAACCGAGGCTGCGAAGGGGCCGGCTCCACAGGGAAGTCCCTCAGACTAAAAGATGTCCGATGGCGCCTGGGATGGTTCCCCGAGCCTCCGAGACCCTCCCACAGCGTGGTGACGGTCCAGAGGAATTTAAAAATTCCGTTGCCTCCTGGCTGGCTCGCCAGAAATGAAGCGGGATTTACTAATCCCAATCAGTACCTGTAAATAAGTCAGGAGACAAGACCACGGAGATCCAGAGAAAACAGGTTTATTGAGTATTGCTAGCAATAGGCCCAGTGCAGTCACCTGCTGAGGACTGAGCCCCGAACTACGCCCTAAGACAGACTTTATAGTTTCCTGAGATTTGAAAGTGACATAGCATATTCAGTTCCGCTTATAGATAATACATTGTGTATACAGATAGATAAATCTAAGAGAGATTCACTGGAAAAGTACAAAAGCAGAAGTTTATAGTTTTGTGATACATATTCCATATATGGGTATATCTTACATCTTACCCAATACATTCCAGTAATACAACTTGGTACATCTTGTGGTTACAATGGTTACAGCAGAAGGGTACAAATGCCCAGTTCCCTTTTAGGCATACAGAAGTAGGAGAAAGGGCGTTATGATTCTATCCTTTATATAAAAGTGCAATAAGCAATATAAATGTGATTATATACCATTGGGTTGAGGGGGCTCCCCTTCAATATAACTAATTGATTTATATTAAAATGTTGAATTTATATTAAACAACTGTAATATTACATAATTAACCAATGTGAGGATGGATATAAAATAGATGACAATGGGAAGGGGTATAATATAGAATAGAAGGGGAAAATTGAATTTGATTAAGATTAGAGATGAGGATGAAGGGTAATATTGGTTTTTTACAAAAATAGATGAGGAATAAATATGGCAAAAAGGAAATATAGAAATTGTAAATTTAATTGAAATGACTAAACACTGTTTAAATTTGTGAGCCGGCCAAATACTCTGTTCAAAGAAAATACATTGTATGTTTGTATGAGTGTTTCTAATTATTGCTATTTATTCATATTTGTTCTCTTTTATTCTTTAAAGTTTAACAATTCATTCTTTATCTTAATATCTTTATATTTGTTTGGGGTTGCCTTTCTTCCTTTTCATCTTTTTTATTGTACAGCAATCTTTCTCCTCAAACCTACCACCTCTCTCTTTTCTTTCCTTCTTACTTTCTCTTCCCCCCCGCTTCTTCTCCTCCCTACTTCCTCTTCCTTTCTCCTTCTCCTCCTCTCTTCCTCCCTCTCTTACCCTCACTCCTACTCTAATTTCCCTTCCTTCCTCCCTTCTCTTCCTTCCCTCTCTCTCCTTCTTTCTTCCATCTCTCTTCTCCTTCCTTCATCCCTCTCTATTGCTGTATCCTTTTGTGCATATGGATTACTCAGAGGGCTGAAAAAGTTATTTTTGACTGGTCCTTGCACTTTTGACCAGTCCTCGAACTTATGACTGTCCTCACATTTTACGTTTTGCGCCCTATCTTGTCACCGTGGTGAAGACAAGTAGTGATGAAATGACTGACACAGTTGTTAAGAATGCCACAACGGGCATAAATGTGAGGATGGTCATAAGTGTGAGGACCAGTCAAAAGTGCGAGGACCTGTCAGAAATAACTTTTTCAGCCCTCTGAGTAGTCCCTATACACATAGCCATGGTCACCCGGTCACATGACCAGCTAGCCACGCCCATCCAGTCACATGACCTCCAAGCCATGCCCACAAAATAAGTCAGGGCCACAGAACCGGTAGTAAAAAAATTTAGAACCCACCCCTGCCCCCACCCCTCTTTGCACCAGCCCCTCAAAAGCCTGTTTTGTGACCTGCCTATCACAGTCATGGGCAAAGCATGTGAGCCATTTCCTCCTTTCAGTGGTCCATGAAAGTACATCTACAGTATGTAGATGCAAATAATAAAGTCGAAAAAAGGTGAACAACATTTTTACAGAACTAGAGATAAGTTGAGGCTGGGCGTGACAAGGAGTGGCTGGGAGGGGAGAGGCCGTGCGAGGCACCCCTTGACGTGAGTGACATTGAGTTGGCCATGACCACCCAGTCACATGCCCACCTAGCCTTGCCCACTCAGCCGGTCATTAGAGCAGAGAACCGGTTGTTAAAAAATTTGAAGCCCACCACTAGTTAAGAGGAAGCCTGGTGCTGCTGATCAAGGGACCTGGATTAATTGATCATCACAAGTGTGGCTGCCTCTATATAAGCCAAAGTTTCAGGAGTTTGCTGGTCTCCAGCATTGAGGTGTGTGTTAACACAATGCCAAAGGGCAAAGACACCAGCAGTGACCTTAGAGAAGCAATTGTTGCTGCCTATCAATCTGGGAAGGGTTACAAGGCCATTTCCAAACAATTTAAAGTCCATCATTCTATAGCAAAGGGGAAAATATTCAAGGCAGCTGCCAATACTCTAATAATTGGGAAGAAAGTGGATAGCTATAGTTTTTCTTAAAAGTTTAAGCAGTAAATTCAGTCCTGCCGTTGCTCTAAGTGAGCTCCTTTGATGACGGCAGATCCAAGTTTCAGTCTCAGAGAGAAGCAATTCTAGATAGGGTGTTACTATATTAGCTCATCATTTGTTTTCCAAAGATCACAACATTTGGCTTTGATTTATCAATAATTAGAGAATTATGTCAATAGGAGCCAAGTTTTCTAAAGTGTCTACAGAATCTAACCCACAGGACAGGGGTGAAGTGCTCCCGGTTTGGACCGGATTGCTCGATCCGGTAGCGATGGCGGCGGGTGGTTCAGAGAACCGGTAGCAGAAATCCCTGCACCCCGCACACCATGCCCAGCTGAGCCGCACGATCATCAGAGGCTTTTTTTTTTTTACTTTTCAAAGCATTTTTTCTACAACCTCTTCCAACGAAAAAATGCTTTTAAAAGTAAAAAACAAAAAGCCTCTGATGATCGCGCGGGTCAGCTGGGATCGTCAGAGGCTTTTCAAAGTATTTTTTTCTGCAACCTCTTGGCCGAAGAGGTGGTAAAAAAAATGCTTTGAAAAGTCTCTGACGATCCCAGCTGAGTTGCCTGATCGGCAGAGGCTTTTCAAAGCATTAGAAAAAATGCTTTGAAAAGTTAAAAAAAAAAAAGTTGGCCACACCCACCCAGTCACATTACCCCCCCTCCACCAAGCCACGTCCACAGAACTGGTAGTAACAAATTTTACATTTCACCCCGCCACAGGATATTAGTATTGTATTATCAGTTTAAACCAAGGTGTATTTAGCAAGTAAGAGGCTCAGTGGCTTAAAGATGATGAATCTGTTTGGGCAGTTCTAGTTCTACCACTGCATGGCGGGGTGAGCTCCCGTCACTTGCCTCAGCTTCTGCCCACCTAGCAGTTCAAAAGCATGTGACAACACTAGTAGATAAATAGGCACCACTTTGGTGGGAAATGTGGTGGTGTTTCATGCAGATGGTGGGGCCCCTGCCAGTGCTGGACTTGCTCAGATGTGACACCCAACTGCGAGGTGACATTGGTAGTGAGAGAAGCCCGGATGATGACACAGGACACCTCTTGCCTTTCTGGTGCGGAGCTGGTTCACACCCTGTGGTGAACTGTGGAGAAGCTCATGAGCACAAACTAAACAGCCTTGATAGTACACTGGTTTAAGCACCCTGTTATTAACACAGCTGCCTGCAATTACTGCTGGTTCGAATCTCTCCAAGGCTCAAGGTTGACTCAGCCTTCCATCCTTTCTAAGGTAGGTGAAATGAGGACCCAGTTTGTGGGGGCAATAAGCTGACTTTGTATAAATATACAAAAGTATGAAGGCTATTGCTTAACGCATTGTAAGCCACCCTGAGTCTCCGGAGAAGGGCGGCATATAAATCAAATAATAAAAAAAAAACAGACTAGCAGTCTTTGGTGGTGAAATAAATTCTATGTACTAACATTGCAGTCTCCTGGCTAATTATACCTTTGCCATATGCTAAATAAATAAATGTACATGTACATTAGACATGTACATGAGAATCCTTCCTTAGTCCTGGTAATATTTAGACTGAATAACAAAGTTTCAAATATGCATCCTTCTGTTACCCCTTGGTAACTATCACTCCTTCTTCTTGTGGCTCCATTGAGCCAAAACCTCCCTCTCAAACAAGGGCTTGGAGAAAGGGCTTGGATCAGGGCCAACAGTCTGAGCTCCATTTTAAGGGCAACCAATTTTCTCCATAATATTTCTCTGCTCTCTGTGTCAAATGCTGCACTAACATCTATAGAGCCAGAAAACCATGGTTTATTTGAATGACATATTGTGTAATTCATAATTTCAAAACAAATCTGTTGTCAATATTAGATTATTAATTTATTGATTATTATACAACTGTATGAACATGTACATTTTTCTTCTACTTGAAACCTGCTTGATCTTCTGCAAAGAATGCACTTTTGTTCTACCCAATCTCAAGTTTACTCAAGAGGAACAAGCAATATATTTCAGCTACAATATCTATTAGGCAAACTGGCCTGTAATTGCTAGAGTCCTTTTTAATTTATATATATATATATATATATATATATATATATATATATATATATATATATATATATATATATATATATATATATATACACACACACACTACTATTGCCAACTTGACTCCAACTGGATATGGCAGGTATTATTTCTATGTGAAAATGAACATGCCAATAGTTTACCCACAACTAGGGATATTTTTTGAATAGCTGAATAGCTGGGAGAAAGTCCTCTCCAAGGTATTTATTGCTTTTCAGGCCTTGTATGAGGAATTTGAACATGAACATAATAGAAAAAAACATGATTGACATATTCACTAATAAGGAGAAAAGCAACTCTTGAATTCTATGGAGAAGATATGGTTGTACCTGTTGCTCATCCACCAACACCCACCATTCACTTTTCCAGATAGAGAAAAACACACACAAACCTGTGGGACTTTGTAAAGGGCTGCTAATGTTGATGCCTGAATGGAGATTCCCCTTCTAGCTACATCAAAAAGAGTCAGAAGATTATCCTGCCTTCCACAGCCGTAGTTGGGGTCATTGGCTTCTCCAGTGGAGAGCATGTCCATCAAGGCTTCTGAAGTGCGTAAAGTGTTCAAATAGTTGTCATGGATGTTGTAGCCCAGAGTGAGGTTCTGCAAGAGCTGGGAATTCTTGTTGACCAGTTGAATGGTGAAAATTAATTATAGGGTGTATAAAAAACCAAAAGAACCCTTACTGTAAAAAAAAGTTCATCTTATTATCATCAACAGTAACAACAGTTTTTAAAAGAATTTATTCCTTTTTGCCTCCACAAGCCTACTGAGTCTTAAGCCGATATTGATCCAAAACCAATAATCAGTTATACCAGGGGTCAGCAACCTGCGGCTCTGGAGCCGCATGTAGCTCTTTCACCCCTCTGCTGCGGCTCCCTGTCACTCAAAATATGTGTCACAACCGCCAATGTGCAATACCTGCTGGCACATGATTTATTGAGCTTTTCAACCCTTGGTAGGCCAAGCATGGATAAATCCAAGAAAATAAAAATTTCAGAAGAAAAGAGAAGGTTTAATTCAACTACATATGCTAGTTTTGTGGCCGCTCAAGAAAGTCAGGCACGGGAAGGGTTTTGTGGCTCCCGGTGTTTTCTTTTCTGTGGGAAACAGGTCCAAATGGCTCTTTGAGTGTTTAAGGTTGCAGATCCCTGAGTTATACAAACATGGGAATGGGCTGGGCAGAGGCAAGTACAACTGTTTCTTTTTTTTTTTTTAGTTTAAAAACAAACTTTATTGAATTTAAAAATATTAACAAACAAAAATGAAAAGAGAGAATATACAAATTTTCTCTCTCTTAAAATTTACATTTTCAATCCATAATTACACTAACAAACTAAGTACATATAACTGTTTCAATCACTACTTTAAACAAAATAAATTCAAGTGATGGATTCAGAAGTGAAAGGGGAGAGGAAAATAATATGGATTGCCTTCTGGTTTTTATAACCCCATATTTGGATTTGAGCCTCTTCTACAAAATAAAAAAGGAGGCAAGTTATAGAAATCAAAATCATTCAGGAAATTAGACAAGTCCTGCAATATAGAAGTAGTGAAATAAGAAGAAAAGAGAGTGTTAGAATTGCAATTGGAGGGAATGCAACTCCATCACCCTGAATGACTTACAAATGAGAAGGTGTAGAAGGAGCACTGCTGAAAGGCAACATTATAGGCGATATCATTGTTTCAGTTGTGATTATACCAATGAGATGGCCTCCTGGGCTGTAATAGCTCCATGGATTGTTTCCATCCTGGTGCTCCAGACTCAGCGGGCATTTCACTCTAAGCTTCCCAGAGACTGGCTGGGACATAAACTGCATCAAAAGCAGAAGCAGGAGAGCCATAATTTATAGGGTTTTATTAATCCTCTTCCTGTTTCTGACTTCAACAGCAGGAACAGCTGGAAGAAGTCAAAGCACTCTCACAAGATGGAAATGCCAGCGACTTTCCTGATACAAACATAGAAACACTCAGATCAGGGTGGATTTGATTTAAATCAAACTGATTTAAATCACAATTTAAATCACGATTTAAATCACTAGTCAGTAAGGCTTGATTTAAATCATAGTTTTCTACATAAAGACTAATTCTTGCTGGTATAACTTTAATATGCAAGTAGATGAAGATTTTTAGAATAACAACTTTTCATATTAGTTTTTTTATCCCCAGTTTAATAGGTTAATCATTCATATTTGGACAACTTTTCTGTTGTACTTAGGTAGGAGAAAAATAATCATTACCTTAATAATAACAATTTAAATAGATTTATTCAACTGAAACAATAACATTACAGCATATGTTATTTGCTTAAACAAACATCCATGTTTGTTAACTAATTTGGCTAAACAATATATATATTGTTATATATATATATATATATATATATATATATATATATATATATATATATATATATATATATATATATATATATATATATATATATATATAAAGAAACTTAGACTGTCAGCCCAGCCTACACATGAAAAACTTAAATACTGTCCTCTGTAGCTCACTCATCATCTTCATCTTCTTCTTTGTTCATAATCTGGAAAAGAAAAACAAGCTTTCCTGCTTTATCGGGTCCCAAACGATTTCTCAATTTAGAATGAATGAGTCCAAAGGAAGAGAATATTCTTTCAACGCCTGCAGAAGAAGCTACTGCTGTTAAAAGTGAATTCATTACTTGAACAGTCTCTAAATCCAAGTGCTTAAGTGACTTCCACCAGTTCACTGGTGTGACTTTCTTTAAAATATCTTCAGCAAACATATATTTCTTGAATGGTTCCCCCTTAGCTTTGAAGTTTATTATAGTTGGCATTACAGATGGATGATTGCTGGATACCCATGTCATAGCTAACTCCTCTTCCTCAGCACTTAAGTTTTGACCCTGATACTGGATATTGACAATATTTGCCAAAAAATGAGCTGGAGACAGTACTTGTCCCATTCGTTTTTTTAATGCTTGTAATTTAATTCTGTCCATGTGTAGTTCTGTTTTTAAGTGTTCACTCAGTTCCTTCCAAATTTCAACAGCATCAGCAATAAAACAGCTATTTTTCTGTATTTTGTTTAAAGCTTCAGAGATGGTTTTCAGGATGCTCAGCATATGTTCAACATTTCTCTTAAGCCCAATGTTGAGGATTTTGGCCGTGACAGTGCCATCTATTTTATCTCGATTCTCTTCACAAACTGTCATCAGAATAGGCCAGTTCTTGATATACTGCTCAAAACAGTCCACCACAGAGTTCCATCTAACATCTTGTGGGAGCATTAGCTTGGTTCCACCCATCCTTTTCAGAGCTGCTGCAGCAAAATGATTGTTACGGAAGTATTTAGCAATTTCAACAACATTAGTCTTTATTTCTGGAACACTTAAGTCTTTGGCTAAGAGGTGCAGCAAATGAGCACTGCAACCATATGTTATTAGCTTTGTATTCCCTTCCTGCTCTTCTAAATTTCTTCTCATCTTGGATACATATGCAGCATTGTCTGTGACCAAACTGCGTACTAGACATTTGAATTTTTGTTCACATGTTATTTATAGCTTTTACTGCCACTTCTTGTAAGTATTCTGCTGTGTGTGCATTTCCTGACGTATCAATTGTTTGTGCAAGGAAGACTTTCCCTTCTTCTGTTGTTATACAAGCACATACAATAGGATCATTGTGGACATTACTCCACCCATCAATACTTAGGTTAACAATTCTACCCTCCAGAGCTGTTGCACATTGCTCCATTTCTCTGTCATACACTTTATCCAGCAGTTTCCCTGCAACATCTGCTCTGCTGGGTGGACTGTATCCTGGTCTCAGTGACTGAACCATATTAATGAAATGTGGGTTCTCAGTCAGATGGAAAGAAGAGTTCATTGCATAAACAAACTGGGCAATTTTTTCATCAATTAACTCTTTTTCTAATCTGCTAGGTTTTATCACAAACTTATCTATGGTGGTTCCAGAAGGGAAGGGTTTTTTCTTTCTTTTAGGTGATAGTGATATGTGGCTGTGGGTGTCTTATGATGATGATGCTAATGAAGCACTATCCTGGTTGGATAACTCTGAAACTGTAGAACAGGAGGATGGTGATCTTGAAGGTGGATAGTTTCCAGAATCCATGAATTCCCCTAAACAAAAAAGTCAGTGCTGTTATTTTATTGTTTATACAATTTCTGCTTATTGTACACAGCACTGCCCCAAAAGGAATATTTGCTTTTCTTCATAACTGTACCAAATGACAGTAACATACAGTAATAATAAGAAATATAATTTTGCTCAAACATGACAGTTCAAGGCAGTCTTTAGAAATATGATTCAATAAAAATGTTTACCAACCTGAAGATCCTGCCTCTTCAAATGTGTTTCTTTGGTCATCTTCATCACAGCACTTCTCATGATGTTGCCTCATTCGGGCCACCAGGCCTTGCATTTATTCGTTGCAGTGTTTGCATTTTCCACGCATGCCTGCCTTACCGATAGGTAAAGGAACTTCATTAAAATATTGCCAAACTGGGTCTCTTTTACGGCCTGCTGCCATGATAGGATTTTTCCTCCAAGGAAAGAATGTGATAAACCTCAGGTCATACACACAAAAAGATCCAAAGACTTGTCTGTCTGTGGCTGTGCAGTATTGTGCTCAGAAAGTTTCACTTTCATTTTGTACTGCTTGTCTGCTTGCCCCTTCCTCCTCACACTTAGTTTCACTTTCTTCTTGTGCAGATCTATTCCACTCCAAACAATCAGAAAAATATTGTTTCTATTCTATTCACTGAACTTCTTGAAATTTAGCACTGAAGGGGTTGATTCTGTATTCATAGGTTTGTAGAACAATAGGATTAAGGTCTTTTTCTCAACTCTGTTCATGTTATAACATTTTTGCTGTGAAGAAGAGGCATGTGATCTCTGCTGAGTCAAATTCAGTTTTGAGAACTGCAAAAGTAAACCAAGCATCTGTGATAATATCTTGTAGGCAGAGAAACTGCCCAATAATCTTACAAAAACCTCTGGAAGAGCATGACATTGTGAATGGATTAATGGAATTTATTTACCAAAAAAAATTAAACATATACAGCCTTATTCTACATAATTAAAAAACTAATCTTTATTTCATGATGGAATAACCTTTGGATTGAGGTGAATATAGCAAATAAGTGTTATGTATAAATGCCCACCATTCACCATCCCAGGTATGATAAGGGTTAACTCTACATCCACCTAGATCCTCCCCTGACCCCTCCTTACCTTAGCTCCGCCTCCCAGGTACTTAAGACATGGTCCAGGAGTCCAGGGGCCACTTCCAGCTAAATACCTGTAATAGAAACATTGATCAATAAAGAGCATTGGTTCACTGCATCCTGTGTTTGGAGTTATTGGGTAAGATCCTAGAAATCAGTCACAATAAGAAATAATGTGAATAAAAGAAATAATCATACAAAGTCAGATACATAAAATCAAATCCATGAACTCTGAAGAACCTTCTCTATTGCACTTTGAGAGAACCTCTCTATTCACATTATTTTAAGAGAGAAACGTGCTTGTTAGAGGCAGCTGAACTTCATTATTGGTAATATATCTTCTGAGAGGACCTAGCTGTCATCCATTAGGAAAGCTAAGAACGGTGTTCTGGTGGATGACTGACTCTGATAAAGAGAAGAAGCTAAGCAATTACCTCATGGATTTCCTCATAATTACTTGACCTATGGCACTGTGTCAAACACACTGATTCTATATATCTTCTTAATAGAATCAAAACTACGGAAATATAGCTATATGGGAACATCTGAAAGGACGTGCATTGGAAACAGAAAGTTACTTATTGTTTAAACTATAGCCATAAATTTCTGCATTTAAACAGTACAGCACTTAAAGGAAAGTTGTAAACTATAAAGTGATGGGTTAGTAAAGTTGTAATGGTTTAATAATTAGTAAAATGATGGAGTAGTAAAAATGTGTAGCCAAAATAATTTTATTACGGTAACTAGCATGTAATGGTTTGGTAATTAGTAAAGTGTAATGTAAGTATAATGTATTTATAATGTAACCATATATGGAAGCCGGAAGGGCTCATAGAACTCCTTGTCTTGAAAACATATAAAAATCATGAAATCATAGCTCGTCTTTGTTCAGATTTGCAAGAACCAAACACTGCACTGAACCTTTGCGCAAATAAATGCATCTGTCTGACCCAGGAATGTTTTTCAGCCTTTCATTTCTATAACAGGATGGTAATATATTTTCCTCAAAAAGCATTTTATTTAAAAAAATCTGATTTAAATCAAAAAAATCCGATTTAAATAAAAAAATCCGATTTAAATAAAAAAAATCCGATTTAAATAAAAAAAACTGATTTTTTTTATTTTTTTTAAAAAATCATTGATTTTTATCCACTCTGACTCAGAGAAACATACAATCAAGAGCACAGATCCTGCCTGTCCTAAAACACAGATCTTGACTGAATAAATTTATCTTTTTCTGATACAAGATCTTTTGCTTATGGCTTCAATCTGATGTCTCAGTCACAGGCATGGATATCTCAAAAGCCCAAATGGACATAATTACAGGGAGAAGCAACTTCTCCTCTTGGGATCCTGAGTTCTTCTGGGCTCCATGTGCAGAGGAGAGGCTGGAGAAGAGCAGATTAGTGAAAAGTTACAGAGACACCCCTGGGGGCTCAGTTCTGTAGTAGTTGTAGCCCTTCCTGTCAGGACATGTCCATAAAGTGATCCTGGAGGAAGATAGTTCAACACCAGGAAATTGACTTCTGCTGTCCTTCATTCAGGTCTCTTGTCTCCAGAGTCTTCTGGAGAAGGTCACCCAGAAGTATGGAGTTTGGTGTCACTCTAGGTTGGTGACCCTTAACTCTGGTGCTGCCTGTCTTCTAATGCCAAGGAAGCAATCACTCCCCTCGAATTCTGCCTAATGCTAAGAATAGGGCCTGTTTGGGATTTTCTATTATATCAGAACTCCATATATTAATCCTAAATTGGAGCTGGAACTTTTGACATTCCCATCTCTGAGGCTGTGGGGTGAACCCGCTTTCCCTAAAAAACCTCTGAGTGCCTTTCCCTGGTTCATTTGGATCCATTGTTGAGGGATTGTGGCTCTTATCTCACTGATGTCTCCACCTTTGCCTAGAAGGGAGAATTGGGGGAGGGGGCTGGGTGGGGTGGGGGGATATGAAGGGATAGGCATGGAGAGGAGCAGAGGATGGCCCATATCCCAGGTTCTCCTCAGGGCCTGGCTATGAGGTCCTGGGTGGCTCTGGGTTCAAGATGTGTCTTTTGAAGGCCAGGCTGAGGCATGGAAAGGGGCTCCTCTCCTCCATGAGGGTCTCTGACGTGTCTCCCTGGTCCCCCCAGGAGAGGCCCCAGGGGAGAGGGGGAGGGGCAGCTGGGGCCCTCAGGGTTCCTTGCGGGCTCTGAAGAGGCTGAATCTGAGCCTGGCTTCCTCTCAGGGAGACCATGGGAACCTTTCCCCACACTGGGCGAAGAGGAAGAAAAGCTTCTCTTCCATTTCAATCGATGGTCCAACCTTCCCCCCCCTCCAAATTAAGAAACTTTGGGCTCCCCAAAGTGTTTCATGGGCTCCTCGGCCATCAGGTCCCACCTGAGGAAAGAAGCCAGGATGGAGGGTCTGAGGGGGGAATGGAGGCCAGGCTAAGATTCAATATTGGGATAAAACTCAAATATTAGAAATCCAAATCTTTGGTCAAGGCAGAAGGGCCTCTTCCGTGCCAAGGTGTTGAATTGATAAACGGTATTTGACGTAGGTACAGAATTGTAAAAGGGCAAACTGACCCTAAACAGATACATCCTGTTGTTTACTGTTTATTACACCCCAAATGTCATGTATATCCTAGAGAAGAAATACTGCTTCCCTTGCTGTCCTCTTTACTGCTCTTGAGGCGCCTTTGAGCCCCTTATCTCCTCTTTTATTATGTCTTGAGCTCCTGAGCTGAAAGCCTGAGCCTGTGGGAACCAGGCTGTTATGTCTTTTCTAGAGATAGATTAAAGGGTAACTTCTACGTGTGAAATGTTGCACTCTTCGTAATAATTCTGTCTTTATACTGTATAAATATCTGGTTGAAATCAGCCATCTTTGTTCAGACCTTTTTGGACTGTTTGAACCTTGCGCAAATAAAACTCTTTCCTGCACTGAAGAGCTTGTTCTAGTCCGTCATTTTTCCTATAACAGCTGGCGACCCAGATGGGACTAGGTGCAAGGCGACATTTCGCTGAGGACCGCTTCGACCCCTTGGGACCATCGGGAGGTCGCTCCTGAACATTCTCCAGGCGCCACAGAGGTACATTTCCGGGAGACAGCCGCGATAACCCGGTGGGCCTGACGGTGCTCTGATCGAGTCCAAGAACCCTGCGGTGCAGGAAAGGTGGTCTGAACAAATTCCTGGCCAGGAATCCATGGAGTGGGAGCGTTTTTAAGTGAGTATATTGTAAGAGAATTGTACCTGCTTCACTTGAAAGCAGAAGGAGGGAATTGATCACTCCCTCGGACTCGGGGTAGGCTACCCTAACGAAGTCCGTGTCAGGTTGTGTGGGTGGTTAAGTCGTCGCATTTCTCGTTAGTGGCCGTGAGTGTCCGGGGCTACGAGTCGACGGCAGTGTGATAGAATGGGAGGGGCTCAAAGCGTGCCAAATACTCCTTTGGCATGCATGTTAAAAGGTTTTGACAAGTATTTCAGCAACCCTTCCTATCCGAAAGGATCAAAGAAGTGATTAAAATTTTTATGTAAGCATGTGTGGCCATTATTGGGGACAGGGTGGCCCCCGCAGGGATCATTAAGGGAGGAAACGGTGGATAAATTGTGGGGGGTGATTGTAGTGAATCAGGATAAATATCCTGATCAATTTCAATACATTGATCAATGGGCGAGAGCCCTAACAGAAAAAGCTGAGGATTTGCTGCAGTGTCAGGCGGAGATGGTCAGGCTTTGTGTATCCAGATCTGGTGGAAAGAATAAAGGGGGGAGAGAAGGGGGGAGAAGTGAGCAAGGAAAAATCCAGGCAAAAAGAGGGGAGGAATATTCAAGAAGGAGAAAAGTATTGACAGAGGGTGAGGAGGAGTTAGTTAGACCCCCACCGTATGCTCCATTGTGGCAACAGCCCCCAGCGCAGCAGCAGCCCCCAGCGCAGCAACAGCCCCCAGTGCAGCAACCGCCCCCAGCGCAGCAACAGCCCCCAGCGCAGCCCCTAGACCAACAGCAGCAGTTACCGGGAGCTGTAGGAGGAGAGGGAGGTGGAAATCAGAGACGCATGAGCGATCCCGGGGCTAGACCGAAAATCCGGAAAAGTCCCCCACTGGAAGAAGGTAGTCGAAGTGAAGGAGAAGATCGGGATGATAAGGGGTTGAAGGAAGCAACAGGAGAAGAGCAGGTGGGGGTGCAAACTCGCGCGGTAACAGCGAAGTTGAAGGCTAGCAAGCAAGAAGTTACAGCGCCTTTGCACCAGGTGGATCAGATAATAGTAAACCGACAGGGGCAGGTGGAACGTCAGCCCCTTTTTCAATACGTGCCGTTTACTACTACTGATCTTTTAAATTGGAAGCAACATTATGGGCCGCTGACTACTAAGCCCACTGAGATGGCGGACCTGTTTCAAACTATTATGTTAACACATAATCCAACGTGGCAGGATGTACAACAGTTGTTACGCACTCTGTTAACTCCGGAAGAACGAGAGAAGTGGAAAGCGGCAGTTAGGCAGTGTGTGAAAGAAATGTTGCCAAATGATGCGGATGTGCAGCCGGAGGTGTTGGTCCGGGCGCCTGAAATAGATCCAGGCTGGGACCCTAAGGAGGAACAGGACCGGACACGTTTGAGGGAATATCAGAATTTGGTGGTGCAAAGTCTTAGAAGAGCAGGGAAGCCCCCAGTAAATATGTCCAAGCCATCTCTAGTGATGCAGGGTGCGGATGAAAGCCCGGAGAGTTTCCTGCAAAGATTGATTGAAGCATATGAGTTATATACACAGGTGGATCCCAGGCAGGGGGATAATGTGCGGATGTTGAATGAAAGATTTATAGCTCAAAGTTATGAGGATATAAGGCGAAAATTGCAGCGGGTAGAGGGAGCCCTTGGGAAAAATACAACGGAATTGTTGGAGTTGGCACGGAAGGTGTATGTTAATAGGGATAAGGTGGAAAAGAAGGAGAGAGATGCTAGAATGCAAAAGAAGGCTGAATTATTGGCAGTAGCACTACAGGGAGGAATGAGTTTCGACCCCAACCCGGGGACACCCCTGGGTCCTAACCAATGCGCCTATTGTAAAGGAGAAGGCCATTGGCAAAGAGAATGCCCCAGACGAATGATGAGAGGGAGAGGGATGATGAGAAGACCTGAGTTTGGAGCAGGGATGAGGGGGCAGTTTGCAGGGAGAAGGGGAGAACGAGGAATGAGAGGGGGCGTGAATAGAGGATTTGGACAAGGAGGTTTGGGACGAGGCTTTGGTAGAGGAGGTAGAGGGGGTGCTGGAACAAGAGAAGCGGAAAGTATTGGATTGGCAGACATGGTATGGTCAGATTGACGGGGACCAGGCTTGGAAGAACCCCCGCCTGAGCCGTTGGTTACAATGAGGATAGGGGGCCAGCAGACAACATTTTTAGTGGATACAGGAGCAGGTAGATCAGTTGTAAATAAGCAAATTGCAGCCCCTGGATCACGTAAAATCCAGGTTCAGGGGGTATCAGGACAGATTATGGGACGGCAGGTCCTGAAGCCTGTGATGTGTGATTTTAAAGGAGCTGAAATCCAGCATGAATTTTTATACATCCCTGAGTGCCCTATTCCATTGCTAGGCAGGGATCTGCTGAGCAAATTAGGGGCAACAATTTCTTTTGATGAAGGCAGTCAGAAAATGACCATAAGGCATTCTCCGGAGGAGATTTGGAGGTTGATGATAGAGAGACAGGTCGGTGAGAAGGAAAAGGAGGAAAAGTGGAGGATGTTTGATGTGCCAGGTTTGTGGGCAGAGGACAATCCACCAGGTTTTGCAGCACACCACCCTCCAGTGGTGGTTGAGCTAAATCTGGGAGCGATACCAGTCAGGATAAGGCAACGTCCCGTTTCATGGGAAGCGATCTGTGCTATCTATGAGAGCATACAGAAATATTTGGAAGCGGGTGTTTTGGTGCCGACTCAATCCCCATGGAATACCCCAATTATCCCGATTAAAAAGGCAGATGGGTCTTTTCGCCTGGCCCAGGACTTGAGATTTGTGAATAGCCTAACAGTTACCTTACATCCAGCCGTGTCTAATCCATATACTTTGTTAAGTTTAATTTCACCCCAGGCGGGGTGGTTTTCTGTAGTTGATTTGAAGGATGCTTTTTTTACAATTCCTATTCATCCATCAAGCCAGCCGCTGTTTGCCTTTGAGTGGGAGAATCCTCATACGGGCACAAAAATGCAATACACATGGACTAGGTTGCCACAGGGGTTTAAAAATTCCCCGACATTGTTTGGAACAGCGCTGGCTAGAGACCTGCAGTATTACATGCCTCAGCAACCGGGGGACACAATTTTACAATATGTTGATGATGTTTTAGTGACAGGACAGACAGAGGATTTATGCTGGGACAATACTAAAATGTTGTTAGACTTGTTGCTCGAGTGTGGGTATCGGGTATCAAGGAAGAAAGCTCAACTGGTGAGAGAGAGGGTGAGGTACTTGGGTTATGATATTGAGAAAGGACACAGAGCTTTAGGACCAGAGCGGAAACAGGCAGTTTTGATGCTGGCTGAACCTAGAACAAAGAGACAACTGAGAAGCTTTTTAGGGTTGGCTGGCTTTTGTCGTATTTGGATCCCTAACTTTGCTTTGATGGCAGCACCCTTGTATGTAGTCACCAGGGGCGCCAATACAGAACCCCTTGAGTGGGGGGGAGAACAGAAAAAAGCCTTTAAAGATATAAAACTTGCGCTGACTAAGGCGCCGGCGTTAGCCTTACCGAATTTGCAGAAGCCTTTTAATTTGTATGTAGACACAAGTAGAAATATTGCAGTGGGGGTGCTTACTCAACCGTTGGGAAGTTGGCAACAACCAGTAGCATATTTATCAAAACAGCTGGATGGAGTAGCACGAGGCTGGCCACATTGTTTGAAAGTGTTGGCTGCAATTGCAGAATTAATTCAAGATTGTAATAAACTTACTTTTTCCTGTCCTATAAATGTGCACTCTCCCCATGCGGTGCAGTCCGTTTTGGATGCTAAAGGACACTTATGGATTAGTGGGCAGAGATTGGCAAAATATCAGGCAATCATGATTGAGAACCCCCAGGTGCGTTTGGTGATGTCTAATAGGTTGAATCCGGCAACGTTATTGCCAACGGAAGTGGATACGCAACATAATTGCCTACAAGTATTAGACAAAGTTTATTCTACCCGCCCCGATTTAACGGACGTCCTGTTATCCCACGCACGGTTTAATTGGTATACAGATGGATCCAGTTATATTGTAGATGGGTATCGGGTGTCTGGATATGCCATTGTAGATGATGAAGGAGTGGTGGAAAGCGGACCTTTAGGAAGTGGACATAGCGCACAGGTGGCTGAGTTGTGGGCATTGATACGTGCCCTAGAAAGGGCCGAGGGAGAAACATTGAATGTGTGGACAGATAGTAAATATGCATTCCTTACTTTACATGCACATGGGGCTGTTTATAAGGAACGAGGGTTTAGAGATTCCGCAGGGAAAAACATTTTGCATGGACATCTTATTAGCCGCCTGATTGAAGCTGTAAATAAACCAAAGAAAGTGGCAGAGATGCACTGTAAAGGACATCAAAGAGGAGATGATAAGGTAGCTATAGGAAACAGAGCCGCGGATGTGGAAGCAAGGGAAGCGGCAAAACAAGAGGGGCCTTTGCCCGATTTATCTGTTTGTGTAACAATGAATTTAGGGGTTATACCCCCTGAAATCAAACCAACATATACACAACAGGAAAGTGTGAAAGCAGTGACAGATTTGAAGGCTCAGGTTGAAGATGGGTGGTATGTATTACCAGACCGGAGGGTTTTCGTACCAGCCTCAATGGCGTGGACACTAGCACGCCTAGCCCATGAAACAACACACATGGGTAAAACGGCTTTGGAATTAGCACTGGGAAGGGATTACTATATTAATGGGCTGGCAGGAGTCGCTGCCGGAACGGTTGCAAAGTGTGTTACATGTGCTAAAGTTAATCCAAGGCAAGGGCCCCTGCTGCCCCCTGGTGCCATACCCCGGTCATACATCCCCATGGATTATATTATGATAGACTTTACTGATATGCCTAGATGTGGATTGTTTAAAGCTCTGTTAGTTATGGTGGATATGTACACAGGGTGGCCTGAGGCTTTTCCAACAAAAACCAAACAGGCACGGGAAGTGGCAAGACTATTATTGAAAGAGATAATTCCTAGATTTGGGATTCCTAGTCATATTTCATCAGATAATGGTCCCGAGTTTATCCATCATATTAATCAGGCAGTTGCAAGGGCCGTAGGAATAAAGTGGCGGTTTCACAGTTCTTTTCGACCGGAAGCAGGTAGATGTGTGGAACGAATGAACAGGACTCTGAAGGAAAGGATTACTAAGATTTGTACAGATAGTCACTTAAAATGGCCAGATGCTTTACCACTAGCCTTGTATGCCATTCGCAGCTCACCAAGGGGCCAGCACAAGTTATCGCCATATGAGTTAATGTATGGACGACCGCCAGGGTTGTTAAGAAGAAACTTGGCAGGGTGGCCGGATTTGGGGCATAAAGGGGGGGTCTGGAATATTGAAATGGTGCAAGAACTAAATAAGCAAGTTGAGAGGCTTCAGCGATATGTGATGGAACAAGTGCCCCCCCGGTTAATAACCCATTGTCATCCATTTAAACCAGGGGATCAAGTGTGGGTCAAACATTGGAAAAAAGAGCCACTGGAAGGACGGTGGAAGGGACCTTTTACTGTTATTATGACTTCTCCCCTTGCTATTAAGATTGCAGAATCAAAGTCATGGATCCATTGGACACGAGTCAAGGCGGCAGCAGAAACTGGCTGGAAAGTGATCATGGATAAACAAAATCCTACTAAGCTGACATTCAAGCGTGCTCAAAAATAGTTTTTTCTATTTTATATAGGATACTTGGAGGTGTGATCGATTGTGGGGATCCTCAACGGGTCATAAGAGTGAACTACATACCCGGGTTGTCGTATTCCTTTGGAAGCTGATTAACGACCAGTGACTGAAGAACAAAAAGGATTCATGTTGGAGGAGAGTTGGATGTGGGTGTGTTGGGGATTGGGGGTATTGGTTCTGTCGATCATTGTGTTTTACAGGTATAAACAGTGGTTTTGTGGACGACCAAGGAATATCACGGCACCAGCTACTCCAATTCCTAACTGCCCGGATCTGCTCCTGAACACCCACTCAGTATAAATTGTTTGGTTATTAAAGAAATCTTGATTGTAATAAGTAAAAGGGCGATTTCTGAATGTATTAAGATTTTTCATTTCCAATGTGTTGGTTTTGTAATTGTGGATGTGAGTGCTGTTGTTGCGCTCATTGTATAGACTGTGTTTTATGTACAGGGTGTTTGATTGAGTGTGACGTAAAGATCATAGAAGAAGTACTCGCACACTATTTGGTGATAGGGTTAAAGACATCTCATTATACACTTAAGGTTACCCCCACCGTTGAGAGAGCATTAAGGGACCGGAACAAAAAGGACCGGGAAGATGCAGAATATGGTGATCATTGGACTGGGATTATGGATGAGCGGATGGGTAATGAGACTACAAAGTGAGCTAGACATTCCCATGACAGAGGCGGTGAGTGAGGAGAACTGTGACCCATGCATATGCACAACATTGCAGGGAACAAGGGTTTCTAAAACTTTGATTTATCACACTCAAAAGCCTGACGGGTGTAGAGAGTACAAACCCCAAACCTGTCAGGTGAACAATACCATATATCACATGTGTATGCTGAAGGATAAGGTACAATGTTACAACCCTTCAGAAGCTAAGCAAATCACTACTTATGAGATGTCAATATACACAACAGAATGTGGGAGGGAAGAACTTTTAAATAAGACGGAGTTTAGAAAATTAGGAAAGTCAGTAGAGATAACATTTGATGCCTGTTTAGCTATCAATCGTAACTGTGATGTGTGGAAATCAACATGTGGGACATTAGAATGGGAAAGAAGTTATGTGTTGGACAAAAAGTATATGTGTCGAAAGCAGGGAGAATGCAGTGATCGGGACACATATAGTTATTGTCCATACTGGGCTTGTGCAGTTATGTGGACGGGAGAGCAGCCAGGGGGCTCCCAAAGATGTAAGCTGGAAAACGGGGTAGCTAGTAGTAACTGTCAACGAAATCAATGTAACCCTATAAAGATTACATGTACCCCGACAAAATTATGGAAGGAGGACTATGGATTAGGAATCTATGCGAAAGGAAAGGATCCCCTTGTAACCCTTCGATGGTATGTCACTAAAGTTACCAGAGCGACACAGGATACGAAAGGATTGTTCTGGTCATATTATTTGGAAATGGAGAAGTTGAATATACCTGAAATTCCTAGTCATGTAACAAATACCTTTGTCAAATTAGCCGAAGACATAGCCCATACCCTGAATGTATCAAATTGTTTTGTTTGTGGAGGAACTAACATGGGAGAAAAATGGCCATGGGAAGCCCAGGAATTAAATTATTCTAAAATCTTAGAAATGGATTATAAGGGTAATCTGTCATATAATAAGGGTAAGGATGGAGATTGGACCTTGACTACTAGTTTGGTAGGGAATGTTTGTTTTCAGAGAAAAATTGTGTCAGGCTGTTTTCAGGTAGGAAACCTCATATGTACAGGAAAATGGGAGAGTAAGGTATGGTGGTCGGGAGCTAATGCCACAGAGGGAACTGATGAAATGGCCTTGTTTAAAGTAAACGGGTTATCCTTTTTAAAGGATCCAGATAATCAGACCCTTGAATGGCTGGCTCCTGATGGGCTATACTGGATATGTGGTAAGATGGCATATGGGGTCCTACCTAAATCCTGGTGCGGAGCCTGTGTCCTGGGACTAATTAGGCCTGGATTCTTTTTACTCCCCCTTAAAACCCGACAGGTGTTAGGTGTCCCGGTATATGATGAGGTGGGGAACTTAAGAACAAGAAGACATGTAGATACATCTGCAATAGGAAAAGTTAGGGTCGGAGGTAACCAACGTAGTTGGGGGAGTGAAGAATGGCCTGCAGAGCGAATTATTGAGGTTTATGAACCGGCTACATGGGCGGAAGATGGCATGTATGGCTATCGGACCCCTATATACATTCTGAACCGCCTAATTCGTCTGCAAGCGGTGGTTGAAATCATCACCAACGAAACTGTTAAAGGTCTTACTCAATTAGCTAGGGAAAGTGTCAAATCAAGGACATATATTATGCAGAATAGATTAGCTTTAGATTATTTGTTAGCTAAGGAAGGAGGGGTATGTGGAAAGTTTAATTTGACTAATTGCTGTATAGAAGTTGATGAAAGCGGAAAGGTTATTAAGGAAATAACAGACAAAATGGTTAAAATAGCTCATGTGCCAGTCCAGACTTGGAAAGGCCTTAATTTACAGGATATGTTTTCAGGATGGTGGCCAAAGTTACCTGGCCTGCAGGCCATTTTTGGCCTGGTAGGATTGATAGCTGCAGGGTGTATTTTTCTCCCATGTATTTTACCTCTGTTTGTTAAAACTATCTCTAAAAGTCTATCCTTGCTGGTGGAACGTAAGACTACTGCTCAGGTGATGGCTATGTGGGATTATAAAAGGCTCCAGCAGGAAGAGGACTTAGAGGTGTGACTCGTCTGGTTATCTCAGATGAGTCACAAAGGTGGGGTATGAGCCAGGCTAAAATTCAATATTGGGATAAAACTCAAATATTAGAAATCCAAATCTTTGGTCAAGGCAGAAGGGCCTCTTCCGTGCCAAGGTGTTGAATTGACAAACGGTATTTGACGTAGGTACAGAATTGTAAAAGGGCAAACTGACCCTAAACAGATACATCCTGTTGTTTACTGTTTATTACACCCCAAATGTCATGTATATCCTAGAGAAGAAATACTGCTTCCCTTGCTGTCCTCTTTACTGCTCTTGAGGTGCCTTTGAGCCCCTTATCTCCTCTTTTATTATGTCTTGAGCTCCTGAGCTGAAAGCCTGAGCCTGTGGGAACCAGGCTGTTATGTCTTTTCTAGAGATAGATTAAAGGGTAACTTCTACGTGTGAAATGTTGCACTCTTCGTAATAATTCTGTCTTTATACTGTATAAATATCTGGTTGAAATCAGCCATCTTTGTTCAGACCTTTTTGGACTGTTTGAACCTTGCGCAAATAAAACTCTTTCCTGCACTGAAGAGCTTGTTCTAGTCCGTCATTTTTCCTATAACAATCAGGTCCCACCTGAGCAGAGAAGCCAGGATGGAGGTTCTGAGGGTGGAATGGAGGCCATCAGGTCCCACCTGAGCAGAGAAGCCAGGAAGGCAGATTTGTCTGCGCATGCCCCAACATGGCGGTGCCGGCCTGAGTCGCTGTCAGGATGGGCAGCATTTTTGGGGTTTTGGGGTCTCCTGGGGCTGTCAGGACCATCGGCAGCCCCACCCCCGCCTGGGAGAGTTTCCCCTCAACCCATTGAGGGCTTTTTCGCCCTCCAAAATGCTTGGGTGAGGGGAAGGCAAAGAAGAACGCCATGGGAGGCTGCAGGACGCCGTGAGGCGCCCCGTGAGGAGGATTAGGGAAATCGGCTGCAGCTATGCCGGCTTCTTCCCCGCTTGCTGGTCGGCGGCTGTCAGAACAGCGACGACGACGTGGCAGTACCAATGGTGCCGACGGTGGACTGAGGGCGGTCTGGCACTGGCGGTAGAGTTGCGGAGTTGCGGCGACAATGGCGGCCGCTGCGCAGCGATTGGGAGGGGATGTTTAGCTGGATAAAGATGGCTGCAAAAAAGGGTGAGGTGGAAGTTGTTGGACGTTCGACGCTGGCGGAGAGGCGAAATGGAGGTCGCCAATGGAGGCATGATATGGCTGAAATGATGAGAGGGGATGGAAAGATCTGGGGTTGGAGAGTCCGGTGGATGGCTCCTGGATGGGGCCTCCATGGGAGGCCTCTCCTCCCCCCACTCCTCCTCTTTCTGGCCCTGTTATCGGCCTGGGAGTCAGCCTTCCTCCTGCCCCTCACCCTCTCCTCTCCCTTGTGTATCCATCTATCCTCCTACGGAATTACTGGGCAACTACTGGGCAGCTTTATTTGTACCCTGCTTCAAATCAAATCATATTAAATCTAATTGAATTATTTCCATCAAAACTCCCGGCACATGGGGACTTGGACAGTATTTTGTGGACCCTGAGGGAAGTTGGCTGTTTGAACCATCTTTTACCAGAAGGGATGATACCATCAAATTCCTTGCCTTTGGACATCTGGCCAGCCACTGTGAGAGGGTGGCCGGGAAAAACTTTTCTCCCGCTGACTGTATAAACCAACTCCTTCCGCTGCTGTGAGAGAGCAGGGGATTCCGGGTTGCTGCTCATATAAAGACCTTCTGTCCTAGGACTCTGTTGGACCCTACCAAACTGCCTTCCCATTCTGATCTTGCTCGATGTACTCGGCGGCGGAGCTATGTGCACTGCGAGACTCCCCCCTCTTGCAGGTTTGGCCCTCCACTCTATCGAGGGCCTACCTTAATGACGGGTTTTGGAACCCCGAGAGGTGGCATGGTGCGAGAAGGGTGTTGAGGGGATTTTAGCTAAATTTTTAATCAAAATTTTAAGGGGACCCGGGAGGAAGGGAGGGGGTTGTAAAAGGGGATCCGGGGGGGTTCAGATAGCGACTGAGCGGGGTGATGGGTCGATTGGCTGCAACAGAGGGGTCGTGAAAGGAAATTTTTTTTTTATTATAAAAGTTTTACAATTACATTTTCACCCCATTTTCACCCCCCTAACCCACCCCAAACTCCCCAACCCACCCTCCCAAACCCCCCTAACCCTCCCCTCCCCCCAGACTTCCATAGAATATCATTATCCCCTATATAAAAACCTTGAAACCCCCCAACCCCATATCATTTTTCATCTTCACATAGTTCAACTATTTCTATCTTAATATAATATAATACTATCAATGAAAAGCTATTTGATACTTCCTAGTTTGATATTTGTTCTGCACATAATCTATCCACTTTTTCCATCCACATTCATAAGTCTCTTGTGAGCAATCTTTTAAGTATGCTGAAATCTTCGCCATCTCCGCGAAACTGGCCATCTTCAAAATCCGTTCTTCTACAGTGGGCAGAGCTTCATTTTTCCAATATTTACCTATCAACAATCTCGCTGCTGTAATCTTATACAAAATCAACTTTGTTTCATCCACTGTAAAACCCTTTACTATACCCAATAAAAGCAATTGTGGAGAAAATTGGATTTTTTTCTTTAAAACATTCTGCATGACCCACCAGATTTTTATCCAAAAAGCCTTAACTTTCTTACAAGTCCACCAAATATGATAATATGTAGCATCTAAACAATCACACCTCCAACATTTTGGCTGAACATTAGGGTACATACACGACAATTTCTTAGGATCTAAATGCGTGAAAGGAAATTTAACCGGGGAGCAGGGGGATGATAGGAAGGGCTGTGTAATTGAAACAATGAGTGGGAGGGGCAGGTATGATGGGCGCAGGGGGCCATATCATGTGCTGGGGGTGTACACACGCTGTTTACGAGCAATTACGCACCCCGGCCCCCAATGCGCGACTCGTGTCCTGGGTTGTGCAGAGTCTCAGGCCCAGGGTCCGCGGCTGATGTTGTGTAATGCCAGGTCGGTCGTTAATAAAGGCCCCCTCATTTGTGATCTTATTTTAGAGGGGGGTGCGGACCTGGCAGGTATTACGGAGACCTGGTTGGGCCAAGAGGGGGGGGTTCCCCTCGTTGAAATGTGCCCACCAGGTTTCCGTGCATTTCATCAGCCAAGGGCCCAGGGGAGGGGTGGGGGAGTGGCAGTGATTATTAGGGAGAGTCTTTGTCCGAGGGAGACCACTGTTCCTCAGGTAGCCGGATGTGAGTCCCTCTTTGTGAAGTGGGGCCGTGGGGTGCAGATAGGTTTGCTAACTGCGTACCTGGCTCCCTGCCACATGGCAGCAACCCTGCCCAAGCTACTCGACGTCATTGCCGGGGTGGCGGTTGACACCCCCAGACTTATTGTCATGGGGGATTTCAACCTTCCGTCTGCGGGTGAGGCGTCAGAGGTGGCTCGGGAGTTCATGGCTTCCATGACGGCCATGGACCTGACCCAGTTAGTTCAAGGCCCAACTCACATAGGGGGACACACTCTGGACCTGATTTTTGTTTCTGGTCAGTGGTTGAATGATCTTGGTAGAGGGGACCTAGTCATCAAACCCTTGTCATGGACAGATCATTCGCTCCTTCACTTAGACTTTCCTACCGCTTTCCCCCGCCGCAGGAAGACGGACCTGACCAAATGGGTCCGTCCCAGGCGCCTGATGGACCCCGAAAGGTTCCTGACGGAGCTTGGGCCATTTCCTGAGACTCTGGCACACGACTCGACTGAAGAGCTGGTGGCCGCCTGGGAGAGTGCGGCCGCCGGAGCTTTGGACCGCATCGTGCCTTTGCGGCCTCTGACCCGATGCCAATCTCAATTGGCTCCTTGGTTCTCTGAGGAGCTGAGAGAGATGAAGCGTCGGAAAAGACGCCTAGAGAGCATTTGGAAGACTAGTCAATCCGACTCCGACCGGACACAGGTGAGGTCTTATATCAAGACCTACCTAGTGGCGATAAAAGTGGCAAAATCTAACCATTTTTCCGCTCTTATCGCATCTGCAGACAACCGCCCAGCCACCCTGTTTAGGGTGACCCACTCCCTTCTTCGGGGGGGGGGGAGTGCGGGAAGATCCCTTACAGGGTCGTGCTGAGGATTTTGTGCAATTCCTGCATGATAAAGTCGCTCGGATTCAGGATGGCTTGGACTCCGATTGGATGAGTCCAGGGGAGGAGACAAGGGTAGGTCTTGAGAATATTATCTGGGAGGAGTTTGATCCTGTGGCTCCCGAGGATGTGGACAGGGTTCTGGGTAAGATTAGTGCCGCCACGTGTTTATTGGACCCGTGTCCCTCCTGGTTGGTACTGGCCTCCCGGGAGGTTACACGAGGCTGGCTCCAGGGGATTATAACTGCTTCTCTGACCGAGGGTGCCTTTCCTGCTGCCTTGAAAGAGGTGGTAGTGAGGCCCCTCCTCAAGAAGCCTTCCCTAGACCCGGCTGAATTAGCCAACTACCGTCCGGTCTCCAACCTTCGTTTTGTGGTGAAGGTTGTTGAGAGCATGGTGGCACGACAGCTTCCCCGACACCTGGATGAAGCTATCTATCTGGACCCATGCCAGTCGGGCTTCAGGCAGGGGTACAGCACAGAAACGGCATTGGTCACGTTGGTGGATGATCTCTGGAGGGCTCGGGACAGGGGTTGCTCCTCTGTCCTAGTCCTATTAGATCTCTCAGCGGCTTTTGATACCATCGACCATGGTATCATGCTGCAGCGGTTGAGGGGGTGAGGAATAGGGGGCACCGTTTTGCGGTGGTTCTCCTCCTTCCTCTCTGACCGCTCGCAGTTTGTGTTGGCAGGGGGCCAGAGGTCGACCTCGAGGCGTCTCGCATGGGGAGTGCCGCAAGGGTCGGTCCTCTCGCCCCTTCAGTTCAACATTTATGTGAAGCCGCTGGGTGAGATCATCCGTGGTTTTGGGGTGAAGTGTCATCTGTACGCTGATGATACTCAGCTGTACATCTCCACCCCAGACCCCCCCAACGATGCCCTTGATGTGATGTCTCGCTGCCTGGAGGCCGTGCAGGTCTGGATGGGGAGGAACAGGCTCAGACTCAACCCCTCCAAGACTGAGTGGCTGTGGCTTCTGGCGTCCCGATATAGTCAGCAGGTGCCATCGCTGACTATTGGGGGTGAATCCTTGCCCCCCACGGAGAGGGCTCACAATCTGGGTGTCCTCCTGGATGCACGGCTGTCTTTAGAAGAGCATATGACAGCCGTGGCCAGGGGGGCCTTTTATCAGGTTCGCCTGATTCGCCAGTTGCAGCCCTTTCTGGACCGGGACGCCTTGCGCACGGTCACTAATGCCCTTGTCACCTCCCGGCTGGACTACTGTAATGCTCTCTACATGGGGCTCCCCTTGAAGAGCACTCGGAGGCTCCAGCTGGTCCAGAATGCGGCCGCGCGGGTGGTTATGGGCGCAACTCGTACCCACGTGACACCCCTCCTGCGCGAGCTGCACTGGCTCCCAGTGGTCTTCCAGGTGCGATTCAAGGTGTTGGTTACCACCTTTAAAGCGCTCCATGGCACAGGACCCGGGTACCTTCGAGACCGACTTCTGCCACCAATAGCCTCCCACCGGCCAGTTTGCTCCCACAGAGAGGGTCTCCTTAGGGTGCCATCGGCCAAGTTATGTCGGCTGGCGACACCCAGGGGGAGGGCCTTCTCTGTGGGAGCCCCAGCCCTGTGGAACGAACTGCCCCCGGAAATATGTAAGATCTCCGACCTCCGGGTGTTTCGTTGTGCACTCAAGACCCTGTTGTTCCGCCAGGCTGGTCTATCAACATAACAATTTTAAATTGGGTTTTAAATTTCTGGGGTTTTAAATTTGAGCCGAAGTCATTTAATAATTTTAAACTATTTTAACTGCTGTTGTCTTGTGTTTTAATAGGCTGTACACCGCCCTGAGTCCTTTGGGAGAAGGGTGGTATAGAAATAAAATTATTCTTATTCTTATTCTTATTCTTATTCTTATTCTTATGGAGGCTCTGAGGGGGGAATGGAGGCCATCAGGTCCCACCTGAGGAGAGAAGCCAGGATGGAGGCTCTGAGGGGGGGGATGGTGGCCATCAGGTCCCAACTGAAGAGAGAAGCCAGGATGGAGGGTCTGAGGGGGGAATGGAGGCCATCAGGTCCCACCTGAGGAGAGAAGCCAGGATGGAGGCTTGGGGGGGGGGGGCATGGAGGCTTGGCTGGAGCCTCTGGGCAAAGCAGGCACTTTCTCTTTCCTCAGCTGATTCTCTGCCCCAGAGAGCTCCACCTGCTCTGCCTCTGGTCTCCAGTAATGGAATTGAAAGAATGTGGTGGATTTATATCCTCTGCTGATGGATAAGAAAAAGAAATATTTTTATATATATTAAAAAAGAGGGAAAAATCCTGGATTCCCTGGTTACCCTCCAGTGTTCCCTATCCCCCTCCTGCCCCCGTGAAATCAGGGAAAAGGGGATGGGGGCTTTGGACCGCCTTCTCCTTGGGGGCTGTGAAGGAGGTCCTGATGCCCAATGAACCGTGATCCGATTACACACACAAACGCACCAAAGCATGGAAGTCGAATGAGGAGTCTTGAGAAACTATTTGATTTAATATAAAAAACACATAAAAACAAAGCCTGCAAGAAAACATCAACAACCAAAAGGTTCTCCTCTCAGCAAAGTCCAGCAGCTCTTCCTGGAGTCATCCCACAGCATGGGAAGCCCTCAGTCCTTTGTCGGCTTCCTCAGAAGCAAGGCAGTGACTCAGCTCTTTGTTCCATTGTAGTGACTTCAGCCTTGGAAGCTCTGTGTGGAGAGTCAGCGTCTGAGCGTCTGCTTGAGAGTCCGTGCTGCTCTTGGTCTGCTCTGCTCTGGAATGTGATCCCAGCAGCTGCTTATATGCTGACTCATTGTCCGTTGAAAAGCCCGGGAAAGCTCAGAGCCAGAAGCTGTGCTCTGATTGGCTTATTCAAATGTTCAAACTGGAAATCAATGAATGACTGCAGCAATATGCTGAGAGGTTTTTCCTCTCACAGGGGCCCTTCAGGAGAGGTCATCTGTCCAAGTGTCCAGTGCACGGCCTCCTAGGGCAGGTGGCTCAACCTCAGCAAAGATGTCTGGACTTCAACTCCCAGAATCCCCTGTCCAGCACTCGGGGTCCTCCATCCTCTTTCCACGCTTTAGCTGTCTCTTATACTGCCTGTAGGGGGCAGTCTACACTCCAGCCTTTCAGCCCCAGCTGGCCCCCACAGGCAGCGACCAGGACAGCTAAAGTGGGCAAAGACCCCACAACGTCCTCTATTTTGTGGCCTTCTTTTTCTGAGGGGATTTTCCTCCCTCCATTTTGAGGGGAGAAAAAAGCTGCAGGGAGATTTTCTCTCCTCTCCAGCCAGGAGTCAGGGAAGGTTTCCCCAAAGGGAGGGAGGGAAGTTGCGGGGGGAGATCAACACCCCCTCCTGGTTCTTTCGGGGGAGTCCCAGAGGATCCGAGAGCTAGAGGGGACCTCAGAGGTCATCCAGTTGGACCCAGGCCCAAGCAGGAGCCCCTCTTCCCTCCTGGAGGTTTCCCTCCAGGGCCGCCGAGCTGCCTGTGGGCCCTTTGAGGGCGGTCTGTGTGTTTGTGGATGAGGCCTGCAGAGCGAAAGACCAGGGGTCTCATCCTTGGTCGGCCATGGAGGCCCTGAAAACATCGACTGAGATTCTGAAATAGTTTTCCTCCATTTCCCTCATTCTGGTGGGTAGGAACCTTCCCCTCCCTGTGTGGATGTCTGAAGCAGCTCATCAGGCTGAGCCCCCATCCGGTTCCTGCCTTTTGGCCTGAGGGCTCCTATGGCCCCCATAGCAATTTCTCTCTCCTTCACCTGGATTAAGGGCCTTGTGTGGTCTCCCCTCCATTCCCCTCAGATCAGGCAGGGGATGATGGGCCATGCGGCCCCTTTGCACGTAGGACAGGGAGCTTCCCAGAGGATCCGCTTCTGGATTTGGGGCTTTCGGCACCAACTGCAGTGCTTGGAGGGAACCGTGGCTGAGCGAAGGGGGGTTGGAGGGATGGGAGAGCTGGATCAGAGTTTGGCCTCCAGGGAAAAGAGCTGGGATGGTGGGAGAGGGAGAGAAATGGATCTTTAGGGATGGAGGAGGTCAGGGATTTCCCACAATCTCTGGACAAACCTTGATAGAGACTTCCAGAGATCTTTCCATGGGTCTTCAGAGGATCCACTGGTGACTTTGATGCTCTTTCTTCTGCTTGGAGCCCCAGAGATGGTTTTTGGATGCTGGTTTCCAGTATTCCCAGTGAGGCCATGCCTCAGGAGACTGGGCCTGCTCCCCAGAGCAGAAAGGCTGAGTGTGAATCCCATAAAACTGAAAAAAGGAGAATGTGGTTGTGACCCTCACTGGGTTGCCTTCCTCTCCTTTTCTCTCTCTGTCTCTCCCTCTGTCTCTCTCCTGCCAGGCGTTGGGAGGAAGAATGGAGGCTGCTGCTTTAAAGAGGCTTTTTCCAAGTCCTCTTTATGGATCTTTGTCCCACCTGAACAGCCACAAGCAGCCTTCCCATGTGCACCTTCCAAATGCTTGGACTTCAGCTCCCATCATCCACAGCCACAGCTGTGCCGTTAGCAGATGCCAAAAATGGAGGTTCAGAGGAGGCTGTTCTGTTCCCCAGGGAAGAGCCAGTGGGTTCAGTGGTTACAGCCAGAGAGAAACAGCCAAGGAGGCTCTCCTGGAAGGTCCTGCCAGCCATTCCTGGTCCAGGGAGCTTTTGGGCCTGAGAGCCTCACTTGGAATATCTGGGAAGGTTTTGCGACTCTGCCCAAGTCTGAAGGGTCAGGAAGGGGCTGAATTCGCAGGGTGTCCCAGGCTTTGCTCAGGATTAGCTTAGAGTGTTCTAAGAACAAACCAGGATGGCTTCCAAATCAGGATCAGGGTCTTGGGGTTATATGTCAGTCCAATTAATTGTGGCATGTTTCACTTCTGATGGCCATAACAAATCATGCATTATGATTTTCTGCATTATGCATGTTGGGTGCTTATCCTACGGTTGGGTAGGTAATATATAGAAAACTATGTTCTGTAACTTTAACTGCTACAAAGATGACTAATTGGCTGTGCTAAGCAGACATAAAAGAAGGCAAGAAGTTCATTCACTTCTGCTCCTGCTATTAGAAAGTTGAATTGCTGAAAGGAACTGTGTCTGTGTTACTGAAGAGAACTGGAATTGTAAGGAAACTATGTTTTTGTGTTGAACCGTGATTATTTGAAGAAGTGTTATCTTTGTTTTGAGAAGCCAAGTTTGTTTTTTTTACTACAAGTAAAGACTGTTTATTTTTCTTTAAACGTTCAGAGTCTGTGAGTATCTGTGTGTTTTGCTAAGCAACGTATCTATTCACTGTCTGGTCCGTTGCACCACTTTGCAGAGGGCAGTTTTACCCTCAACAATGAAAGCCGTCCAATGACTGGTGGTCTCTTCAGGTGTCTGTTGTTTTCCAAAAATGGAGGTAACATGTGAAGAGTTGTTGGTCTGCATCAGTGTTTTTCAAACTTTAAGATGAATGGACTTCAATCCCCAGAATTCCCCACCCAACAATGCATGGACTTCATCTCCCAGGATTCACTGGCCACCATGCTGGCCAGGAGGTTCTGGGAATTAAAGTCCAATCATCTTAAAGTTCCAAATTTGAAAAATGCTGGGTTTTGTTTTTTTTTAAATTTGATTTATATGCCGCCCTTCTCCGGAGACTCAGGGCGGCTTACAATGCGTTAAGCAATAGCCTTCATTCTTTTTGTATATTTTTATACAAAGTCAGCTTATTGCCCCCACAAACTGGGTCCTCATTTCACCTACCTTAGAAAGGATGGAAGGCTGAGTCAACCTTGAGCCTTGGAGAGATTCGAACCAGCAGAAATTGCAGGCAGCTGTGTTAATGACAGGGTGCACCAAACCACTGTACTATCAAGGCTCTTTTTATGGTTGACATTCTTTCCTTTTGTCAGGAATTAAAGCCCTACAACAAAACGTGGCTAATTCACACGTTGCTGAATAAACCGAAGACATTTGCGATGAATCCTAGTTTGTTTGGCTAATCCCTGGTTAGGCTTCCTCCTTTTTAAACTGTTGTTTTTTATTCTGGGTTGATTAGCAGCGTCAGCAACAAGCCAGGAACAAGCTGAGAAACTGCAAATACACCTCACATTTCCAAAATAGTTGCCTGAGGCCGTCATTTATAATTCTTTGGTTTTAATCGCAATATGTCTCTCAAGAGTCACTTTCTATAAAGCTAAATTCTTTTTGCTACAGACTTTGATCTTTTTAAATCTATTTTTAGTTTCTGTTTTCTTGTTCTTTCAAAGTTTTAATTTTTCTTTCCTTTTCTAATATATCTTTTAAATGTTCCTTCATTTTCTCCGTCTCTTCTCTCCTTCTGATTCTGGGCTTCATCTGAGCAGGATTTCCTAAAAGAAAGCAGATTTCGCATTCAAATCCTCCAGTTCTCAGGGAAGACAAAAATCCCGCCTCTTTTTCTCTCTATGGCTGCTTCTATTCCCGCCCCCATCGTCATGACAACCCACAGCCAATCAAACGGGGGGAAGAGGCGGTTGCCTGGGAGCTTCCCTGCCCTCAGCCTGATGGAGAAGAGGCTGAAGAAGCCAAGCCAAAGGGGAGGGGGGTCATATAAAGAGCAAAATTCAGAGCTTTGAGGGGGGGATGAGAAAGAGGCAAAACCTCCCAGAATTGCAGAGGGAGGGGGGGACTTAAGCCCCTTCCCCAGAAAAGGCTGCAATGAAGAGGGTCTCCTCAACTGGGGGGTCTGGAGGGGCCATGGGGGACCCCCATCTTCCTCAGAGTCAGGGAAGATCCCCTCCAGGGTGAGGCTGGCCGCCTTTTCCTCCAGGGCAACCCTGGATCCCCCTTGGAAGACCCAGCCCTGCATGGCTTCTCCCCCACAGGAGCCTCTCCTGGAAAGACACGAAGCCCAAGCGAGGCTGGAGAAACCCCGGGGGCTGCGTCCCCCGAACATTCAACCCTGGGACCCATAAACCAGATTAGTCTCTTCCCAGGAGTGGGGGGTGGGGGTTGTCCCGGATCCCCTCCTGGCCATCCTGGGCCTTCTCTATGGGTCTGGGCTTTGCTTTCCACTAAGTGTCCCATGCATGGAAAGGGGTGGCAGTGCAACATGGGATTTGGTCTCCCTCCTTCCCAGAACTCAGAAGATGGAACCTAGAGGGGGATTTTGCAGATCTGCTTCCCTTCCCCAACACGAGGCTCCCCAGCTTCCTCCTCCCAAGAGGGGCTCCCCACTCAGCCAGGCAGAGTCCTGGCTGGCATCCCTGCAAGAGCCCCCTTGCCTGGCCTCTGCATGGGAAAGGGTGGCAGGGGAACATGGGATAGGGGGCTTCTGCATTCCCAGGTCTCTGAAGATGGAAGTTGGATTTTGCAGATCAGCTTTCCATCTGCAACACGAGGGTCCTAAACTCCCCTGAGCTCTTTCTCTGTGGATGTGATTTTTTTTAATTGCAAATTTCTGATAACTACTTTTTCACTAAAGTTGATTTTGTTCTTAGAGACTGGCTGCACTATTGCATCAGCCCTTTTGTGTGGTGCCCTTGAACATTAACTTTCAAAATAAAGTAAATTTTGACTCTAATTCAGCAGGCAGCTATTTCAGATCCGTGACATGTTCTGGCATTAACTATCCCCTGGGATTTTCTCTTTAACCACAATGCCAACAAATGTCACATTTCTTTTTATCTTCAGCCACAGGTGCCGTTTATTCCCTCCAGGGTCAGTTTTAAGCATGGAGCTCCCAAACCTCTCAATTCTAGATGATAGATTTAATTCAATCTCTGCCCCTATCATTATGAATCACATGGGGATTATTCCCTTTTCACTTCTCTCCAGAGAATTTCCCAACAATCTCTGAGTCCAAGAATTAGTTGAATTATCCAGGGATCTCTTCTGAGAGGTAGAATTATGATAAAAGTTTCAGCTCTGCTGTTTGGCTGAATCCTCCAGGGGAGACTTCGGGCAGAGAAATATGGAGTTTTGGGATAGGCAGAGTCTGTGCTCTTGAATGTAAGTCTCTCTCCTTTCCAGATGAAACTGAGTGTTTCTCTGCGTTTGAATCAGGAAAGCAACTGGATCATATTCCACCTTGTGAGAGTCCTTTGAATTCTTCTTTAGAAACACGAAGGGGATTGATTGATTCCCCCAGAAATTATGGACCTCCTGCTTCTGCTTCTGATGCTTCTTTTGCCCCATCCAGTCTCTGGGAAGCTGAGAATGAAATGCCCACTGAGTTTGGAGCACCAGGATGGAAAACAACCACAGAGCTTTTACAGACCAGGAGACCATCTCATCGGTATAGTCATCACTGGAAATAAAAGATTGCATAGAAAATTGCTTTTCAACATGGCTCCTTCTGCTCAGTCTGTTTTCCGTGATTTGTAAGTCATTCAGGGTGATGCACTCCCTCCATTCTAACACTCTCCTTCTTTTCTGTTTTTTATTTTTCATTTATTTGTATATTGGAGAATATGTCTAATTTCCTGAATGATTTTGATTTCCATGACTTCCTTCTTTTGTCTGATTTTGTGAAAGAGACTCAAATCCAAAAATGGGCCTGAAAAAAAGCTGAAAGGGCTACAGATTATTTTCCTCTCTCAGTTCAATCCTTAATTTATCACTTGAATAATGGATTCTATTTAAAGTAGTGTTGGAATAAGTTGTAGTAGCTATACCTCAGCCAATTTCCTTATTTGTGTAACTGATCATTGGTTTTGTATCAATGTTGGTTTAAGGCTCAGTAGGCTTGTGGAGGATTATATATTAAAAGAAGTATTTGTTGTTGCTGTTGATTATAATAGGATTTTTTTTTTACAATAGGGATGTTTATGGTTTTTTATATGGCTTACAATTCATTTTCACCATTCAATTGGTCAACAAGAATCCCCATCTCTTGCGCAATCTCACACTTGGCTACAACATCCATGACAACCATTTGAGCCCTTTCCACACTTCAGATGCCTTTCTGGACCTGCTCTCCATTGGAGAAGCCAATGTCCCCAACTATGGCTATGGAAGGAAGGACAACCTTCTGGCTCTTCTTGATAGAGCTAACAGGGACATCTCCATCCATATATCAACATTAGGAGGCACCTACAAAGTCCCACAGGTTTGTGTATTTTTTTCTCCACCTGGTAAAGTGAGTGGTGGGTGGTGGTGGTGGTGGGTGAGCAATAGATGCAATCTTGTCTTCTCCATGGAATTCAAGAGCTGCTTTTATCCATATTAGCAAAAATGTCAATAGTTTATCCCCTCATGTTCATGTTGAAATTAATCATAAAAGGCATGAAATGCAAGCTATACATTCCCTGGACAAGACATTCTACCAACTATTTAATTGATTAAAAAATATCCCTAGTTGTTGGGGCCTCTACTGGCATGTTCATTTTCATATATAAATAATACCTATCATATCAAGTTGGATTGAAGTTGGCAATGTAGCTTCTTATCTATCTAAAAAGTGGAATAAAAAGGACTCTAGCAATTATAGGCCAAATAGACTAGCAGATATTGTGGCTAAAATATATGCCATGATCCTCTTAGTTAAACTTAAGAAATATGTATTCCTTGCAGAAGAACCAGAAGGTTTTAGGTAGAGTTTAAAGCAGGGGTGAAATGCTCCCGGTTCGGACCGGCTTGGGCGAGTAGGTAGCGATGGCGGCGGGCAATTCGGAGAACCGGTAGCAAAAATCCCTGCCCCCACCCCCCATGCCCAGCTGAGCCGCGCGATCATCAGAGCCTTTTTTTTTCTTTTAAATGACTCTGACGAGCCAAGCTCTGACGAGCCAAGCTCTGACGATCCCAGATGAGTTGCCTGCTAATCAGGCAACTCAGCTTGGATCGTCAGACCCATTTAAAAGAGTTTTTTTCTTTTAAATGGCTCTGACGATCCAAGGGTAGCAAAAATCCACCCCCCCGCCTCCAGCTTGCTTACCTTAGCTGCTGGTCGCAACACCTGCCTTGCTTCGCTTGCTGTAATCCCTGCAATCCATTGCATCAGCAAGCAACTGAATCTCCCTGCCTGCAATCAAGCTCATCGGTGAGCAGCTCTATCTGCCTTCCTGCCTTCCTGCCTTGGCAACTTTAAGACTTGTGGACTTCAACTCCCAGCAAAGGGAGTTATTCACTATAGATATGAATGAGTTACTGGGACTAATGAAGGATCAAAAACAGATCATAAATAAATGTTATTTCATTTTTTAACAAAAATGACTAAATTAGTGGACCAGTGAAATGCAGTGCAGTATACAGTACTTGGATTTCAGAAAGGCTTTGACAAAGTAAATTACAACCTATTTCTCAGTAAGCTAAAAATATGTGGGATAGACAGCATCATGCCTGGATAGAGTCAACCTGTGGTCCTCAATGGAACTATGTCTGCATGGAGGGAAACAAGCAGTGGGGGACCCCAAGGTTCCATTTTAGGCCCAGTACTCTTCAACATCTTCATGAACGATTTGGATGAGGGGAGAAATGGGGTTAGGGTTAAAGTGGCAGAAATATCCAACATCCCAGAAGATTGGCTCAAGATCCAGATGGATCTAGATAGACTTGAACTAGTGGTGGGATTCACTTCCCTTCCCTTCCGGTTCTTAGCATGCACAGTGCTTGTGCATTACGTCTGGGTGGGTGGACAGAGCCTCCCGCAGTCACTGCTAATGGTTCACCTGATCCGGAGAGAACCAGCTGAATCCCACCACTGACTTGTAAGGTTGGAAGGTTTTACATTTAGGCAAGAAAAACCAAATGTACAGGTACAGATTAGATGAAACCTGCCTCAAATAGCAATACCTGTGAGAAGTATCTTGGAGTCCTAGTAGACAACCACTTAAATATGAGCCAAGCCAGCAGCCAAAAAAAGCCCATGCAATCCTAGGCTGCATCAACAGAGGGATAGAATCAAGGTCACATGAAGTATTAGTACCACTTTATAATGCCTTGGCGAGAACACATTTGGAATAGTGCATCCAGTTTTGGTCACTATATTATAAAAATATGTAAAGACTTTGGAAAGAGTGCAGAAAAGATGATTAAGGGCCTGGAGACTAAAATATATGAGGAACAGTTGCAGGAATTCAGTATGTCTAGTCTAGTGGAAAGAACTAAGGGTGACATCATAGCAATATACCAATATTTGAGGGGCTGCCACAAAGAAGAGGAGGTCAGCCTATTTTCCAAAGTACTAGAAAACAAGACAAGAGACAATGGATGGAAACTAATCAAGGAGAGAAACAACCTAGAAATAAGGAGAAATTTCCTAACAGTGAGGAATGGAAGGTCTCCCCTTCAGAAGTTGTGGGTGCTCCAGAACGAGGCTTCTAAGAGACTGGACAGCCACTTGTCTGGATTAGTATAGGGTCTCCTGCTTGAGCAGGGGGTTGGACTGGAAGACCTCCAAGGATCCTCCCAACCCTTTTATTTTATTATAAGTTCTGTTATAGATACACCTTTAGCATGCTAAATATCTATTGGAACACACTGATTTACACTGATAATATGATTTATCATACTTACTCATTGGATTGCTTACACTTTGAAGAAAACGTGGATCCTTGTGTCATAATAATTAATTGATAATTAATAAATCAAATTCAAAAGTTATGGTCTTTGGAAATTGATCCATAAATGGTCAGCTAATAGAGCAAATAACGCCTTTCCTTACCTGGGGTAGTTTTCTCTGAGACTGAATCTTGGCTCCCTCACTATCCAAGGAGCTCAGTTAGAGAAAGGGCATGAGTGAAAGTGGTGCTTAAATGAAAATCTTTATAGCTCTCCAGCTTCCTCAGTCCCAATTATTAAAGTATCTGAGGCCAAGGTTTCCCCCATGTTCTTACAACCAATCTGATGTTTGGGGCTTCAGAGAGAAATCACTAGCAGAACCAACCCAATCACAGCCTCTGAGGAGTATCTTGGGGTGGACAAAAGGACTCCAGCTGCTGCCCTCAGAGCTGATTTGGGAATTTATACAGTTTCTGCTTTGTCTAAAATCAGAAGATTGGCATAAAATTTAATCTAGGGAAACTGACAGACTCCGAAAATTGTGGCTGCTAAAACAGACAAAATTTCAGTTAAAGACCTCTTGGATTGTACATGTCAGCATTCCAAGTAATGCACACGTAGAAATGAGAACTCCGAGGCAGGCAATTTCCTCAAAGAACAGTTTTATTGGATACATCATATTGGCACAACTGATGGAAGCTGACTCTAAAAGTTTCTGCGGCTTTCACCTAATTAAAAGTAAAAGTTTCCCCTTTCCCCCAGGTCACTGGTCATGCTGTCCAATCAGTTGCTGGCTGGTTGCTTGGTTACTTCCCCCTCCCCTGGCCAGCCACCTGTGAGAATGTCCTTGGTTCCCACAGGAAAACTTTATTGTTTTGGCTACAAAACCCCATCTAACTATTTCCCCATTCCTTCTGTTGTGTGGCAACCCTGAAGCCTCCAAGATGGCCTCAGACAGGTTAATTTCAGGATTGACAATACAACTGACAAATTGTATTAGGAACTGAGGTCTCCCTGTTCTTGTACAACTGGAGAAAGAAGATAAAAAGATTCCTCCACAAAGAATCTGGGATATAGAAGCAGAAAAAGATGCAGCAATCTTCAAATATTATCATAGACCCTTTATTGGAATAGAATCCTTCAGCTGGCATTTGCACCTGTTAATCTAATTGTAATAAATTGTAAGGGTGATACAGTAATATGATTTACATTTTTATTGTTTTTTAATTTGTTTATTATTTTCCACTTTTATTATACAATCTTGCTAATATTCTGCCTTTAATATTTTAAACAATATCTAATTAACAAACTATTCTAGTACATTCATGAGAACCAGGTTGGATTTATTAAAATCTAATATTTTGGATTTGATCTGACCCCAAATGTAACACAGCATTTTTCATTGCTTTTTCAGATCAATGAGGAAACATCTGCAGAGGCTCTGAGTGATAAAAGTCAATTCCCATTTTTCCACCAGATGCATCCCAAAGAAGGGTTCCAGTACACAGCAATTGTCCAACTGCTCCTCCACTTCAGATGGACCTTGATTGGCCTCTTTGCTTCAGACACAGAAAATGGAGAAAATTTCAGGAGGACTTTCACTCCTATGCTTGTCAGGAATGGAATTTGTGTTGTTATATCACAACTGTTCTCAACAACTGAACATACAGCAGCCCTCTCTAAGTGGAGACAAGTCAACATCTTTGTTCACTTCATAGAATATGAGTTCATTTGGAAGAGAATTCTTCCTTTCCATGAAACACTTCTGTGTTTGCCAGGACCCATTGAAGGGAAAGTCTGGAACCTTTTTTAGGGTACGTAATAAAAAATCGCAGACTTCTCAAATACATCCATAGTATTTGCAACTTTCGTTATCTGTCAAAAAAAATGCCAAAAGATGAGGCCTTTCAACCCCATTTCTTTGTGGAAGAAAAGTTTCAAGTTCATTATTTTCGCTGTTCTCTTTCAAAGAATGTATTTTCTGTCAAAGGCCGCAGAAGATGCACCCAGAAAGCCCCACTGGAGACCCAGGAGAAAAGGGACAGGAAATGGTTCGCAAACTTTGTCCATGATTACAATATCATAAAGACTCTGGCCCGTGCCTTGAATGCTGCATATTCCTTCAGATTGTGGAGGAGAAGGAAGGAGGGTGAAAATATCTTGGGGTCTCCAAGGCTGCAGCCGTGGCAGGTCTGGGGTCCCGTTATGGATCCATTAATCTTAGATCTTTTGGAGAAGGAATCCAAAGGAGAAGGACGGGAACCATCTCAACAGATTAAGCCAATCTACCATATTTTTCACTCCATAAGATGCACTTTCCCCCACAAAAAAAGTGGGTGGAAATGTGTGTGCATCTTATGGAGCGAATATTGCAGTGGGGGGAAGGAGGGTTGGTGCAGCGCGGTGAACTGTTACCTCCACCGCTGCCTGTTACCGCCGCTGCTGCCATTCACCGCAGCCAGGGAACGCTGGAGCCTTTGCTGCTGAACAGCTAATTGGCGGTTGGATCGGTCTCCCAGAATACCGCCGATCAGCTGTTCCAGGCAGTGGGGATTGCTGCTGCTGTTCACCACTGCTGCTGTTTTCCGCTGTTTGTCACCACCGCTGATCACCACCACCAAATGGCAGCAGCGGCGATAGGTGGTGGTGATTAGCAACAGCAGTGAATGGTGGCAGCGAACTCCTGCCACCTCGAACAGCTGATCGGCAGTGTTCCGGAAGGCCAATCCAACCACCGATCAGATGCTTGGCGGCGAAAGCTCCAGCGTTCCCGGCGGAGGCAGCAAACACAGAGGAGGCAGCAATGGCAGCATTTCCAGTCATCCAGCCCACTGATTGGCAGAGCTAAGGGAGGCTGGGATCCAGCCGTTGCTCAGCTGACCACTGGTGGGTGCAATGGAGCAGAGCCCTGATGAGCCACGTGCTGGGGTTGCGATAACATGCTGAAGCTGACCAGGCTGTTTGCTGCAAGGACGGTAGCCCGATGAATATTTATTTATTTATTTATTTATTTATTTATTTATTTATTTATTTATTTATTGGTTCGATTTATATGCTGGCCTTCTCCGGAGACTCAGGGCGTTTTACAATGCGTTAAGCAATAGCCTTCATACTTTTGTATATACCTGCTTAGTAGGGGTTTCGCCCCCCCCCCCCCCGGCGGTGTTCTTTTTTATACAAAGTCAGCTTATTGCCCCCACAATCCGGGTCCTCATTTTACCTACCTTGAAAGGATGGAAGGCTGAGTCAACCTTGAGCCTGGTGAGATTTGAACTTGCAGTAATTGCAGGCAGCTGGTGCTACTTAACAGCACTTTAGTCTGCTGTGCCACCAAGGCTCTTATGGATGTGGATGGATGCTGGAAGGCAGAGGCAGTTTTTTTCCCCTTATTTTCTTACTCTAAAGCTAATATGCATCATATGGTCTGGAGCATCTTATGTTGCAAAAAATACGGTAATTCTTTCTTGATTTCCTGATAAAACCTTCTTTGCAGAAAGAATTCAGCAGAACAGCTGTCTGGGATTTCAGTTTGGGATTGTTTTTATTTTTTACACTCTGTCTCCTGATTCTGCAGCAAGTCCTGCCTTGTTCATTTACTCAAATGGCAGGGCCCTGTTTTAATGCCAAGTCATGAAAAGGAAACTTTTATCAAGAAGAGATAAAAGAGATAAGAGATTTATCAACTCTACTGTATTAATGACAACATAGAAAAATGGATGATTAATGGCAAAAAAGCTATCCATCACCTTCAGGTTTCAGAGGAAAGATTTAAAAGGATTAAAAATTATTTGAGTATCATTTTGAAGACTTTTTTTATCCATTTAGTTAACATACCACCCTTCAGGTTTCTAATCACATCACAAAATTGTTTGTGAGTCCTTTACTGAAATCCAGTTATATCACCAGAGTTCCCATAATCTATTTAAGAAGTATAATGATGTGTGAGAATGACTTTTGGGATGAGGAGAAGAGAGGCTGCCTAGGGAAGGATCAGATAAGAGGGGAGAATCCTGCAGCTGCATAATGGGAGAGAAAGAAACTCAATAGGTGTTATGTATTGATACTTTTAAGCGGGAGTTTCAAACCTGCCTACATTTCTGATTGGCTGACAGTCCCTCCAGGATTGTATATAAGGAGGGCTGCAGCCTCTGAGTTTTTGCTGAAGTCTCACTGTATATTAAAGAGCTGTTGTCACTTGCTTGCTTGTGCCTCTTGTTATTCCCGAACTACTTCATTGGCGACGAAGGTGGGATAGAGGCCACAAGAAGCGAACCAGTGAGACCACGAGCTTCAGCTAGGCGACGAGGCGAACTACAGGAGGCATACCGAACATGTCTGCCTACGTTCCGCCCAAGCCTTTTGATCCGACCCGCGAAAAATGGGTCTCGTACCTAACAAGGTTCGAATGCTCGCTTGGAGCCAGCGACATGCAGGGTCTCTCCGCTAATCGAAAGAGAGCCCTCTTCCTAAGCCACTGCGGACCGGACGTGTTCGAGATGGCCGAGTCACTGTGTGAGCCAACGCCGGTTCAAACCGTCTCCTGGGACACCCTGATGGCAACTCTCCAGGCTCACTACGCTCCCGTCCCCTCCAAGTTCGTGCAACGATACCAACTCAGCGCGTTCAACGAGAGGGAGAACCGGTCAGTGCGTACATGGCCAGCCTGAGAAAAGCCGCAACCCATTGCGACTATAGAGACTTGGACGATGCGTTGCTTGAGCAACTTATCTGTGGTGTTCGGGACATTAGGCTGCAACGGCGCCTGCTTGCCAAGCCTGATTTGACGCTTGCAGGAGCCCTAGACGAGGCCAGGGCTCATGAAGCCTCCACAAAAGCCGCAGAAACGCTGCAGCGTCCGCTGTTCAGCAAAGACAGCCCCAAGTCTGCCCCGGTGCACAGAGAAGACGCCGGATCCAGCTCGGAGTCCGAGTCGGATGAGGACGTCTTCCGAACGGAGCACCAGAGAAAAGACACTGGCAGCCCCCGGCGAAGCTGTCCCAGCTGTGGCGGGCACCATGATAGACTGTCCTGCAAATACAGAGAGGCCATTTGCAGGCGTTGCGAGAAAAAAGGGCACTTGGCACGAGTCTGTAGAGCCATTCTGCCCAGAAAACACCAACCACGTGAGCGCCGCAGCCAACCGGAATCAACGCGCCAGAAGCAGCCAACGAGAGAAGGCGGCGTGAAAAAACGGTGCGAATTTGAACCGCGAGATGGCCGCAGCATACACATAGTCCAGGCCAGCACGGCGATCGAGGACAAAGTCAGCATGGTGGTCGAAATCAACGGCAAGCCATGCTCGATGGAGATCGACACCGGATCAGCTCTCTCCATAATGTCATGGGTGACTCTAAAGACCCTCCTGCCGTCGTTCCGGAAGGACCAGCTCTCCAAGCAGAGACTGCGCATCCTAGACTACCAGGGGAACCGAGTCCCCCTCGAAGGCGTGGGCACGTTCCGAGTCACCTACGGAGACTACGAAAGAGACCTGCCGCTGACCATCATCACGAAGCAGCTCCCTAGCCTTCTGGGCATGGGGTGGTTCCGAGCCCTCGGCATGGGCTTCACCGGCGTCCACCTGATGTCCAAGTCATCACTAAAGGACAGTCTCCTGACCGAGTTCCAGGACGTCTTCGGGGACACGTTGGGCAAGTATGTGGGGACCCCTATTTCACTAAACTTAGACCCCAACGTAGCCCAAATAAGACTTAAAGCCAGACGACACTTCCGGTTTGCTGTTTGTCGCCGCCGGACGCTCCTTCGGGATCGTCAAACCCACTGCCTGTAAGAGCCGCCTTTATAGCAGAATGGCGGCTCGAAAAAACTCCGTTTCCTCATGGATAGAGCCGGCTGGGGTGGGTAGAGCCCTCTGCCTAATCCCAAAAGTTTTTTATTTACTTTTGGGACGGAGCGGAAGAGACTCCCCATATCCCCAGCCGATGCTCCGGGCTTTGGGAGATCTCTGCTACATGCAGAGCTAGGTGGCAAAAGCAAGCCTGCAAATTTGTTAAATTAATTAAAGAAGACGTGAGCTGGACCTCTGATCCTGAAGCGCAAGTATTTTACTTATTTTATAAAAGTTACTGAAGCTGTTTAAGAAGGGAAAGGAAAAAAGATTTTTAAAATGGCGACTGCTGCGGCTTGAAGAGAGGCTGAAAGGGAAAGTCCTTCCGTTTTCTATTACAAAGTAGCGGAATGAATACTTCTGGCTGCAATTGAAGGCAAAACCTCACTCTCGTGTTTTGTTTTGTTCTTTGTTTGTTTTTTTCTTTTTCTCCTGGGGATCTGATATTGATCTTGGTTGGAAAAAAGCCTTTTTCTCTTTTCCAGTAAATCTTGTCTGTGTGGAAAAATGGCACTGAGACTTATAAAGTTAGACAAACAGGCAATGGGGGGGGGATTCCCCCATTAACAAATTACATGAACAAGTTCTAACTCTCCAGTCTCAGAAACCTGACTTTAATATAATAGAATTTTTCCTAGAGGAGATTGTAAGAAGGGATGAGATTGTGAATCAGCAACTTGAAAAATTTAAGCAGGAAATTAAAGAAATTGGTGAATTGGTGAAATCTAAGTTTGACTTTTTGGATCGAAAGATTTTAAAAACAGCTAACGGTTTATCAGACTTTATGATTCAGTTGGATGCAAAGACTAAATTATTAGAGTCTAAAATGAAAGAAACTGAGGATAATTTGGATGACAAGATTCAAAAAATTAAAAAGGATTTGGCAAACACTCAGGATAATAGCTCAGAAGACAAACCTAAAATGGAGGTTGACCAAAAGACTGGTAATGAAGAAAATGTACAACAGAGGATTGAAAGAGAAGTTTTAATGATCCAACATAATTTTACAGAATATGCAATTAGACTGAGAGGTCTGCAGGAAAATAACAGAGATGATTTAAGGAAAATATCTTCTGAAATTCTGGCTGGGATTTTAAAGGTTCAACCTGATGAAGTGTTTTGCAGGATTGACAGAATTTATAGAATAAACTCCTGGTTGGCAAAGCAAAGGCAATTGCCTAGAGATGTGGTGATTTATTTTACAGATAAAGAAATTAGGAATAATATTGTGCAGAACTCTTTTAATTCTACTTTGCAATTTCATGGAAGAAAGATTTGGATTTTTAAGGAGCTCCCGCCTAAGATGTTAACGGAGAGGAAGAAATTTGGTTTTCTAGTGACTGAGTTAAAAAAAAGAAATATCCTATTTAGGTGGGATGTTCCAGTTGGTTTAATATTGAGACATCAAGGAGAAAGATACCAACTGAACACTGTTGAAAAAGCGGAAGAATTTTATCAAAAAATTTTGAAAATGAATTCAACATCTTTAGGCATAATACAGGACAAGCAAAAGGAGTTGGAAACAAAGGGAAAATATCAGATTACAGAGGCTGTGGTAGATAAATTGTCTTCGGATTCCCTGGATACCCCAGCTGGATTGTCTATAAATATGAGAGCAGTGTCATCCGACTCCAATGTGATGAATCATCAAGTTACAGACAAGTGCGTAAACCAACCAGTTGACATACAAGTGATGGAAAAGAAATATGAGATATCAAAACAAAACCAACAAGATCAACTTATAAAGCAGAATGAAAATCAATCAGTTGATACACAATTTGTAGGAAGGAAACCAGGATGGAAATTCAACCCGCAAAAGAAAAAGAAAAAAAGAAACAGATCTCATAGAAATAGTAGTTTCTAAATCAAGCAACAGTGAAGCCAGGGACTTTAAAAAATGAATGAATATGTGAAAAGATAGTGGAGGCGAACTACTGCTTAATACTATCTTGAGGACAGTGGCAGATCTCTGCAATGCCGTGATTTTGGGATGTGAAAAGAGCCTTACATTGTTGGATTTGAATTATCTACTTTGGATTTCTTTTACTGATAAATATATTATAACTATTTCGAGTTACAAGGCAAGAGAGTCACGCTGGGGCATGCAGAAGATCTGGCTGTTACCCACTCGGGTGGTTGTCTTTACTTTTATATATATATATATATATGAGGATATTCATTACTGATGGGGGCAGAAGATGATTGAAGATCTTGAACAAACTGTTGCACCAGGATGCTATGTTACCCTATTATGGACGATGGATTTAACAATCCAGTGGAAAGACATCAAAGAAGATATTATATGGATTATAAATTTAAAGTCATTGTCTTTTTTCTTTTTATAAAATGGAATGTATACATAGATATATGTATATTTTAGCAGAGTGGGCAGTGGACTATATTTAGAATTGTAGTGCATGGTAATTTTGCAGGAAACTGGGTTGAAATAGGTTAGTTTACTGATTGATTAGTTTAAGAAAAAGGATTTTTAAGTCATATATTTAGGGGAGTGGAGGAATTGGATAGAATTGAATAAATGTTAAATTTGGATGTAGGGAGAAGGCTGCTTTGAAATGTTATATTAATATATATAAAAGATTAAATGTTATGTTGTTGTAATAATATACTATATGTTTGGTGGAGGAGAAAAAGGGCAGATTATTGCTAAAATGGGAGTTATAATAATATTATGCTAAGGGTCAGTATTTAGAGGAGGGAGTAAGGGAATGGTAAAATATTATGTAATTAGTTATGAATTAGCTTATTGTTGTGAAGAAGTCACAGGGGGGGATGGGTGGTGAGGGGGGGTTAGGGAGGAGGGGGGGAAAGGGGAAAAAACTTGTATTTGAAAACTTTTTCAATAAAAAAAAAAAGACTTAAAGCCAGACGGGTGCCGTTCGTATTGAAACCGAAGATCGATGCGGAACTGGACAAATTAATTAAACAGGGGGTGTTAGTCCCCGTCGATCATGCGAAATGGGAGACCCCCATAGTGACCCCAGTAAAATCTGACAGCTCAATTAGGATTTGCGCCGACTACAAGTGCACGATCAACAAGGCTTTGCAGCCGAGCGCCTATCCGGTGCCGATCGTGCATCATCTACTACACTCCCTGGGGCCCGGAAAAATTTTCGCCAAATTGGACCTAGCTCAGGCCTATCAACAATTACCAGTCGACGCCACGGCAGAGGCGCAAACAATTGTAACTCATAGGGGTGCATTCAAATGCACCAGGCTCCAGTTTGGGATGAGCGTAGCACCCGGCCTATTTCAAAGCACCATGGAGCGCCTGTTGCAAGGGCTCCCGGGGGTGGTGCCTTATTTTGATGACATTCTGGTCAGTGCTCAGGACGAACGTCAGCTAGGGGACCGAGTAAGGAACGTCCTTTCCCGTTTTAGAGAAGCGGGACTTAGACTTAAAAAGAACAAGTGCATGATCGCTGTTCCCTCTGTGGAGTTTCTAGGGTACAGGGTGGATGGCACAGGCATCCACCCTACCGAAAGCAAGGTGAGAGCTATTAAGAGCGCACCTACCCCCAAGACTAAAGCGGAGCTCCAAGCCTTCCTTGGACTCCTCAATTTTTACTCAATGTTCCTGAAGGACAAGGCCACCGTTGCAGATCCCCTGCACAAACTTTTGGGGAAGAATGTACCATGGGTATGGGGGAAACCACAAGCTGCCGCTTTTGAGGCAGTAAAAAGACTTCTATCTGAAGACAGTTTCCTAATCCAATACAACGCAGCGCTACCGCTTGTATTGGTTTGCGACGCCTCCCCCATAGGAGTTGGTGCCGTCCTAGGCCATAGACTGCCGAACGGCCTAGAGGCACCCATTGCGTTCTACTCTCGCACCCTGTCAAGCGCAGAGCGGAACTATAGTCAATTGGACAGAGAGGCTCTGGCTGCAATTGCGGGGGTTAAAAAGTTCCACGAATACCTCTATGGCCGACAATTCGAACTTGTGACTGACCACCAGCCCTTGCTAGGACTTTTGGCAGGCGATAGGCCCACCCCCGCTGCTCTTTCCCCGCGTTTGACCAGATGGGCCATTTTTCTATCGGCCTATTCGTATCAGCTTGTCCATCGACCCGGACGGACTTTGGGTCACGCGGATGCCCTCAGCCGCTGCCCACTACCTGACCTACTTGCCAACCCAATGCCAGAAGCCTCCGTTCTTTTACTGGACACTTTGACTTTGGGGCCTATCTCCTCTTGCGAGGTGGCAAAAGCCTCGGCTAGAGACCCAATCATTCGCACTGTAATGGGTTGGGTGCTGAAGGGGTGGCCAGTCAAAGTGGACAGGGGGGAATACCAAGGTTATGTTAACAAATGTAACGAACTGTTTATGCAAGGGGGTTGCTTGTTGTGGGGTGACAGGGTGGTAGTACCAACGAAACTAAGAACAAGGGTCTTAGAATTGCTGCACGAAGGGCATCCTGGCATTGTCAGAATGAAATGCTTAGCCCGCAGTTATGTTTGGTGGCCCAACATGGACCAAGTTATCTCCGAGTGGGTGGGGAAGTGCAGACCCTGCCAGGAGTCTTGTCCCGATCCCCCAGTAGCGCCCATCCGAGAGTGGGAGAAACCAAAAGGGCCATGGGGGAGGATCCATATTGATTTTGCCGGTCCCTTCCATGGGCAAACATTTTTAATCGTAGTCGATGCCTTTTCGAAATGGCTCGAAATAATCCTAATGCCCTCTACCACAGCCAAGGCAGTCATTAGAGTCCTTCGCAAGCTATTTGCCACACATGGCCTACCAGATACTCTAGTATCTGACAACGGCCCTCAATTCACAGCGACCCTGTTCGAGGGCTACTTGGCCGGACTGGGCATCCGCCATGCCCTATCGGCCCCGTTCCACCCGGCTTCTAACGGATTGGCCGAACGTTTTGTAAGAACGGCCAAAGAGGCACTGTCCAGACTAGATAACGGGGACTGGCAGGCCAGGATAGACCAATTCTTAGCTGTCCAGCATGCCACACCATGCACAGCCACAGGGAGAAGCCCAGCAGAGCTCCTCATGGGCAGGAAGCTTCGGTGCGTGTTAGACAGGCTTCACCCTAACTACTCGCATGAAAATTTCAAGGGAGAAACCTCGGGACTAAGACAGTTTCAGGTTGGGTCCCCGGTGTTCGCTCGCAATTATGCCAGCGGACCTCTATGGGTTGCAGGAACCATAGTGGGCATAACTGGCCCAAAATCTTATACGGTAGACATAGGGGTAGACAGAATCTGGAAGCGCCACATAGACCAACTTAGAAAAAGGGTAGTCGGTGAAGCAAACATTAATTTAGACATCTCTGAACCTAACTACAACAACTTTCCCAAAACAGCTAACTCAAGCCCGGGTTCGCGAGAATACTTAGCTGACAAGCCCTGGTTGCAGCGCTGCCCCAGCGAGTCGCCACTCCCAGCCGGGGATAACCACGCCCCGGACAAAATCCAGGAGGTTCCATTGGCGGAGCCGGGAGAGACTGAAAGTCCCTCTGACCAGCTCGACGCCCCACCAGACACTGAACTGCGCAGGTCAACTAGAGCGAGAACTCGTCCTAGGCACCTGCGAGATTTTGTGTGTACATATGTAAATTTCTGAATGTTAGTGCTTTCTGGGAAGGGAGGGGTGTTATGTATTGATACTTTTAAGCGGGAGTTTCAAACCTGCCTACGTTTCTGATTGGCTGACAGTCCCTCCAGGATTGTATATAAGGAGGGCTGCAGCCTCTGAGTTTTTGCTGAAGTCTCACTGTATATTAAAGAGCTGTTGTCACTTGCTTGCTTGTGCCTCTCGTTATTCCCGAACTACTTCAATAAAGATACTCACTAACTTTTCAGGGTGAAAAAAGAGTTGGTGGGAGAGTTGTACTTCCAGATTTGCAAAATTTTGTTAATGTCGCTTTATAGTCAAGTAGAATTAGCACATCTGGATGTTTTCCATCAGGATGACCAGGGAGAAGATTAGCCTGACAGATTTCTTCTTGATCAACCCATGCTTTCTGGGAATCAACCTGTTGTTTTCAAAGAGTTTATGAATCATCTTTTTTTCTCTCTGTTTATTTTATTTGTTATCTGCTCTAGAATGTTCCCTATAATTGACCAATTGTGTCAATTATATTTTCTCTCTATTTTGTCAGTATATGATTGACAAATTTTTCTCAAACTTTTTCATTCACTTATGAAGATAATGGCAGTATTTGTATCCTATTTAACCATATTTGGAGATTAGACACTTGTAAAAGAAAGATTCAATGTGGGATAAGAAACAAAGTTTTCTGTTTTTCAAATATCTGGCTGTTTCAATACTAGTTTCATCCCTTTCTGAAGAAGAATGAGTTTTTCAATATTTCTCTGAAAAAACTGTACTTGGACCAAAATGGAGAGATAACAGCAGATCTGAGGATTGTAAGCTTGTTGGTTCTCCCCAAAGAGGATGCCAGGAGTGAGACTCTGGCATATTTTGAAAGACAGAGACTTTCTATCAACCAAGATGCTCTTTCATGGCTAAAGTTGCTCAATAAGGTGGGAGAAATTTTGGTGTCTTTTCTCTATTTTCCAAAGTCTGAGATCCTATTTCAAGTGGGCAAAGCCTATAGTCTCCAGGGTGGTTGGCCTTCCATGCTAGTTGGTGTCATCTAATGGAAGTTCTTTAACGGACGGGACCTAAGTGGAGTGTCTTTGCCATGTTTTATTGAGATCTTTCAAGATCTTACTGGTCAGAGGTTTCTTTCTTCATCACAGTTTTATTCTACATTAAAAAATCTAATGGAATAAAAGTTTCCTAAAAGTTTTACAGTAAACTTTATTCCAGAGGTGAAATCTACTTACTTTCCCTACCGGCTCAGAAGTGTGTGCTCTGCACGCATGCGCTCTCACGTCACATGTGCGGTTGGACACTCTGCACATATGCAAAGCCTTCTGTGCATGCGCAGAGGGTAAAAAAGGTTACTTCCTAGTTAAAACCAGAAAGTAACGATGACTGGGTGGGTGGACGGAGCCTCGTGCTTCCACTGCTACCGGTTCTCCAAACCACCTGCCACCGCTACCAGTTCGGCTGAACCGGTCCGAACTGGTAGCATTTCACCCCGATTTATTCTCAATTTTAATATTGATATAATCATACTTAAAAAACTTTTTTCAATTCCATCCGTCTAGATTTTATTAAATAGAAAAGTACTTTATTGTAATGTTAAATTCCAAAAGCAAAAGGGAGGAACTAAATGAAGAATCTGCCAGTTGTTATACCTCCTGCATCTGTTTAGAAGTAGTCAGAGGTTTCATATTTACCTCAGTGAAGACCAGAGGTTGCTTGTCTCCATCCATTTCTACCTCCATTTTCCATGGACGGAGAGTCCTAACATCTTTTTTTTGGCATTCCTTTTCTTCTGCTCAGTCCCTGCCTCAGTCCAAATGTGTGGAAAATTGTCATCCTGGATTTGTCAAGAGGGCTTGAGAAGGTTGAGACAGTTTGCTGCTATGACTGTGTTCCCTGTCTGGAGGGAACCTTCTCCACTCAGCAAGGTGGGTGACACCAGTGGAAATAGCAGGCCATTTGGAACTGGATCCATTCAGAACCTTTTCATGAAAGTGCAAGTTAAAAGACAGATTGAAGCTCACCTGTTGTACTGTTTATTTTTAACCTGCACAATTTCTTATCCAAAAGGAAGTAAATCAAAAAGACATGGAAGGAGGGGCTGGGAAGAGATGGGAGGAGGGGGTGGCAGACTGGGCAAGCTTTACTAACAGCAGAGGAAATATCTCTCCTGCTTTTTAGTTTGGATATGTGCTGCTACGTTTACCTTTCTAGGAACATCTGAGTTCTTTGAAACTTGATGAATTATTTTAGGTCCACCTTATGAAAGACCTTGTAATTCACTGTTTATTGGCCTTCCTTTGAGGATCACTGAGAAGGTGTCACTGGTCCATATTGTGGTGCTGTAGATAGTTATGGGGGGAATTCATTACACAAATAGTCTGCCAGTCAGGTAATTCAACCAACCAACCAACCAAACAAACAGAGTAGAGCTGAAAGGGACCTCGGAGGTCTTTCAGTCCTACCTCCTGCTAAAGCCAGAGGACATTTCAGACAAGTGACTGTCCAGTCTCTTCTTAAAAATCTCCAATATTGAAGAACCCACAACTTCTGGAGGCAAGCTGTTCCACTGGTTAATTGTTCTCACTGATAGGAAGTTTCTCCTTAGTTCCAGATTGCTTCCAGATTTGACTGGATACTGTAGGTGTCCTCCAACTCCAGGATATTAACTGCCATGTGTCAAGACTCAGGATGTTTGCCTAAAAAGATTATATGATTCATTATTAATCTCTAATAATGTAGGTTCCTATGAATATTCTACACATTACACTGGAAATAATTCACATCCTAGGACTTCCCTCAACTTCATATACCTAGCTAGATTTTTTTTAAAAAATATCCTTCTTATGCTCTTTTTAATGACATCATTAATAAATACTTCAAAATTCATATGGCAAGGGAAACGACCGAGAATTAGATTCCAATTATTACAAGATGCTAGAGAAAGAGGAGGTTTTCCAGTGCACTGCTCCTGCAATCCATGGATGGGTTATTTCACTTGCGTTGTTAGAGACCGTGTGTAGGTTTTTTTCTTTCTTCGTTTGACCATGCCTCCTTTGCTCTGCAACCGTCAGTCTTTTCCATCAGTTGCTAGAAGAGACTGGTGTTTTTGACTGCTCTGCCTTTGGATTGCTTGTTCCTGTTTGTTTGGACTTGTGATTTTATATTTTTATGGGTTTTTTTTTTTTTTTTGGTTTGATTATTTCTGGACTGGCTATTGCTGATTCCGAGCGAATCCCTGTCTGTTGAGGTGTTGGCGATGTGCCTGGGGCTCCAGGCCGTCCTGCGTCTCTCTGACAGTTTTAACAGGCTGCTCTCTGGATTCTGTCCCTATGGGGCGGATCCGGGAAGGATATTTAGCTGCCAGTGGGTGAGCTGGTTTCCTGGTCCGCTGGCACAACCACCACTGCCACTCCGCTTATTTCTTCTCTTGGCAGCTCCGGAGTCACTGCGGACTCGTGGCAAACTCCAAGGACAAGGCTTGCTTCGCGGCACTGAGGGAAGCCTTGCCTCCCGTGCCATTTTCGATTGCTCGTGAGCTGTGTAGGAGTTGTTGGTGCTCTCATGTTGCGGCCACCATTTTGTTGGTGGTAACTTTGGGGGTGCCTTAGTCCCACTTCACCGTCAGACTTGCCATGCTAATTCCTGATTGCTTGACATTATTTGGTTCCAGCTTTCCAGAATACATATTGCTCGTTAACACCTGTACCTGTTTGTTGGCCATGGCTGACTTCTCCCTTTCTTCTGATATGGAGCATGAATCTAGTCCCCCCCAGGGTCAAAAAACGCCAGCCAGCCCCTCAGGGGTCCAAAGGCCGGTCTAGGAGTAAGCCATGCAAGGCTCAGCCCACTCCATCCAAGAAGTCCGCGACTGAGGACAAGGATGCCCAAAGGCAGTTTGGAAAGGCAGTTTGACATTGTCTGGAGTAAGACTGAGAATTGTTTTCCAAGGACCTTGCCCAATAACCACAACTACAACTTGTATTTAATTCAAAGGTGTTTATTTACACCATTTCCTTTTCTTTCAGGTGCACATCTGGAACTGGTCTGGTGAGACCCTGTGCATGGGCTTATGTACTACGAAGGCGGAGTCAAGGTAAGGAGGGGTCAAGGGAAGGGCTAGGTGAGGAAGGAGGGGTTAACCCATGCACTGCCATATACAAAGTTAGGCATTTACTCATAACAAAGACCTTGACTGAAACCCCTACTGTTTCTGCTGTGAACCCGGTCGCATCTGATCAGCCTGATTTGGGAACTTCTTCTCACCACGTGTTTCCTGCAGTGCCGGCTACTACTGGGGGAGGCCGGAATGCCCACCTTCCTTCTACTTTGGGCCTTTCAAGGGGGGTTTCACTGTCATTGCCTGATGTTTCAGCCACTCAGTGGGTCATGCCACCACCTGTTGCCCGGTGGCCGCCGGAGGCTACATTTACTCCTACAGCTGCGGGGCTCCGCAGGGAAGAGGGACATTTACCTAGCAATGAATTCAATCTCTTTTTTTTATTAAAAAGTTTTATCAAATATTACAACCATTTTTCCCCCGTCCCTCCTCCCCCGCTTCCCTCCTCCACCCACCACCCTTCCCCTATCCCCCCTCTCCCTCCAACCCCCCACCCCCCACCCCGGACTTCCCAGAGCAAATACAGGGTATAACATTTAACAAACATAAATTAAAATATGCTAACTTTCTGTAGGCTCTTAATTCCCTCTTGCTCTTTAACTCCCCTTTAACTAACAAAACATAATTCAAAAAGAAAAAGTTGATTTCATTCATAAGCTATTTGAAGCTTTTTAGTCCGATATTTGTTTTGAATATAGTCAATCCATCTTCTCCATTCCGATACATATCTTTCATTTGAATGGTCCTTCAAATACGCTGAAATTTTGGCCATCTCTGGTAAGTTCACTAATTTTAGTGTCCATTCTTCAATAGTAGGCAAGTCTTCCTTCTTCCAATACTGTGCCACCAAAAGTCTGGCTGCTGTTATTAAATTTAAAATCAACTTAATCTCTATAACAGTACAATCTGTAATTATACCTAACAAGAAGAACCGTGGAGTAAATTTTATCTTCTTTTTGAGAATATTTTGAATAATCCACCATATTTTTATTCAAAATACCTTAATTGTTTTACATGTCCACCATATATGATAATACGTGGCATCATCACATTCACATCTCCAACACTTGGGTTGCACACTTGGATACATACAGGCTAGCTTTTTAGGATCTAGATGCCATCTATAAAACATTTTATAAAAATTCTCTCTCAAGTTTTGGGCTTGCGTAAACTTCACATTTCTAACCCATATTTTTTCCCACGTTTCCATCATTATTGGTTCTTCAATATTTTGTGCCCACTTTATCATACAGTCCTTAACTAACTCCGTTTCTGAATCTATTTCTACCAATGCATTATACAACCTTTTTATATGCATTTGACTTTGATCTCTAATCTGTTTTACCAAGTTCTCCTCATTTTGCAAAATACCAATTTTCTGATCTTCTCTCCATCTAGCTTGCAGCTGTACATATTGAAACCATGCTTGAATTATCCTCTCTTCTCTTAGTTGATTCAAAGATTTTAGTTGTAGTATACCTCTTTCCTTGTTAAGAAGCTCTTTGTATGTAATCACATCTTGTTTTTGCTCTACACTTACATTGTCTGGGTATTGCCCACATTGGTAACTTCTCGTTTAATTTATACTTATACTTTTTCCAGACACGCAATAAAGCATTCCTTAATATGTGACTTTTAAAAGTCTTATCCACTTTCTTATCATATAGTAAATAAGCATGCCACCCGTAAACCAAATCATATCCCTCAATATTCAATATTCTTTCTTCTGTTGAGTTCATCCAATCACTCATTGCTGATAGGGCAGCTGCCTCATAATATAGTCTTAAATTGGGCATTTTGAGACCTCCTCTTTCACGTATATCCTGCATTATTTTTTTGTTTTATTCTCGGTCTCTTCCCTGCCCAGACAAAATTATTAATACCCTTCTGCCATATCTTCAAATTTTCATCTTTTTTAAGTATTGGTATCATTTGAAAAAGAAACAAAAACTTAGGCAAAACATTCATTTTTACTGCTGCTATTCTTCCTAACAAGGATAATTGTAATTTTTTCCAGTTTTCCATCTCTCTCTGTATTTTTTACCACAACGGATCATAGTTATGCGTGAATAATTTTGCATTTGATGTCATAATATAAACCCCCAAATACTTAACTTCTTTTACTATTTCAAATCCTGTTAATCTTTCTAATTCATCTTTTTTGATTTGTAGTCAGGTTTTTAGTTATTATCTTCGTTTTCCCTGCATTTATTTTAAATCCAGATACTTGTGGCATGTGGCAAAGAGGGGGCTGAGGGGTTTTCTGTGTAAATTTTTGGATAAATTTTTAAGGGGTCCCGGGGGGGGAGGGTAGGATTCGAACTAGAGCAGTGGGTTTGGGGGATAACCCACTAAGGGGAGGGTCGGGCCTGGCCATGACGCGCGGCAGGGGGGGTAGGGGATCCGGGGGTGATGGGGGGGGGTCGAGCTTGTCCAGATTGTGTTTTTACCATCGGTACTGTGAGTGGGAGGGGTAGATATGGCGGGAGCAGGGGGCCATATCATGTGGAGGGAGCGTGTGCCCGCTGTCTTCGAGCGGTGGCGCGCTCCGGCCCCCAAGGCTCCACTCATTCTCCAGGTTGCACAGACCCTCAGGGCCTGGGCCTGCGACTGATGTTGTGCAACGCCAGGTCTGTAGTAAATAAAGCCCCCCTCATTTGTGATCTTGTTCAGGAGGGGGGAGCGGACCTGGCGGGTATTACGGAGACCTGGTTGGGCCCAGAGGGAGGGGTCGCTTTGGTAGAAATGTGCCCACCAGGCTTCCACGCATTCCATCAGCCAAGGCCACAGGGGAGGGGTGGGGGAGTAGCGGTTGTTATTAGAGAGGGCCTTAGGCCGAGGGAGGCCACTGTTCCTCAGACAGCCGGCTGTGAGTCTCTCCTCGTGAAGTGGGGTCATGGGGTTCAGATGGGTTTGCTGATCACGTACCTGGCTCCCTGCCATGTGGCAGCAGCCCTGCCCGAGCTTCTCAATGTCATCGCCGCGGTGGCGGTTGATACCCCCAGACTTATGGTCATGGGGGATTTCAACCTGCCGTCCGTGGGTGAGGCATCTGAGGCGGCTCGGGAGTTCATGGCTTCCATGACGGCTATGGACCTAACCCAGTTAATTCATGGCCCTACACACGCGGGGGGAAACACGCTGGATCTGGTTTTTGTCTCTGGACAGTGGCTGAGTGATCTCGAGATAGGGGATATAGTCATCGAGCCCTTGTCATGGTCGGATCACTCTCTCCTTCGCCTTGACCTTCGAACCGCTGCACCCCGCCGCAGGGAGGCGGAACCGATAAGATGGTACCGCCCCAGGCGCCTGATGGAACCTGACAGGTTCCAGATGGAGCTTGGGCCAATCCCTGAGGTTTTGGCTCACGCCTCGACTGGAGACCTAGTGGCCGCCTGGGATAGGGCGGCTGCTGGAGCTCTGGATCGAGTCGTGCCTTTGCGGCCTCTGACCCGGTGCCGAGCTCACCTGGCTCCTTGGTTCACTGAGGGGCTAAGGGAGATGAAGCGCCGGAAAAGATGCCTAGAGAGTAGTTGGAGGGCCAGTCGTGCTGAATCTGACCGGACACTGGTAAGATCTCATATTAAGAATTACCTAGTGGCGATAAAAGCAGCAAAATGTACCCATTTTGCTGCTCTTATTGCGTCATCAGATAATCGCCCGGCCGCCCTGTTTAGGGTGACCCGCTCCCTGCTCCACCAGGAAGCGCGGGAGGACCCCTTGGAGGGAAGAGCCGAGGATTTTGTGCAGTATCTGCATGACAAAATCACTCAGATTCGGGAAGATCTGAACTCCGACTGGGTAGACCCAGCGGGGATGACGGAGGCAGGTCCTGAGAATGTTATCTGGGATGAGTTTGATCCTGTGACCCCTGAGGACGTGGACAGGATTCTGGGTAGACTGAATGCGACCACATGTTTGTTGGACCCGTGCCCGTCCTGGTTAGTGCTGGCTTCCCGGGAGGTGACACGAGGCTGGCTCCAGGGGATTATAAATGCTTCATTGGGTGAGGGTGTCTTTCCCGCCGCCTTGAAAGAGGCGGTGGTGAGACCTCTCCTCAAGAAGCCTTCCCTGGACCCAGCAGTATTGGCTAACTATCGTCCAGTCGCCAACCTTCGCTTTGTGGCGAAGGTTGTTGAGAGTGTGGTTGCACGACAGCTTCCCCAGTACCTGGATGAAACGATGTATCTAGATCCGTTCCAGTCGGGCTTCAGGCCTGGGTACAGCACGGAAACGGCATTGGTCGCGTTGGTGGATGATCTCTGGAGGGCTCGGGACAGGGGGTGCTCCTCTGTCCTGGTCCTGTTAGACCTCTCAGCGGCTTTTGATACCATCGACCATGGTATCATGCTGCACCGGTTGGAAGAGTTGGGGGTGGGAGGCACCGTACTACGGTGGTTCTCCTCCTTTCTCTCTGACCAGTCGCAGTCTGTGTTGACGGGGGGGCAGAGGTCGACCCCGAGGCCCCTTATATGTGGGGTGCCACAAGGGTCGGTTCTCTCGCCCCTTTTGTTCAACATTTATGTGAAGCCGCTGGGTGAGATCATCCGTGGTTTCGGGGTGGAATACCATCAGTACGCTGACGACATCCAGCTGTACATCTCCACCCCAGACCACCTCAACAATGCCCTTGAAGTGATGTCCCGGTGCCTGGAGGCCGTACGGATCTGGATGGGGAGGAACAGGCTCAGGCTCAACCCATCCAAGACCGAGTGGCTGTGGTTTCCGACGTCCCGATATAGTCAGCTGGTGCCATCGCTGACTATTGGGGGCGAATCATTGGCCCCCACGGAGAGGGCTCGCAATTTGGGCGTCCTCCTGGATTCACGGCTGTCTTTAGAAGAGCACTTGACGGCCGTGACCGGGAGGATTTTTCATCAGGTTCGCCTGATCCGCCAGTTGCGTCCCTTTCTGGATCGGGACTCGTTACGCACGGTCACTCATGCCCTCGTCACCTCCCGTTTGGACTATTGTAACGCTCTCTACATGGGGCTCCCCTTGAGGTGCACTCGGAGGCTCCAACTGGCTCAGAGTGCGGCCGCGCGGGTGGTGATGGGAGCGACATGGCGCTCCCATGTAACACCTCTCCTGCACGAGCTGCACTGGCTCCCGGTGGTCTTCCGAGTGCGCTTCAAGGTTTTGGTTATCACCTTTAGAGCGCTCCATGGCTTAGGACCTGGTTATTTACGGGACTGCCTGCTACCACCAATAGCCTCCCACCGACCAGTACGCTCCCATAGAGAGGGGCTCCTTCGGGTGCCGTCGGCCAAACTGGCGGCCCCCAGGGGGAGAGCCTTCTCTGTGGGGGCACCTACGATCTGGAACGAGCTCCCCCCGGAGATACGGAGGATCCCGGATCTGCATACCTTCCGTCGCGCGCTTAAGACCTTTCTATTTCACCAAGCCGGCCTGACCTAAGTTTTTTCCCCTTTTTAAATGGAAATTTTAAATTTGGTTTTAAATTATTGGGGTTTTAATCTGTTCAGCCAAATTATTTAATTTCGTTTTAATCTATTTTAAATTTTGTATTTATATGTTTTATTCCATGGCTGTTCACCGCCCTGAGTCCTTCGGGAGTAGGGCGGTATACAAATTTAATTAATAATAATAATAATAATAATAAATACTTGCCCATATTGCTTAATTATATCCATTAAACCTACAACCGACTGTAATGGTTGGGTTAAAGTAACAACCAAATCATCTGCGAATGCTCGTACTCTGTAATCATACTGCCTAATTTTAATTCCATTTATTTTGTCCGACCCACGTATCTTACTGAACAAAAATTCCAAAGTCAAGATGAACAATAATGGAGACAAGGGACATCCTTGTCTTGTTCCTTTTTCTATATTAAAAGTATCTGTTAAACTACCATTAATTATTATTTGCGCTGTTTGTTTCTGATATATTGCCTTAATAGATTGTGTAAAATATTCTCCAAACTGCATCTTTTCTATTATTTTCAATAAGAAATGCCAATTCAATCGATCAAATGCTTTCTCCGCATCGAGAAATATTAGCACCTCAGGGATTTGGTTGTTCTTCCCCAGATACTCTAATAGGTTAACCACTTGCCTTACATTACTCTTCATTTGTCTACCATTTATAAAACCAGTTTGATCATTATGAATCATTTGTTGCATGACTGTCATTAACCTATTTGCTAGTATTTTAGCAAAAATCTTGTAATCTGTATTTAAATGTGATATAGGCCTATAATTTTTTGGCTGAGTGTGGTCTTGCTCCTCCTTTGGAATCAGAGAAATAAAAGCTGTCCTCCAGGATGGGGGTACATCTCCTCCAGATTGTATGTTGGTAAATAACTCTTTGAGTGGTCCCACCATTTCTAATTGCAAGTGTTTATAATAAGCAGCTGTCAAACCATCTGTCCCAGGGGCTTTACCCACTTTCAACTGCTTAATTGCAAGCATGATCTCTTCGGAAGTTATTGGTTGATTTAAACCCTCCCTTTGCTCTCTTGTAATTATAGGAATATTCTCTTTCTGTAAGTATCTATCTACATCTATACTTTTAATTTTATCACTAGCATACAACCTCGTGTAAAATTCTAAAAATGCTTTTTTAATCATGTTTTGCTGATAAACCTCTTTACCTTTATATTTTATTTTCTCTATGGTCCGTGACTTTTGTTTTTTCCTTAACAGATATGCTAACCATCTCCCTGGTTTACTAGCATTGCAAAAAGTATTATGTTTAGCATATTGCAAATTAATTGCGACCTGATCTGCCATTAGCATATTAAATTGCCCTCGCAGTAAGTTAATTGCCTCTTTTATTTTCTTGTCTACTGGGTTCAATATCAAAGCTTGTTCTTTTTTTTAATTTCCTCTTCTAAGTCCTTCCTTTTTTTCCCTGTTTATGTCTATGTTTATTATTCAAATATATCAAAATACCTCTCATATATGCTTTACTTGCATCCCAAACCATTTCCATAGATGTACCCTTATGCATATTTATAATAAAAAATTCTTTCATAAATTTTTTTGCATTCTTTTACATTTTCCTCATATCTAAACAGATTTTCATTTAACCTCCAAGACCTCTTAAATCCCATTCAATACTCTAATTCCATCCAAACTGGACTATGATCCGTTAAAACTCTTGGGCAGATCTTCGTCTTCTTCACCCTAGAAAAAAGATCATTAGTAATTAATATGAAATCAATCCTAGAGAAAGATTGATGTCTGTCAGAGAAAAAAGTAAAGTCTTTTTCTTCAGAGTTCCTCTCTCTCCAGATATCTCTCAACTCCATATCATCCATCATTTCAAAAAACGATTTTGGCAATCTAGCACGTGTTGAGATATTTTGCAAAAGCCCCTTCTTATCTTTTTTAGTGTCCAACACTCCATTCCAATCGCCCAATAAAATGCATGATTTGTAATCCCATTGTAGTAACTTGGAATGTAAAAGCTTATAAAATTTTTCCTGCTGTTCGTTCGGTGCATATACTCCAATTAAAAGTATTTTTTCTCCTTTTATTAAAAGTTCAATTGCTATAAATCTTCCTTGATCATCTGCTTCAATTAATTTGGCAATTAAGTCTTTTTATATAACTATACCATTCTTCTTCTTGGGAGCAGATGCAACAAAATGTATACCTAACCTTAAATATTTTTGATCTTTACTTCTAATATAAATCTCTTGTAAACAGATTACATCATTTTTAAACTGTTTCAAATAATGAAATATTTTTCTCCTCTTTTGTGGTGAATTTAGGCCATTAACATTCCAAGTCAGAAATCTAGTTGCCATTCTTGGCCGCCTGAAGCTTTTGGAGCATCTGCTGGAAATCTCCATGCATTTTACTTTTTGGTCTTGCTCCTCCCACTGCTTCTGTTTTTGTAGTTTCTTGAATCATCTGTAGTTGCTGCAGTCTTAATTCTTCTTGCCGCTTGGTTGCCGCTTGGGCCTGTCTTTGATCCTGAGGTTCTTCTATTTTGTCGAACACCTCCAAAGCTTGAGCAGTAGTTGAAAGGTGTATTAAATCTTCTTGAGTAATCAAAGCTCCCCTTTGGGCCTGTGCCAACGATTCTTCCTTCTCCCCCTTTCTTGCCCCCTCTGCTTCCGTCTTCCTTCTAGCTTCTGGGGACTGTGGGCATCCAGCCTTTAGTACATTGGTGTAAAAATCTCTTGCCTTCCACACTGAGTTGAGACAATATCTTTCTCCTGAATAGTTCACCACTAGTCCAGCTGGAACCTCCCATCTGTACTGTATCTGACGGTTTCTCAGTTCTTCCACCAGAAAGGCATAATCCCTTCTGGCTCTCAACATTTTGGGGGGGATTTCTTTCAGTATTAAAACCTCCTGCCCCTGCACTTGAAGCTTGTTTTTAAAGGTGACTTGTAAGATTTCATTGCATATTCTCCTTGTTGTAAAATAGACTACAATGTCTCTTGGTAGATGTTTTACCATGAATTGACATGGTAAATTTTGTCAATTTGCCATTCAAGATTTACTTTTTGATCTCCCATTATCTGTGCAAATGCTTCTGAAAAGATCTCTCTCAAATTCTCTTGCTTATTTTCTTTGAGGCCTCTTATTCTCAAAGCAAATTCCATATCTCTATATTGTATCATTATCACATCGGCCTCAACTCTTTCATTTCATTTCATTTCATTTTATTTAATTTATATACTGCCCTACTCCCGAAGGACTCAGGGCAGTGAACAGGCACAGGATAAAACACATAGAATACAAAAATTTAAGAGCAGAAGTAAAATCGAATTAAATCAATTTAGCCGAAGACAAATTTAAAACCCCAGGTTAAGAACAAATTAAAATTTACATTAAAATTTACATTAAAAAGAGAATGGGAGAGGTTAGGCCAGACCAGCCTGGTGAAATAAAAAGGTCTTGAGAGCGCGGCGGAAGGTGCGTAGATCTGGGATCCTCCGTATCTCCGGGGGGAGCTCGTTCCAGATAGTAGGTGCCCCCCCGGAGAAGGCTCTCCCCCTGGGGGCTGCCAGCCGACATTGGCCAACGGCACCCGGAGGAGTCCCTCTCTGTGAGAGCGTACCGGCCGGTGGGAGGCCGTTTGCAGCAGCAGGCAATCCCGTAAATAACCAGGCCCTAAGCCATGGAGCGCTCTAAAGGTGGTAACCAAAACCTTGAAGCGCACCTGGAAGACCACCGGGAGCCAATGCAGCTCGCGCAGGAGAGGTGTTACATGGGAGCGCCACGTCGCTCCCATAACCACCCGCGCGGCTGCACTCTGTGCCAATTGGAGCCCCCGGGTGCTCCTCAAGGGGAGCCCCATGTAGAGAGCATTACAGTAGTCCAGGCGGGAAGCGACGAGGGCATGAGTGACCGTGTTTAAGGAGTCCCGATCCAGAAAGGGACGCAACTGGCAAATCAGGCGGACCTGATGGAAAATCCTCCCGGTCACAGCCATCAAATGCTCTTCTAAAGACAGCCGTGAATCCAGGAGGACGCCCAAGTTGCGAGCCCTCTCCGTGGGGGCCAGCGATTCGCTCCCAATCGTCAGCAATGGCATCAACTGACTATATCGGGACGTCGGAAACCACAGCTATTCAGTCTTGGACGGGTTGAGCCTGAGCCTGTTCCTTCCCATCCAGATCCGCATGGCCTCCAGGCACCGGGACATCACTTCAAGGGCATCGTTGGGGTGGTCCAGGGTGGAGATGTACAGCTGAGTATCATCAGTGTACTGGTGGTACTTCACCCTGAAACCACGGATGATCTCGCCCAGCGGCTTTACATAAATGTTGAACAGAAGGGGCGAGAGGACCGACCCTTGTGGCACCCCACATATGAGGCACCTCGGGGTCGACCTCTGCCCCCCTGCCAACACAGACTGCGACCAGTAGGAGAGAAAGGAGGAGAACCACCACAACACGGTGCCTCCCACCCCCAACTCTTCCAACCAGTGCAGCATGATACCATGGTCGATGGTATCAAAAGCCGCTGAGAGATCTAATAGGACCAGGACAGAGGAGCAACCCCTGTCCCGAGCCCTCCAGAGATCATGCACCAACGCGACCAATGCCGTTTCCGTGCTGTACCCAGGCCTGAAACCCGATTGGAACGGATCCAGATATGCCATTTCATCCAGGTGCTGGGGGAACTATCGCGCAACCACACTCTCAACAACCTTCGCCACAAAGCGAAGGTTGGAGACCGGACGATAATTCGACAACACTGCCGGGTCCAGGGAAGGCTTCTTGAGGAGAGGCCTCACCACCGCCTCTTTCAAGGTGGCGGGGCAGTCACCCTCACCCAATGAAACATTTATAATCCCCTGGAGCCAGCCTTGCATCACCTCCTGGGAAGCCAGCACTAACCAGGAGGGACACAGGTCCATCTTATTCTGGACCTCTCCCATTTTATTTTCCAAGTTCTCATTAGACTGCTTAATTTCTTCCACTTTTTCATCTATTGCTTCAATATGGCCTGCCAGACCTTGAACTGCCATGATAATATCTTCTCTAATTTCTTGATTTCGTTTTTGAATAATCTCTTTAATTTGAACTATCCCCTCAGCAACATCTTGAATTTTATCCTCAAACAACGCAGTAATTTTTTTTTCTGTAACAGAGGCTTGTATTTTAAGGGCTTCCTGCAACATTTCAAGTGTTAATATTGATGGTTCCGTTGGAACAGAGAGAGATTGCAATTTAGACGTTTGAGCTGGCGAGCTCCCAGCACTTTTGGGGACAATAGCCTTTATTTGTTTTGAAGCCATTTTTAGTTTCCAATTTGAATTTATTCAGCAGCCAGAACAACAAATCCACCAAATCCAAAAATTCCCAGTCTTTAAATAATATCAATCCTTTTTAAAAAAAATCACTGCTGTAGTCTTTTTAGCTTTTAATCTTTTTTTTTTAAAGCAAAAATCTCTAATTTTTGAACAGGGGCTACCAGCGCTAAACAAAACTTTCCTTTTTAACTTTCGCTTTCATGCCCCATTAAAGCTCAATCACCATCTTGATTTCACTTTCTCCTCTTAATGAATCAGAAGGAAGTAATACACATTTGGAGTTAAAGTTCAGTACTTGCAAATCTGATCTCTCCTGAGTTTGCTCAGCCTGCTTCCGAATGATGTTTATTCCAAGCGTTGTTTGCAGGGGTGGTCACGGCGTCTTCTTCTGCTTAAAGCAGAAACGTCCCTGATCCGGAGCTCTGTCGGGCTTCCAGGGAGCTCTCACCCTTCGAGCCCCAGAATTGTTCCTGGGGCTCCTTGGGGAGCTCTATCTACGCCCGTCTGCTCTCTTCCTCCCCTTTTCCCGGGGAGAAAGTTTTCAAGCCGCTAGACAGCTGATTTGCACTGTTCTAGCGGCTTTACGAGATCGCGGGGCTGGTGCTCGCAAAAGGAGCATCCTCGGCGCCTGTAGTACCACCGGAAGTCCGGAATTCAATCTTCAGACTATGCTTTCAGACGCCCTGTCTAAGATTTTGGTGGCTGGTATCCAACAAGGGGCTCATGTCTCATGTCAGATAACTAACCCTCAGCCCCAGTTGCATGGGCGTTTGGCCAGCAAGCCTAGTTCCCCTACTCACAGAGACTCTGTTTCCACTGAGGATTCAGTGCTAGGGGATGATGATCCAGAGGACATTGAGTTTTCAGAGGATGTGGGTTTGTTGCCAGACAAACCTGCTTTTACGGGGCTGTTCTGCCCCTCACTGTTTAAATCATTGTTGCACAAGGCAAAGGTGACTACCAATATGGGGATGTCTGGACCCTCAACTGTTCAGTCCCAGGGGTCAACTGGTCCTCATGATGTGTTGTTTAAATCATCCACTCCAGACAGAGGATTTGTTCCTTGCCCGCAGTTGTTTGCTGACGTGGTTCAAACTCCATGGGGTCAACCGGGCTCTCTGACCGCTCCGAGTGGCCATGATAAGAAGCTTTATTCTTCGGCCCCTGAAATGGAGGACTTGTTGGCCCTACCTTCTGTGGATGCCCCGGTGGCTTCTCTTTCTTCCTCTTCCGTCATCTCTACTGACATCGTGGATGGTCTGTGAGCGGAGGACAGGAAGGCTGAGCTTTCATTTTGTAAGGCACACCAGGCTGTGGCTTCGGCCATAAAGGCCGCCACGTCCGCCTCCTTTTTCAGCAGAGCATCCCTGATTTGGCTGCACCAGTTACAAGAACGTCTGCCGCCTGATGCGACTAGGCTCCACCAGGACATTAACAAATTGGTGGCTGCCACAGAGTATTCAGCTGATTCTTCTTTAGATGCAGCTAAATTTGCGTCCCGCGCTCTTGCTTCTATGGTGACTTCACACAGACTTTTCTGGCTCTGCAACTGGCGAGCGGATTTGAAGGCAAAGTGGAAGTTAGCCTTGGCCCCTTATAAGGCCCCTCACTTGTTTGGTGCTGAGCTTGAACCGATCTTGGTGGAAGATAAGGACAAGCAAAAAGTCCTGCCCTCATCATATAGGAGGCCGGACTGGCGTTATACTCCATATTCTCAGAGGCAGCCCTTTCGGCCTTTCTCCAGGCCCAGTGGGTCCTACAACCAACACTCCTATACCCAAAATTTCGACCATCCTTCGGACAGACAGTCCTTTAGAGATCATGGATGGAACCAGGCCTCAGCAAAGCGGCCGTTTCGTGAAACCGGCTACAGATCCTTTCGTCAGGGCAAGTGACTCCTGGTCACTGCTTCCCATTGGCGGGTGTTTCCAGCACTTTCACCATCAATGGGAGGTGTCGACGTCAGACGCTTGGGTTCTCCGCACTGGGACACACGGCCTTACCCTGGAATTCTTCTCCAGCCCTCCCAATCACTTCATTCGATGCCCGGTTCCACGACTTCCTGCAAGACAACAACTGATGGATGCCAAGATCCAACACCTGCTGGAAATACAGGCCATCGAACCGGTGCCCAAGGAGCAGGAGGGAACCGGCTTTTATTCGACCTTGTTTCTTGTGCCCAAGAACTTGGGGGGCTGGAGGGGGATTCTAAACCTCAAGCGCCTAAACCTGTTTGTTCTTTATCACAGGTTCAAAATGTACTCCCTCAGATCGATCCTGGGCTGTGTACGGAAGGAGGACCTACTACAGTCCGTGGATCTCAGGGAGGCATATTTGCATGTGCCCATCCATCCAGAGCACCGCAGATTTCTTCAGTTCGAGTATGCCAACAATCATTTTCAGTATTGTGCCATGCTGTTCGGGCTTTCTTCAGCCCCCAGGATGTTTACGAAATTGGTGGCAGCAGTGGTGGCAACGATCACGGTGCTCCCGGTGCGCATTCTTTGCTACCTCAACGACATCCTAGTACTGTCGTCTTCCCCTGCTCAAGCTGCCCGGGACATCGCATCAGTGATCAGTATTTTTCAACGGCATGGTTTCACCATCAACCTACCGAAAAGTCAGCTCACGCCCACCACCCATATTCTCCATCTGGGAGCAGAGATCGACTTGGTCTTGGGACAGGTCTTCCTGTCTCCCGAGAGTCTGACCAGCATCAGGGAGATGTTGAGGCAGGTGCAATCTCTCTCTCTTTTTTTTTTTTGGGGGGGGGGTTAAAAAACAAACTTTATTAAATTTAAAAAGATAAAATTATATAAAACATTCATAACCTTAAAATACAATCAACAATACTAATCACAACAAACAAACTACTGTAAGTATATGTGATATATATAAGTACAAGTATACACAATAACTTATTTCCTTTTTTATCTTAATGATGGTGTATAATTTATTTGAGATGACATCGAAACCTGACAATTACTTTTAATTTCTTACTAAATTTTAACTTTACCTTCTTTTCCATTGGTTTATCCACTCATACCAACTATCCCATACCTTAAAATACTGTGAGTCTTCCTTGTCTTTCAATTTCAACATTAGTCTATCCATTTCTGCACATGTATAATTTTTTTCAATTATTTGCTGCTCCGTTGGCAAGAGGCAGGTGCAATCTCAGCGGTCCGTTCCCATACTAGTGCTGTCCCAATTACTGGGGAAGATGGTCTCATGCTTTGCAATCGTGCCCTGGGCTCACGGGCACTCTCGTCCCCTGCAGTGGTTTTTGCTGCCGTTCCAGAGGACAGGACACAGCAATTCTCGAACCAAGGTGGTGTTGCCAGCCCGGGTTCGCCTCTCCCTCGCATGGTGGGGGTCGTCAGCCCTTCTGAAAGGCTGCGTGTTTCTGGATCCCGATTGTCTCGTGCCGACTTCGGATGCGAGTCTCCAGGGCTGGGGTGCACACCTTCTGGACCAGGTAGCTCAGGTTCTATGGTCCTCAGAGGAACAGATGAACAGCATCAACTGGCTGGAGCTGAGAGCTGTTCGTCTGGCCTGTCACTGCGTTTTTTTATTTCCCAGCTGAGCTTCATTATTTTTGGACTAATAGACTTACTGTAGTTTGCCAAGTTCCTTATCAGTATTTTACTACGCATGTCCGCATTCTTTCACTTGCTTCACACTCTTTCCTTTGTTCTCTTGCCATGGGAGTGCCGGTTGCTGAAAGGCAGCTGGCCCGATTTATTTTCAAAAATGTAGCAATTACTTTTCTTAGTGAGGTGTTTTATTTTCTCTATAACAAATAAATGAGTTTTATTAGAAACGTTTCTTCGCGTTTCTTTTCAGAATATTGTAACAAGGAGGAGCCACGATCCATCTCCTCTAATTAAACCAGGGTGATTTTTCCCAGAGCGAAACATGGGATTAATCAACGCCCTGACATGGCCCTCTGCCATTTTCAGGACACTGTCAAAGGGTGGCATGTGCTAGTCCTCATGGACAACATGACAACGAAAGCACATGTCAACCGGGAAGGGGGCACTCAATCCAAGCCCCTGATGCCCGAGGCGGAAAAGCTGATGAGCTGGGCGGAATGTCACATGTTGTCCATCAAGGCGGACCACATCTCCGGTCAATCCAACATTCATGCAGATTGGCTAAGCAGGACACATCTAGACCCGGCAGAATGGCAGCTTCATCCTTGCCTATTTCTGAAACTGTCTCAGTGGTTTGGCCGGCCTCTGGTCGACCTCTTTGCAAGTTCGCAAAATGCCCAACCTCCTCGGTTCTACTCCCATTTTCCAAGCCCTACAGCAGAAGGATGCAACGCTCTTTGATGTCCGTGACCACCAGGGCTTCTCTACGCCTTCCCCCCCCCCATCCCTCTTATCCTGAGGGTCATCCGGAAGCTACTGTCCGAACAGGCGGAACTCCTGCTGGTTGCTCCCCTTTGGCCTCGCCGTCCCTGGTACACCGACTTAGTGGACCTGTCCATGTCCCCGCACTGGACAATTCCTCAGCACGAGATCTCTCTCAGCCAGGGGGTCATCCTCCACCCAGAGCCCCAGTGGCTCCGGTTGACCGTCTGGAACTTGAGAGGGTCCTGCTGAGGAAGGATCGTCTTTTGGAGAAAGTGATCGAAATCATCCAGGCGGCCGTCCATGGCCCGTATTTATGAGGCATCTTGGTGGGCCTTCTGCCATTTGTGTTCGAGACAGCATGTGGACCCGACTTCGGCTTCATTTCCGGAAGTTCTCGACTTCCTGCAGACTGGTCTGGACAGCGGTTTGGCCCCTACTACCTTGTGGCAGCAGGTAGCGGCTTTGTCAACGGTTCTGAGCTGTGCGCCTTACCATTCGCTTTCTCAACACCCGAGGATTAGGGGGTTTCTTCAAGGAGCGACAAATCTCCGCCCGCCGGTGGTGCATCGCTATCCTTCGTGGGATCTGCCCTTGGTCCTGCAAACTCGCACGTCAGCTCCGTTTGAGCCTCTGGGCTCCACCAGCCTGAAGTTTCTGACTCTCAAAGTTGCTTTTCTGCTGGCCATTACATCGGCCAGGAGGATTTCTGAACTGGAGGCCTTGTCCATTCGCAAGGACCTTTGTATATTTCATTCAAACCGTGTGGTCCTGAGGCTCGATCCTTCTTTTCTGCCCAAAGTCAATTCTTTCTTCCACAGGGCCCAGAAGCTCATCCTCCCTGACTTTTGTCCAGCTCCCCACCATCTGCTGGAAGAACGATGGCACACTTTAGATGTGCGAAGGGCCCTCAGAAGGTATAGTAAGAGGACCACTTCTTTTCGTCGAACGGAAGCTCTTTTCATGTCATTTAATCCATCGCCCATGGGCAAGAAGATCTCCTCTTCCATGGTGGGCCGGTGGCTTAAGGCATCCATTTCAAAGGCATACAAGCTCAAGGCCGGACCTTTACCAGGCAGGATTCTACCCCATTCAACACGCAGCACTGCTACTACAGCGGATTGGGCTACTCAAGCTTCCATCAGTGATATTTGTAGGGTGGCCACTTGGTCGTCGATTTCTCCCTTTATACGACATTACAAAATAGACAGGTATGCCTCTGCTGAGGCGTCCTTTGGGTGAAGGGTGTTGCAGACCATTCATTCCACCCTGGACCCAGGGAGCAGTCAGCCTCCCTCCCAGGATCCTCGAGCTTGGGTATATCCCATCCATGGATTGCAGGAGCAGTGCACTGGAAAACGGACGTTGTCTTACCTGAAGGTCCCTTTTCTGGGCGCTACGACTGCAATCCATACCCCCCCTTTATGGCTTCCTGCTTTTGGTCTGGGTGGGTTGCCGTGTTGTGTTTTGTGTTTACCATTTTTTGTAGACTCTTGGATGACTGCACCTTCATGATAAAAGACTGACGGTTGCAGAGCAAAAGAGGTGTGGTCAAACGAAAAAAGAAAAAAATCTATACTCAGTCTCTAACAATGCAAGTGAAATAACCCATCCATGGATTGCAGTCGCAGCGCCCAGAAAAGGGACCTTCAGGTAAGACAACGTCCGATTTGGCCTACCAGACGGGACAAAGTATTATCAGGCAGCGGCATTGGTTTGGCTAAGTGAGTGGATGCATCTTAAAAACACAAGACTATTTGCACTAGAAGGTCATGACTTACAGACAGGGTGGCACGCTATTCTATGGGAGGAAAAACATTTAGTCCATCAGTACTTCCAGAGGTATTATATTAGGAGAGCACTATTGGATATTTGGAAAAAAACAAAAAGAAATAATTATATGGAAATTCCTAATTGGGTGTCAACATTAGAAATGTACATACATCCAAATTTGACAAAACGAGGGGGAGCTGTCACCTATAAAGATATTTTGAATGAGAAAGGAGAATTAAAAGTGAGAAATACTTTAAAGGAAGAAGGAATCGAATTGGAATGGTGGGCGCATCTCCAAATTCAATCTAAATTTAGCAAAGATAAAAAGGAATGGGGCATAAAGCAAGAATCATCAGAATTAGACAAAATTTATTTAGCAGGGAATGCAAGACCATAAGTAAACTATATCAATATCTATTAGAATAAGATATGATTGAGGAACAGGTGAAAGAAACAATGATAATTTGGTGTAAATATTTTGGGCACAATATCAATTTGGACAATTGGCAAAGTTTATGGGGAAAAAAATTAAAAATCACACTAGCAACTTCCTATAAGGAAAACCTCTATAAGATGTTCTATAGGTGGCACCTCCCCCACACAAAATTAGCACAAATGAATAAGGGGAAATCCTCGATATGCTGGAAGTGTGGAGAGACTGTTGAGAATTACTACCACATGTGGTGGGAATGCCCAAAGGCGCAAAAATTTTGGAATTTATTAAAGAACTGGCTGGAAGAAATTTTGTCAACAAATATAGAAGTCAAACTGGAATTTTTCTTACTGGGAATTATAGAAAGAAAATATAAGATACAAATTATTTATTACTGCATATACTCACAGCGGCACGAATAGCCTTTGCTCAAAAATGGAAAGAGAAAGATATTCCAACTAAAGAGGAAATATTACTGAAAATCTTTAACTGTGCAGAAATGGACAGACTCACTTTGGAACTCGGAATATTGTGGTTATGACTGGGAGAGGTAGATATGACGGGAGCCGAGGGGTAGGCCGCTCTTGGGGAACTAGGACTCGCTATGTCAAAGCGATTACGTGTTCCGGCCCCTCTGGTTCTGGTTTTGGTTCACAAGGCTCATCCCGTATACCTGGTGACTTGGGAAATCAGGGCCCTGGCCTCAGGCTGCTGCTATTTAATGCCAGGTCTGTTGTTAATAAAGCTCCCCTCATTCGGGATTTAATCCTGGAGGAGAGGGCTGACCTGGCATGCATAACTGAGACCTGGCTGGGCCAGGAGGGGGGTGTTTCCCTCTCTGAGATGTGCCCAGACAGGTTTCAGATATTGCATCAGCCGCGACTCCAGGGAAGGGGTGGAGGAGTGGCAGTCATTGTCCGTAATAGTCTTTGCCCTCGCAGGATCCCTGCCCCGGAGATTGTCGGATGTGAGTCCCTCCTCTTGAGGTTGGACTCAAGGGTTCAGTTGTGTCTGTTGTTGACGTACCTGCCTCCCAGCTACGTTACAACATCCCTACCTGGGCTACTAGAGGCAGTAGCCGGGTTGGCGGTGGAGGTCGCCTGGCTCATGGTGCTGGGGGACTTTAACCTGCCGTCACTTGGCAAACCCTCAGTTGTGTCTCAGGAGTTCCTAGCTTCCATGACAACCATGGACCTGACCCAAGTAGTTCAGGGTCCGACCCATGGGGAGGGGACACATGGTCGACTTGGTGTTTCTCTCGGGGCAGTGGAGATGTGATCTGGAATTAAGGGATATAGATGTTTCTCCCTTGTCATGGTCAGATCATTTCCTGCTGAGGTTGGACTTTAGGATGCCACTCCCCCATCGCAGGGAGGCGGAGCCGATTAAGTGGTTCCGCCCCAGGTGCCTAATGGACCCTGCAGGGTTCCAGAAGGAGCTTGGGGAGATACCTGACTCCCTTGTCCACAGCCCGGCAGAGTCCCTGGTTGTTGCCTGGAATAAGGCAGCGTCTGGGGCACTGGACCGGATTGTGCCTTTGCGACCTCTCAAGAGCAGTGGATCCAGGAAAGCTCCCTGGTTTACCGAGGAGCTCCGGGAGATGAAGCGCCAGAAGAGACGTCTAGAGCGGCACTGGAGGACCAGTAAATCTGAATCTGACCGAACACTCTTAAGAGCCTTTATTAGGACTTATTTAGTGGCAATACGGTCAGCAAAATGTTCGCATTTTTCCGCACTTATTGCATCCGCTGATTCTTGCCCAGACACACTGTTTAGGGTGACTCATTCTCTCCTTAATGTAGGGGGAGCGGAGGAGTCCTTACAGGGTAGAGCTGAGGAATTTGTGCAGTTTCTGTCAGATAAAGTTGCTCAGATTTGGATGGACCTGGACTCTGATTAGGCAATTCCGACCGAGATGACCAGGGCAGGTCTTAGTCGTATTGTGTGGGATGAGTTTGAGCCTGTGACTCCTGAGGAAGTGGACAAGGCTGTGGGTGCGATGAGCTCCTCTACTTGTTTGTTGGACCCGTGCCCCTCCTGGCTGGTTTCGGCCAGCAGGGAGGTGACACGAGGCTGGCTCCTGACTTTAGTTAACGCTTCCTTAAGGGAGGGGTCTTTTCCGCAACCATTAAAGGAAGCGGTTGTAAGGCCCCTCCTCAAGAAGCCTTCCTTGGACCCAGCAGAATTAAAGAACTTTCGTCCAGTCTCCAATTTACCCTTTGTGGGGAAGGTTGTAGAGAAAGTGGTGGCACTTCAGCTCCTACGGACATTGGATGAAACGGATTATCTGGACCCTTTTCAATCTGGCTTCAGACCTGGCTACAGCACGGAAACTGCTTTGGTCGCGCTGATGGACGATCTCTGGCGAGCCCATGATGGGGGTCATTCCTCTATCATGGTGCTACTTGACCTCTCAGCAGCTTTCAACACCATCGACCATGGTATCCTACTAGGCCGACTAAGGGAGTTGGGAGTGGGAGGCACCGTGTCACGGTGGTTCTCCTCTTATCTCTTTGGTCTGTCATAGTTGGTGTTAATAGGAGGACAGAAGTCGACCCCTAGGCCCCTCACGGTTGGATTATTGCAACACGCTCTACATGGGGCTACCCCTGAAAAGTGTTCGGAGACTACAGTTGGTCCAGAATGCAGCCGCTCAAGCGGTCGTGGGTGCACCTAGGTACTCCCACATTACACCAATCCTCTGTGAGCTGCACTGGCTTCCTATCGGTCTCCGGTCACAATTCAAGGTGTTTGTTATTACCTTTAAAGCTCTATATGGCTTAGGGCCAGGCTATCTTCGAGACGGTCTTCTACCACATAGCTCCCAACGACCAGTAAGATCCCACAGAGTTGGCCTCCTCCGGGTCCCGTCAGCTAAACAATGTCGGCTGGCGGGTCCACGGGGGAGGGCCTTCTCTGTGGCTGCCCCAGCTCTCTGGAATCAGCTACCTCCTGAGGCCCGGACCGCTCCCACCCTACTGGCCTTCCGGAAAGTGGTGAAAACCTGGCTTTTCCGGCAGGCTTGGGGCCATTGATCTTGCCACTGCGATCTTGCGAGATCCGGCCATGAGCGGTGTGTATGGGTGTTTTTAACGTCTCTTATTGTATATTGTTCATACTGTCTTTGTTGTAAGCCGCCCAGAGTCCTCAGAGAGTTGGGCGGCATAGAAATATGAATAATAAATAAATAAATAAATAAATAAATAAATAAATAAATAACTCAAGGATAAAAGCAAAAATAAGTACTACAAAATCTGAGAACAATTTTATGATTGGATAGATAACAAGAGGGTAGCCAAGACAAATGTATAATGTTAGAACAAAAATATAGATATTATTATAGATAAATGTATGTTTAAGAGATGAATAAATATACAGAAATAAGGGGAAAAGTATTAATATATTATGTTTAAATAATGAACAAAGCTTAAGAAGTATATGTTTATATGAGTACTAATATTATTGTAAAGTGACGGAAGATGTTTAGAACCAGTGATGTCATATCTATGTCCAATGTTTTTTTTAATTGTGTATTATTAATAAAAAAACTTTTTTAAAAAAATACTTCTTGGAAAATGCCCATGGAATCAGCTGTTATCCAAAGAAGGTATTTCTTGTAAGATAAAAGGACAGAATATTAAAGAAAGTTGCTTTTTGGTTTCTCAGATATGGAAAAATGCACCAAGTGTCCAAATAATCAATATCCAAATAAGGACAGAGTCCAATGTACCTCCAAGGTTATAACCTTCCTGTTTTATGAAGAACATCTGGGCATCATCCTGATCTCTTTTGCTCTATTCTTGTTCTTAATCACAGACCTTGTTTTAATCATCTTCATTAAATACCGAGAAACTCCCCTTGTCAAAGCCAACAACCGGGACCTCTCCTACATCCTCCTGGTCTCCCTCCTGCTTTGCTTCTTGTCTTCTTCCTTCTTCATTGGTCAACCAAGGAAAGCCACCTGCCTTCTCTGGCAAATGATCTTCAGCATCATCTTCTCAGTTGACATTTCTTCTCTCTTGTCCAAAACCATCACGGTGGTGCTGGCTTTCCTGGCCACAAAACCAGGAAAACGGGTGAAGAAATGGTTGGGGAAGAGCTTGGCCAACTCCTTCATCCTCTCTTCTTCTGCTGTCCAAGTTATCATCTGCTTCATCTGGCTGGGAGCTTCTCCCCCATTCCCTGACTCTGACCTCCACTCCCAGCCTGGAGAGATCATCCTGCAATGCAACGAAGGGGCCGTTGTCATGTTCTATGTCACCCTCAGCTACATGGGCTTCCTGGCTGCCATCTGCTTCACGGTGGCTTTCCTGGCCAGGAATCTGCCCCGGGCCTTCAACGAAGCCAAGCTGATCACCTTCAGCATGCTGGTCTTCTGCAGTGTCTGGGTGACTTTTGTGCCCACCTACCTGAGCACCAAAGGGAAATCCATGGTGGCTATGCAGGTCTTCTCCATCCTGGCCTCCAGTGCTGGTCTGCTGGTCTGCATCTTCATCCCCAAGTGCTACATTATCCTTCTGAGGCCAGACCTGAACACAAAGGAGCACCTTACGGCCAGAAGAAATGTGGAAATGTGAGACAGAGGAATTTCAACTCCAAGCTATTCTCCATGCATGAATGGGGCAACATTTTTTCTTCAAATAAATAAAGGAAGTCTGGAAGAATGTGAGGAAGCCAATTTCTTGGAGGAATGAGAATGTGTTACCAAGATAGAAATAAAGAGTTAATGCCCTAATTTCTCAATAGATTTTATCCAAACTGCTGTGGAAATGCAACTGATATGTTTCTTTTTATTTAGGCAATATCTCTTTCTTGAGGATGGTAACAGTGAGCAGGCATGAAAGTACCTTGATGTGTGCTATTTATGAATATTCCTGGTTATATCATCTATTAGATATACATATTGATGATTATCATTTTCTCCTCCTTTCCAGAAATATATAAATATGAGTGCATCCTTTTGTCTGTGGAAATCTGCCTTGCTATGTCCTGGAGGGAAATTCCTCCAGTGAACCTTGAACAAATAATAACTGCAGTGAGCTTTGATTATGTTATGTATAAATGCCCACCATTCACCATCCCAGGTATGATAAGGGTTAACTCTACATCCACCTAGATCCTCCGCTGACCCCTCATTACCTTAGCTCCGCCTCCCAGGTACTTAAGACATGGTCCAGGAGTCCAGGGGCCACTTCCAGCTAAATACCTGTAATAGAAACATTGATCAATAAAGAGCATTCGTTCACTGCATCCTGTGTTTGGAGTTATTGGGTAAGATCCTAGAAATCAGTCACAGGTTGGTAGCAGAGGATGGTTTACCCACAACTCACAGAGATGGCAGAATCAAGAACCCAGACAGAAGCAGAGAAAAGAATGGCCACCAGAGCCTACATCAAGCAAATGAAAGAACTGCAGGCTCTCGAAGGTGCCACAGCAAGGACCACCACAACTGAAGGTGATGGAGACTGCAACCCGAGTCCACGACCCAGGTACGAAGGGTCAAGAGAAGAAATCCACTACTACGAAAGGGCAGAGCCACCAAGCAATGAAGAATTCCGATCCACCATCCTGGGGATGATGGAAGCGACCACCAGCAAAGAGGAGCTCATTGCGAAACCCTGGGAGATCCTCGACTTATGACTGCCACCGCCGCCGTCTCCAGGGATGCTCAACCTGCGACCGCCTCGCCTCCTCGCCTTCTTCCAGCCTTCGCCCAAGATGCAGGGGCCCAGCCATGGCATCCGACGCCCAGGGAGGGCTAGGGGCCAGCCAGGAGCGAGCCCAGCCCCCCACCAGCAGGCCTAGGCCTAGGCCTGAGAGCAGCAACAAGGAGCTCCTCACCAGACGACCTCCGTGGCAGAGATACTACAAAAAATACTTAATTTATTTTACAGTAAGAGTGCAGCCACTACAACCAAAATATCCAGGGAATTTTACTCAGCCAGGCATAAGGCAGGGACACCCATGGGGGAACATATACTCAAGCTAAACACCACCAGGGCAGAACTCATACAAAGGGGGGAAACCATTTCTGATAATATCATGAAAAGCATCGTCATAAACTCCCTCAACCCCAGTTGGGAGAACTTTATCATGCAACTGGATAGTCTCAACATAGAGCACCTCTCTTTAGAGACATTATCCAACAGGCTGATTGCGGAGGACAGCCTGAGAAGGGAACGCTCATCAAGCCTGAGGGAGAGCAGACCAACAAAAAGGGTAGACTTCCAGACCAGGGACCAAGATAAGTCAGAATATTTTAACTGTGGGTCTAGGAATCACTATAGGAGATTTTGCCCCAGAAACCAGGGGGACAGGGACCACAGCTAACGTAGGGAAAGGCAAGGCCGCAAACCAGGTTACTCAGACAGGCGCTCCCCAGAAAGCAGGTTCAGGTGCAGGGACTCACCCAACCCCAGGGACAGGAGAGGATATAGGGATAGCTCCAGGGATAGTCAGACTGGGTCACTCTACGAACTTAGAGACCACCAACACCCAAACACCCAGGCAAAAGGAAGGAACACATGGCTCATTGACTCAGGAGCCACCAACCACACCACCAACAATAGGAACATACTGGAGGCATTCACGCCTAAGGAATACCACATCAATGTAGCCAACCAGAACAAGGTATTGGTGAAAGGAGAAGGGAGCGCACACATAGATGGAATAGGGAAGATAGAGGGGGTACTATTCATCCCAGAAATACCCCACAATATATTAGCAACACTCAAACTAAGTAAAGACTTGGGCATTGAGACAACCTTCAGGGAAGGGAAAGCATATATGACCAAAGGAAAGAGAAGCATAGGAAAGATCATCATAGAAGGGGGACTCACCTACTTAGTGCCCCAAGAGCACTCAAACACTAACTCAGAAAGTAACGAGAAAGGGACAAGCACGCCCACAGAAAATAGAGGGGGTGAAGGAGAACACACTGCAGGAGGCAAACCCACCACAAACACAACACACAAAGGGAAACCACACATTGGCAAACCCATTCGTGATGGATGCACTCACTTACTACACAGAAAATTAGGCCATGCTAGTTTTCCAATGGTACAAAAGATGAATGAATGCTCAAATGGCTTGCCATTAAAGAACTGTACAAATTATTTGGAGTGTTCTGTGTGTACATGTTCGAAAATCAAAACCAAACCAAGGCCCAAGAAGGCCTCCCGCACCACCAACTCAATATTCCAATTAGTTCACATGGACGTGGTGGGACCCATGAGACCCTCTATTAAATACAAGAAGAGGTTCTTCCTTACCATATTCGATGACTATAGCCGTTACGGATTTGTATACACCCTCAACCACAAAAGTGAGGTGTTCCAAAAATTTAAAGAGTTCTACAAAAGGGTAGAAACTCAACATAACATAAAAATAAAACAAATCATGACAGATAGGGGCTCAGAGTTCCTATCTAGGGACTTCTCCAATTGGACAAAGAAGCACGGGATACTACACTTCTCCTCTTCTCCGTTTTCGCCATTCCAAAATGGAGTATCAAAACGCAAAAACGGCATACTCCAAACAATGGTAAGGTGCGTCTTAGAAGACGCCGGACTAGGACAACACTTCTGGGCAGAGGCACTCACATATTCAAACTACACACTGAACAGAATATGGTCAAGCGTAGTGAACAAAACTCCCTACGAGGTCATGTACAATAGGAAGCCTCAGATAGCACACCTGCACATATTTGGAGTAACTGCGGATTTACACATACCCAAACAGTTAAGGAGAAAAGGGGACAAAGTGTCAAGGAGACTAAGATTCATGGGGTATGAGTCCGGAACCAAAGGTTACAGGTTCATCGACAAAGACAACAGATTTGTCATGTCCAGATCAGCTGTGTTCCACAAGAACACAAACTGGTCAAGAATACACCTCAATGAGGTACTGCCCGGGTAAGAAACTGATGACAATGCTAGGACCAATAACAAACCAGACACAACCAAGAGCGAGACACACGAGAAACAAAAACCCAAACACAAAAGGGTAAACACCAAAGAATGGAAAGAGAACCACCCCATCCTAAAGGTAAAAGTAGATGCACTCACTGAGAGGGAGGCCCAACACATGCACGACTCAGAAACGATACCCAGCAGGCCCATAAGACACAACAGAAACAAACTACCTAAGAGATTCGATGATTACATACTCTCAATACACACAGGCACCACAACACCCAACTCCTACGAGGACATCCTTAAGTTACCACGAGAGGAAAGGGACAGATGGGAGGAGGCCATAGATAAGGAGATGAACAGCCTGAGGGAGTTGAACGTGTATACCCCATCCAGAGTGCCAGAGAACAAAGTAGCCATTGGGACTAAGTGGGTTTTCAAAGTCAAAGAGCTAGAGGACAATAAGAAACTGTACAAAGCTAGGCTAGTAGCACAAGGGTTTGCCCAGAAATACCCGGAGGACTACACTGACACGTACTCACCCACGGTCAGGGCAGAGTGCGTAAAAAGCGCTCTAGTAATAGCCACAATCCTAGGGTTAGAAGTCTACCAATTCGACGTGCAGACAGCCTACCTCCACGCGAAGCTAGACAAGGAGATCTTTGTCAGGGCACCCCCAGGGAGAAACACACAAGGGGAGGACACATGGTTGCTGAACAAAAGTCTGTATGGGTTGAAACAGTCCGGTAAGAGGTGGTACGAGTGCCTAGCGAAGATCCTTAAGGACATGGGGTTCACAGCCACCTCCGCCGACCTATGCTTTTTCACCAAGAGAGAGGGCACATCCATAGAGTACGTACTCATCTACGTGGATGACATTTTATATTGTGGCCAGCACAAACAAAATTGTGATTAGTTTGCCAACCAGTTGGGGAAACATTTCGCACTAAAGACTCTGGGAAAGGTGAACAAATACCTGGGTGTCCAGATTGATAGAACTCAGAAGGGATTCAAGATCTCTCAAAAGGAGAAAATACTGGACCTGTTAATTAAATGCAACATGAAGGAAGCCAAGCCATGTGACACGCCAATACATATTGACTTCCTGAAACACATGAATGAGGAAAGCGAGACCTTCAAGGACAATACCCTCTATAGGTCTGTTGTTGGGTCACTACTGTATATAGCTAATTGGACTAGACCAGACATCCTCCTGGCTGTCAACCTGCTATCCAGACATGTCAGCGATCCAAAGATGTATCACTGGGAGGGGGTAAAACGTGTAATCAGATATCTAAAACACAGCATGGACGCATGCCTGAACCTAGAACCAGAGGTGTCCAAAGAACCCATCCTAACCTCCTATGCAGACGCTGACTGGGCAGGCGACACAAAAAGTAGAAAGAGCACATCCGGCTACGTATTCCTCATTAACGGCTGCCCAGTACACTGGTACACCGGAAAACAAAACCTGGTAGCCACCTCCACAGCTGAGGCAGAGTACATCTGCCTCTCCAAAGCAGCCAATAATCTGACATGGTTTGACGATCTGCTTACCAGCATATGGACCGAACCGGCCTACCCGATAGTAATACATGAGGACAACAAAGCAGCCATAGACATATCCATGGCAGAAGCAGTAGGCCAAAGGTCCAGACATATAGACATTAAGCACAAACATGTCAGAGAATTAACGAACATTGGTTTTATTAAGGCTGTACATTGTGAGACTGCCGAGCAAGCCGCAGACATCCTGACCAAACCTCTACCCAGCAAACAACATGCCTACCTTACGACTAAATTAGGGGTACGGGTACAGAACACGCAAGCAGGTCCAACTGTTGGGCATTTAGAGGGGGATTTGTTATGTATAAATGCCCACCATTCACCATCCCAGGTATGATAAGGGTTAACTCTACATCCACCTAGATCCTCCCCTGACCCCTCCTTACCTTAGCTGCGCCTCCCAGGTACTTAAGACATGGTCCAGGAGTCCAGGGGCCACTTCCAGCTAAATACCTGTAATAGAAACATTGATCAATAAAGAGCATTGGTTTACTGCATCCTGTGTTTGGAGTTATTGGGTAAGATCCTAGAAATCAGTCACAGATTATTGGGTTTTTTGTGGTCCTGCGTTTGATTCCACAGAAACTGGTGTCAGGAGTGGGATTCACAATCTTCGATCTGCCACCAGGGACAACAGCTAGGGCACCCCTATAGGGTGAGTGTTGTGAGATTGATCCCATGTTCCTTCCTGATGCCACATAAAGGCACTGTTTAGGAGTGTGTGTGATACCACAATCTGTGTCTAAGAATCTGTTGTGGCTGGGAGGGTTTGTGGAGTGTTTGTGGTCCCTTCCATCCCAATTCTCAGCCATTGTAAGGACCAGCCTCTCCCGCCTTCCAAGAAAATAGGAACTCTTGAAAACTTTGTATTTCAAAAGGAACCTTTTATTGAAAAGGGATGAAAGCAAGTCAAAATTCAAAGCAGGCTCTGAGGTCCCTCAGGACATGCAGTCCAGGATAAAGGAAATTAGGAACCCCTCCCCACTCCCCCTCTTTCTGGCCCTGTTATCGGCCTGGGGGTCAGCCTCCCACCCACCCACCCCTTCTCCCTTTTGTGTACATCTATCCTCCTACAGAACTATGGAACTACTCGGCAGCTTTATTTGTACCCCGCTTCAAATCATATTAAATCAAACTGAATTATTTCCATCGAAACTCCCAGCAGATGGGGACTTGGACAGTATTTTGTGGACCCTGAGGGAAGTTGGCTGTTTGAACCATCTTTTACCAGAGGGGATGATACCATCAAACTCCTTGCCTTGGACATCTGGCCGGCCACTGTGAGAGAGTGGCCGGGAAAAACCTTTTTTCCCCGCTGACTGTATAAACCAACTCCTTCCACTGCTGTGAGAGAGCAGGGGATCCCGGGTTGCTACTTATATAAAGATCTTCTGTCCTAGGACTTTGTTGGACCCTACCAAACTGTCTTCCCATTCTGGTCTTATTCGATGTACTCAGCGACGGAGCTATGTGCACTGCAAGACTCCCCCCTCTCGCAGGTTTGGCCCTCCACTCTATCGAGGGCCTACCTTGATGATGGGTTTTGGAACCCCGAGAGGTGGCATGGTGCGAGAAGGGGGTTGAGGGGTTTTTTAGTTAAATTTTTAATGAAAATTTTAAGGGGACCCGGGAGGAAGGGAGGGAGTTGTAAAAGTGGACCCGGAGGGGTTCAGATAGCGACTGAGCGGGGTGATGGGTCGATTGGCTGCAACAGAGGGGTCGTGAAAGAAAATTTAACCGGGGAGCAGGGGTACGAGAGGAAGGGCAGGGTAATTGAAACAATGAGTGGGACCACTGTTCCTCAGATAGCCGGATGTGAGTCCCTCTTTGTGAAGTGGGGCCGTGGGGTGCAGATGGGTTTGCTGACTACGTACCTGGCTCCCTGCCACGTGGTAGCGACCCTGCCCGAGCTACTCGACGTCATTGCTGGGGTGGCGGTTGATACCCCCAGACTTATTGTCATGGGGGATTTCAACCTTCCGTCTGCGGGTGAGGTGTCAGAGGTGGCTCAGGATTTCATGGCTTCCATGACGGCCATGGACCTGATCCAGTTAGTTCAAGGCCCAACTCACATAGGGGGACACACTCTGGACCTGATTTTTGTCTCTGGCCAGTGGTTGAATGATCTTGGTAGAGGGGACCTAGACATCAAACCCTTGTCATGGACAGATCATTCGCTCCTTCACTTGGACTTTCCTACCACTTTCCCCCACCGCAGGGAGACGGAACCAACCAAATGGTTCCGTCCCAGGCGCCTGATGGACCCCGAAAGGTTCCTGACGGAGCTTGGGCCGTTTCCTGAGACTCTGGCACACGACTCGACTGAAGAGCTGGTGGCCGCCTGGGAGAGTGCGGCCGCCGGAGCTTTGGACCGCATCGTGCCTTTGCGGCCTCTACCCGATGCCGATCTCAATTGGCTCCTTGGTTCTCTGAGGAGCTGAGAGAGATGAAGCATCGGAAAAGACCCCTAGAGAGCATTTGGAGGACTAGTCAATCCGATTCCGACCGGACACAGGTGAGGTCTTATATCAAGACTTACCTAGTGGTGATAAAAGTGGCAAAATCTAACCATTTTTCCGCTCTTATCACATCTGCAGAGAACCGCCCAGCCGCCCTGTTTAGGGTGACCCACTCACTTCTTCGTGGGGGGGGGGAGTGTGGGAAGATCCCTTGCAGGGTCGTGCTGAGGATTTTGTGCAATTCCTGCATGATAAAGTCGCTCGGATTCGGGATGGCTTGGACTCCAATTGGATGTGTCCAGGGGAGGAGACGAGGGTAGGTCTTGAGAATATTATCTGGGAGGAGTTTGATCCTGTGGCTCCCGAGGATGTGGACAGGGTCCTGGGTAAGATTAGTGCCGCCACGTGTTTATTGGACCCATGTCCGTCCTGGTTGGTACTGGCCTCCCGGGAGCTTACACGAGACTGGCTCTGGGGAATTATAAGTGCTTCTCTGAGTGAGGGTGCCTTTCCTGCTGCCTTGAAAGAGGCGGTAGTGAGGCCCCTCCTCAAGAAGCCTTCCCTGGACCCGGCTGAATTAGCCAACTACCGTCCGGTCTCCAACCTTCGTTTTGTGGCGAAGGTTGTTGAGAGCGTGGTGGCACGACAGCTTCCCCAGCACCTGGATGAAGCTATCTATCTGGACCCGTACCAGTCGGGCTTCAGGCAGGGGTACAGCACTGAAACGGCATTGGTCGCGTTGGTGGATGATCTCTGGAGGGCTCGGGACAGGGGTTGCTCCTCTGTCCTAGTCCTATTAGATCTCTCAGCGGCTTTTGATACCATCGACCATGGTATCATGCTGCAGCGGTTGAGAGGGTTAGGAATAGGGGGAACCATTTTGCGGTGGTTCTCCTCCTTCCTCTCTGACCGCTCGCAGTTTGTGTTGGCAGGGGGGCAGAGGTCGACCTCGAGGTGCCTCGCATGGGGAGTGCCGCAAGGGTCGGTCCTTTTGCCCCTTCTGTTCAACATTTATGTGAAGCCGCTGGGTGAGATCATCCGTGGTTTTGGGGTGAAGTGTCATCTGTATGCTGATGATACTCAGCTGTACATCTCCACCCCAAACCACCCCAACGATGCTCTTGATGTGATGTCTCGCTGCCTGGAGGCTGTGCGGGTCTGGATGGGGAGGAACAGGCTCAGACTCAACCCTTCCAAGACTGAGTGGCTGTGGCTTCCGGCGTCCCGATATAGTCAGCAGGTGCCATCGCTGACTATTGGAGGTGAATCTTTGCCCCCCACAGAGAGGGCTCGCAATCTGGGTGTCCTCCTGGACGCACGGCTGTCTTTAGAAGAGCATATGACGGCCGTGGCCAGGGGGGCCTTTTATCAGGTTCTCCTGATTCGCCAGTTGCAGCCCTTTTTGGACCGGGACGCCTTGCGCACGGTCACTCACACCCTTGTCACCTCCCGGCTGGACTATTGTAATGCTCTCTACATGGGGCTCCCCTTGAAGAGCACTCGGAGGCTACAGCTGGTCCAAAATGCGGCCGCGCGGATGGTTATGGGCGCAACTCATTGCGCGCATCTGACACCCCTCCTGCGCGAGCTGCACTGGCTCCCAGTGGTCTTCTGGGTGCGATTCAAGGTGTTGGTCACCACCTTTAAAGCGCTCCATGGCATGGGACCCGTGTACCTTCGAGACTGTCTTCTACCACCAATAGCCTCCCACCGGCCAGTCCGCTCCCACAGAGGGGGTCTCCTCAGGGTGCCATCGGCCAAGTTATGTCGGCTGGCGACACCCAGGGGGAGGGCCTTCTCTGTGGGAGCCCCAGCACTGTGGAATGAACTGCCCCCGGAAATACGTAAGATCTCCGACCTCCGGGCATTTCGTTGTGCACTCAAGACCCTGTTGTTCCGCCAGGCTGGGCTATCAACATAACAATTTTAAATTGGGTTTTAAATTCCTGGGGTTTTAAATTGAGCCAAATTCATTTAATAATTTTAAACTATTTTAATTGATGTTGTCTTGTGTTTTTAATAGGCTGTACACCGCCCTGAGTCCTTCGGGAGAAGGGCGGTATAGAAATAAAATTATTTATTAATTTTATTTATTTATTTATTTATAAAATTTGTATGCTGCCCTATCTCCGAGGACTCATGGCAGCTCACAACAACCATCGACCAAGCAACTGTTAAAATCAACAAATATACACAAAAAATATGAAAAATTTAAAAAAATTTAAAATATACTACCCCATCAGTCCAGGCTGGGGGACATAAATAGCCAGGTTTTCAATTCACGGCGGAAGGTGTGAAGGTCAGGGGCCAACCGGAGCCCCAAGGGAAGTTGATTCCAAAGGGTGGGGGCGCTCACAGAGAAAGCTCTACCCCTGGGGGTCGCCAGCCAACATTGTCTAGCCGACAATAGCCTTCATACTTTTTGTATATACCTGCTTAGTAGGGCTTTCGGCCCCCACTAAGCGGTGTTCTTTTTTATACAAAGTCAGCTTATTGCCCCCACAATCCGGGTCCTCATTTTACCTACCTCGAAAGGATGGAAGGCTGAGTCAACCTTGAACCTTGTGAGATTTGAACTTGCAGTAATTGCAGGCAGCTGGCAACTTAAGTGCTACTTTTAACAGCACTTAGTCCACTGCGCCACCAGGCTCTTAGATGATACCGTACCGGCCTCTGAGAAGCAGATAAGAAGAGCTTCTTAGGTCCATCCACACTTCCCCCCCTCCCTCTCATTTCCCAAGAGGTGAGAATTCTCCAGGCATTTCTGGCACCAGGCAACGGTTATAAATCTGGTTAAAGTTTTTACAAAGAGGGCCAGGCAGGAAATAGGATACTTAGGATACATAGGAAAGAGAACTAAATGTGACAAATCCAAATCCCCCCCCCCCGGTAGATACACGGATCTGACAGCCATCCTGGACCTGCTATGAGGTCAGCTGAGCGATGGCCGGAAGTGTCCAGGAAGCCACTGGGAAATTGGCTTTGTGGGGTGAGTGTGACCCTCTGTGTTGAAGAATGGAGACTGACCCACAGGCGCTGTTCAAACTCTTTGTCCTATTGTCTAAATGGAGGAATTCAGCTGATCCTAGGCAGGGAGGGAAGTGGATGATGGGACTCAGGCAGACTCTGATTGGGGAAGGAATCTTTCCCCAAAAAACAGAGAAACCCATTGTGGCCCAGGGCTGGGAGGGGGTGCTGACAGGAGACATTGGAATATCTCGACTGGGCCCAGGAGTTTCTGGATGAAGCCACTTGCCACTCGTTGCCTCTTCCTTCTTCTTCTGACAACATCATCGGAAAACTCAAAAGGCCAACAGTAATAATGATTTGGGTCTTATTAACCAGGATCTGGGGAGGAGGGAGGTCGCTGGAGAATATTGGAGGGCCTCTTCTAGAGGAAAGGATTAAAGAAATGAACAGAAACAAAAGTGAAAGCTGCACAAATAAAATAATATTTGTGCAGCTTTGTGAGATTCTGTGTGTTTCTGTAGTGTTTCACTCTAACTACACAAACACACAAAATCTCACAAAGCTGTATGTGGAATTTTGTGTGTGTAAAGTGTAAAAGTTGGTTTTTTGGACTTTTTGTGGCTGTGTGAGGTTCCTGCTTGTTGCAGGGGCCACTTTGGGTCTAGCACAGCTGCTTTTATATTGTGGGTGAGCCAGTTGTGTTGTGTTGTGTTGTGTTGTGTGTGTGTAAAGTGTAAAAGTTGGTTTTTTGGACTTTTTGTGGCTGTGTGAGGTTCCTGCTTGTTGCAGGGGCCACTTTGGGTCTAGCACAGCTGCTTTTATATTGTGGGTGAGCCAGTTGTGTTGTGTTGTGTTGTGTTGTGTGTGTGTAAAGTGTAAAAGTTGGTTTTTTGGACTTTTTGTGGCTGTGTGAGGTTCCTGCTTGTTGCAGGGGCCACTTTGGGTCTAGCACAGCTGCTTTTATATTGTGGGTGAGCCAGTTGTGTTGTGTTGTGTTGTGTTGTGTGTGTGTAAAGTGTGAAAGTTGGTTTTTGGGGCTTTTTGGGGCTGTGTGAGGTTCCTGCTTGTTGCAGGGGCCACTTTGGGTCTAGCACAGCTGCTTTTACATTGTGGGTGAGCCAGTTGTGTTGTGTTGTGTTTTGTAGGTTAAAAAAGGGCAAAGAAGTGACATCAACTTGGCCACACCCACCTGACCAACAAGCCACACCCACCCAGTCACCTGACCACCAAGCCACGCCCACCAATTAAGCCACGCCCACAGAACCGGTAGCGAAAATTTTTAGATTTCACCCCTGCTTTCATCCCCAACCTATGTCCCCTGAGCATTGACAGTCTACCTATCTTAAAGATAAGATTTCTCCTTCTCTCTTCTACAACCCAACGTCTGGCTCTTAAGACAGCAATGACAGAGCCAGGAGCAAAAGAAAAAAGAAAAAGAAAGAAAGAAAAAGGAAAGAGCAGAGTCCCACCTAAAAGTCTCAACCAGAATTCCTCTGGTTCCTGAGGTTTTCTTTTGCACAAGATGTTCCCCTTCCTTCCTTCCTTCTCTTTATTTATATTTGTATCCCTTTCATTCTACCGCACAACACAAACATACACGCACACCGCTGTTCTTACCTCCTGTTCCCAGTCTCACTTTTTGCTAGCCATCTTGTATATCTTATATAATTTCTTGGTGTTAAATTTGGTAAACCTGGAAACAAAATACCCATAGATTCCTGAAAGGAGATGAACAGATATTTTAATTTTCTCTTTTTAGGAGCTGGGCCAGAAGCCCGAACTTTTCATGCCAGAGGAAAGAGATGCAGTGACCGAGAGATGTTTTATTCTGGGGCCCAAAAGTCCCCTCTTACACCCCCTCTGCTTCCAACAATGTCTTGCTTCAAACTTGAGTCATGAAGACTCCCAAGATAAAGTCTGCAGATGTTGATCTTTACTACTGCAAATGCCTGTATCGTGGTTTTCTAGGAGTTTGGACAAAAATGTGGGTTTTGTTTTAAAACACTTGAACATATTTCCACATAGGGGAATTCAATACAATTCAATAATTGGAGATGGCATCTCATTTGAGGCATTGCAGCAGGAATTGAAGGGGAATTGGATTGTTTGCTTGTGGCTATATAGAGATTCTAGGCTGATTCCTCTTTTAACTCCATCCCCAGGTTCTGCCTTTTATTCCCCTAAACCTCCAAACTCAAAAATACTCCTGACCCACAAGTCTGACTACAACATCAGGATGAGAGAGGGGGGGAGAGAGAGAGAGAGAGATTGAAGAATTGGTAGGCAGGCAAATCACCTTCTCCATGCTTCCTGCTCAATGTGACCTTTTAAACATTGTTCAATGTGGTCTCCTATCTTGAGGAGTATCCAGATGCTTGAGGGAGTTGTTACTGGGCCTGATCAGCTCTTTGCACTTGGAAGACAGAGAAAGCAAAGGTCCGCATGAGTCGCACATCAGAAGGAAGGAAGAGGAAAGGGAGACCCCGACTGAGGCAACCTTTTGAGGCTAGGGGCCCATTTGAATTTGAGGGAGGGGGTTGGCTGTGGGCACCCTCTCAAAATGGCAGCCAGGGGAGTCTTCCCTGTTCCCAAGACAAGTCACCATGCTGCAGAGAGGACAACTTTTGAGCAGAAGGTTCATCCTTCTTGCAAAGCAGAATCTCCCTTTTCATCACATTCTCAGCAAATCTACGATTCTCCACTTTTAGAGGTAAACTGGTTGCAGGAAAAGTCATTTTCTGTTGAGATTAATATGCCAGAGACGGTGTTTGGCTTGGCAGCATATCAGCTGCCTTAACTCAGAAGGGGAAGAACAGGAGATGGCGAAGGAACCTGAGGTGTATCAAGAGAAACATCTGGAGCCATGTGGTCTCATGCCTCAGTTTGCTGGGCAAGACCAACCAAGTGAAAGCGATCCTGATTTCAGGATGGGATTTAACGCTCGTCTGGGGAAGCCCTAAAATCTTGGAGACCCTGCGAGAGATTTCCCATCTTTCTTTAGGTGAATTCATTAAGGTGGAGGGTTATATTTTTGTTTCAATATAGGTAGCCCTCAATTTACAACGGTTCATTTAGCGACCGTTCGAAGTTGCAATGGTACTGATTAAAATGATATGACCATTTTTTTCACCCTTATGACCTTTGCAGCATCTCCATGGTCTTGTGATTTACATTTGGATGCTTGGCAAACGGTTCAGTGTCCTGGGGCCATGTGATCCCCTTTTGCGACCTTCTGTCAAAAGGGAAGCCAGATTCACTTAACAACCGTGTTACTAATTTAACAACTGCAGTGATTCACTTAACAACTGTAGCAAGAAAGGTTGTAAAATGGGGGCAAAACTCACTGAGCTAATTTCCCACTTAACAAACATTAATTTTGGGCTCAATTGTAAGTCTAGCTGTATATTTGTTTCCGACCTGAAGAAAATCTGAAGACCATTTTTGTATCCTTCCCCCTCCATCATCAGAAGATGAAGATTGTCATTTTTCAACTTTCTTCCCTTTGACTCCCTATTCCCTATATTTAAAGCTTTTGCAGTTGGTTAAGTTTGTATTTTATCTTTCATTGAGCCTTAATAAAGAAGAGGTAAGCTGATTTTGTAACTAAATAGCTGCTGCCCTCCTGAGTCAAAGGGAAATTTTTTACGACCAGCCCTCTTTAACTTTTCCCCATTCTGTTCCTAGAGAAGACTCACAATGGTGAAGATTGCCTGGTCTAAGTCATCCTCTTCCTCTTCTTTGATGGGGACAGGCTTACTTCCTGCCATGATGAGGACAGGACCTGACCGAGCAATTTCTTCCCTTTGTTTCTGGGTTTGGCCTCAGCATCTTTGGGTCATGAAAAGACAAGAGGAGATAGCATCCCTCATGAAACAGCACAAGATGGCAAGTCACAGATGTGCCAATAAGGAGATGGGAGAAAAAAAAGAAGAAGAAACCACCACCACCAAGGTGCCTGGAATTTCCAGCTGATTTCTTTGCCCCTTCAAACAGGGGTCTCCATGTTTATCATAATAAAGTAAAAGTAAAGATTTACTGTGTCCAGTCGTGGCAGACTCTAGAGGACAGTGCCCATCCCCCATTTTGGTCGAGGGAGCCAGCATTGTCCGAAAACAATTTCCGTGGTCATGTGGCCAGCATGGCTATACCCCCAAGGCACATGGAATGCTGTTTCCTTCCCACCAAAGTGGTGCTTATTCATCTATTCACATTTGCATGCTTTCGAACTGCCAGGTGGGCAGAGGAGCTGAGGCAAGTAACAGGAGCACTCAACCAGCTTCTCCATTAGTTAATTGTTCTCCCTGTCAGGAAATTCCTCCTTCTACCCAGGTTAGATCTCCCTCTGAGGAGCTTCCACCCGTTGCTTCTTGTCCTGCCCTCAGATGCTATGGAGGATAAATTGTTACAGGTTTCCAAGGATCTAACCCAATGATTCCAACACGAGGTATGCTTGATTCAAGGTATCTTTATTTATATCATGTTTCTGTTACAGGTCATCGTCTGGAATGCCTTTGGGACCCCTGGACTGTACCTTTTATACCTGGGAGGTGGAGCTAGGGTAAGGAGGGGTCAAGGGAAGGGTCCGGTGGGTGGATGTTAACCCCTGCTATACCAGGGGCAGGGCGTGTTAGGCATTTGTATCTAACAAATCCCCCTCTAAATGTCTAACACGCTGATGTGTATGTGCAGGTTGTAGGTGTATGCCTAATTTTGTGGTGAGGTAGGCATGTTGCTTGTTCTGCAGTGGCTTGGTCAGTATGTCTGCAATCTGCTCAACAGTCTCGCAATGTATGGCCTTGATGAATCCGATACTCAATAACTGCCTAACTTGTTTATGCTTGATGTCAATATGCCTTGACCTCTGGCCTACTGCACCTGCCATAGAGATGTCTATGGCTGCCTTGTTATCTTCGTGTATTATGATGGGGTAGACTGGCTCGGTCCATATGCTGGAAAGCAGGTCATCAAACCATGTTAGGTTGTTTGCTGCCTTGGACAGGCAGATGTATTCCGCTTCTGCTGTGGAGGTGGCTACCAGATTTTGTTTTCCGGTGTACCAGTGCACTGGGCAGTCGTTGATGAAGAACACGTATCCTGATGTGCTTTTTCTGCTCTTCGTGTCTCCAGCCCAGTCGGCATCTGCATAGCAGGTTAAGATGGGTTCTTTGTAGTTGGATGGTTCTAGGTGTAGGCAGGCATCTGCGCTGTATGTAAGGTACCTGAGAATTCTTTTTGCTCCTTCCCAGTGGTATGTTGTGGGTTCACTGACGTGTCTGGACAGGAGGTTGACTGCCAGGATGATGTCTGGCCTGGTCCAGTTGGCTATATACAGCAGGGACCCGATAATGGACCTATACAGCGTGTTGTCCTTAAATGGTTCGCTTTGCTCATACATGTGTTTCAGGAAGTCGGCCTGCATGGGTGTCTCGCATGGTTTGGCTTCATTCATATTACATTTATGTAAGAGTTCCAGTATTTTTTCTCTCTGAGAGAGTTTGAACCCATTCTGTGTTTTGGTTATCTGTACCCCTAGGTACTTATTTACTTTCCCCAACGTTTTGAGTGTGAAATGCCTGCCTAGCCTCTCTGCAAATGTGTTGCATTTCCGTTTGTGTGGGCCAAAATATAAAATATCGTCCACGTAAACCAATACGTACTCTATTGATGCACCTTCCTTCTTGAGGAAGAAACAAAGATCAGCAGAGGTGGGTGTGAAGCCCATGTCCTTGAGTATCGCTGCCAAGCAGTCATACCACCTCTTTCCGGACTGTTTCAAACCGTACAAGCTTTTGTTTAATAACCAAGTGTCCCCTTGCATTTCGTTTCTCCTGGGGGGTGCCTTGACAAAGATTTTCTTATCTAGTTCTGCGTGGAGGTAGGCTGTTTGCACGTCAAACTGATACACTTCAAGTCCTAGAAGAGATCCTACCACCAAGGCACTCTTAACGCTTTCAGACCTGACTGTTGGTGAGTATGTGTCTGTATAATCCTCGGGGTATTTCTGGGCGAATCCCTGTGCTACCAGTCTAGCTTTGTATAACGCCTGGTTGTTTTCAAGCTCTTTGATCTTGAAGACCCATTTAGTCCCAATAGGTGTCTTGTCAGTGGGTGCCTTAGAGGGGGTGTACACATTTAATTCCTTCAGGCTGGCCATCTCTTTGTCCATGGCTTGCTCCCACCTATCTCTTTCTTCCGGTGGCAGCCTGAGCACCTCTTCTTATGTGTTGGGCGTTATTCTGCTAGCGTGTAGAATGTAATCATCGAGTCTTTTTGGGGTCTTGTTCCTGTTAGATCTGACGGGCCTGTTGGGTGGTGTCTCGTTGTCATGCATGTACCTGGCTTCTTTCTTGGTGAGGGTGTCTACCTTTATTGTAGGGTGGCCTTCCTTCCATTCCTTGGTAGTTATTTCATGGTGTCTAGGTTTGTGCCTTTCGTGTTTATGTGTGTCTACTTTGTCCTGATTGCCCTCACCTCTTGCCCTGTCTGTATCTTCCTGCCTGCGTAGTATTTCATTGAGGTGTATTCTAGACCAGTTCGTATGTTCGTGAAACACTGCTGCCCTAGATATAATGAAACTGTTATCTCTGTCAATAAACCTATACCCCTTAGTCCCGGTTTCATAGCCCATGAACCTTAACCTTCTCGAGACCTTTTCTCCCTTGCGTCTGAGCTGCTTTGGGATGTGTACATCTGCGGTTACACCAAATATGTGCAAATGTCCTATTTGGGGCTTCCTGCTGTACATTATCTCGTATGGTGTTTTGTCTACTACACTGGACCAAAGCCTGTTCAAGGTATAGTTGGAGTATGTGAGTGCCTCTGCCCAGAATGATTGTCCTAGTCCTGCGTCTTCTAGCACGCACCTGGTCATGGTCTGCAATACCACCCTGTTCTGGAATGCCGAAAACGGCGTTGATTTGAAGTGTAGTATCCCGTGCTCCTTCAGCCAATTCGAGAACTCTTTGGTTAGGAATTCGGACCCTCTGTCTGTCATTATCTGTTTTATTTTTGTGTTATGTTGTGTTTCCACCCTTTTGTAAAACTCCCTAAATTTCTGGAATGCTTCATTCTTGTGGCTGAGTGTGTACACGAACCCATACCTACTGAAGTCATCTACTATGGTTAGGAAGTATCTCTTCTTATATTTTATAGATGGTTTCATGGGGCCCACCAGATCCATGTGTACTAAGTGAAAAGTGGACTTTGTGGTGCGTGTGGCTTTCTTGGGTTTGGGTTTGGTTTTGATCTTTGAGCATTTACATACAGAGCACTCTAGATAGTTTTTACAGCTCTTTATTTTTAAACCGTTTGAACACTCAAGCATTTTTTGTATAACTGGGAAACTGGCGTGACCTAGCTTCCAGTGTAGTAAGTGGGCGCAGTCATCGTGCATGGGCCTGCCAATGCACAATTTCCCTTTGTGTGTTGCCTCATGTGTCTGTTTACTCCCTGTATTGTCTTCTGCCTTATCCCCCTCTATTTCCTCGTTGTCATCTGCTTCATCTTCGATGCTTTCTGTGTGTATGTTTTGGCATGACTGTGGTTCCCCTTCGGGTTGGAGGTATGTTAGCCCTCCTTCGATAATTATCTTGCCTATGTCCTTATTGCCCCTAGTCATGTATGCTCTCCCCCCTTCAAAAGTGGTCTTGATGCCTGTGTCCTTGCTCAGTTTGAGGGTCGCTAGTATGTTGCGTGGTATTCCGGGTACGAGTAATACCCCCTCTAGTTTCCCTATTCCATGTATGTAGGTGTTGCCCCTGCCTGTTACTAGGACCCTGTCCTGGTTTGCTACCTTTACATAATAATTCTCCTTTGTGAATGCTGTAAGTATTTCCCTATTGTTAGTCGTGTGATTGGTAGCCCCTGAGTCAATAAGCCATGCATCTCTCAATTTGGTGTGTGTGTTTTCCTGGTCTCCGAGTCCATACATTGAACCTGTCTGGCTTTCCCTGGAGCTATCTCTCCGCCCTCTTCTGTCCCTCGGGTTGGGGGAGTCCCTACGCCTATACCTGTTGTCAGATGGGTGCCTGTCGGGGAAGCCTGGTCTCCGTCCTTGCCTTTCTCTGTCCTTGGTGTTTCTGGGGCAGTCCCTCTTATAGTGGTTTCTGGAACCACAAGTGTAGCACTCTGGGGTGCTGTTTTCCCTGACCTGGAAATCAACCCTTTTGGTTGTTCTGCCTTCCCTGCGACTTGCGTAGCGGTCTCTCCTTAGGCTGTCTTCCGCTATCTATTTGTTTGTGAGGGTCTCTAGTGTGAGGTGCTCTAGACTGAGGCTATCTAGTTGCGTTATGAACCCATCCCAGCTAGAGTCAAGTGAATTAATTATAATACTTTTCATACTCTCATCTGATATTGCCTCTCCTCTCTGTGTGAGCTCTAGTCTAGTAGAATTTAGGTTCAGTATGTGTTCCCCCATTGGTGTGCTAGCCTTGTGTCTGGCAGAAAAAAATTCCCTAGAGAACTTGGTTGTTGTGGCTACGCTCTTGCTGTAGAATAGGTTGTGTATTTTTTGTAGTATTTCTGGCATTGTTAGATGGTGGCTTAGGCTAGGGTAGATACTAGGAGAAATACTTGCAATAAGTATGTAAAAAGCCCTATGGTGTAGGCAGTCTACCTCAAAAGACCAGGGTTTTCTAGGGGGGTCATTGATTAAGAATAACATATCCTCTCTTAGAAAAATAATTTGGAGCTGCTGATTCCAATTAAAAAGGTTTGTCCCATCTGTCTTAAGTTTCTGGAAGTCAGCAGGCAAAGTCACAGCATTGTGTGTGGAGTTACTCACATTCTGTCGCTGTCCATGGTTCTTTAAGTGAGGGAACTCACAATATGGCACAGGGACGCATGGTACTGCTCTGTATAGACTTGAGTCTATGTTCCTTTCTTCTCTTCTTGTAGGCGGCTCCTGCACATGCTTGGGGATCATTCTCGTCCGGCAGTCGCTGTAGAAGGTGCTCGTGTTCGTGGCTCCTGATGGAAGGCCCCAAGCTGCAGGATGGCTCCATGGCTCGGCTCTGGGCGGCCTTGGTTAATTGTGGTCCTGCCGGAAGGTCCGCTGGGTCGCTGGGTCGTCCATCAGGTGCATCGTTGTGGTCGTCGGCCTCGTGAAGCTCAGTCTGGCGTCCGGATGACTCGGCCCGGTGCGGAAGGCTTGGATTCGGTCCGGGTTGCTCCTCTCGCCGGCTGTTGGTCCCGGGTGGCTTGGAGTAGGCCTTTGGATCGGTAAGTGGTGTGCGACTCCCCAGGGATCAGAGGGGTGCCTCGGGTGTAGCGTGTAGGGGTCCCCGGTGGGCAGCGGCAGGCGTTGTGACCAGTCTGCGAGGGCGGTGTGGTCCGGGTAGATCTCTTCTGTGGCCCTTAGGTTACCGGTTGTTCTATCGGTGCCCACGGGTGCCCTTTGGTGCAGGCCCGGTAACTTGATTTTGTCACCGAAGGCCGCGGTCAGCACCCGCATGGCCTTGTCTATTTCTAGCTTGGTAGGAGAGCTAACTGGGTCCTCTCCCCACCAATCTTGATCGATCGTGGGGTTCTCTTCGGCGGCTCGAGGGTAGGCCTCGGTTCCCGCCAGAAAATTCAAATCTTGAGCCCCCATTGGACGTTGGCCGGCCATCTTGGGTGACATCATTTTCCAAGATGGCCACCATGGGGAACATGTCTTTTGTCCCCGGTTTCTTTGGCGGGAAACTGTTTTGGGGGTGTTTTGCCTACCGTGTCCTCTTCTCCATGGTCAGGTTCTGTCTCTTCCTCCCTCGTCGCTGCTCCGCAGTCCTCGATCAGGGCCCGGAGTTTCGCGGTGAGTTTGGGGTTGTTCGGTGCCACCTCGATGAGGTCTAGCAACTTGGATTTTAAATCGCTTTCCTCATTTTCTTCGATTGCGGCAGCGTCTTCTTTCTCCTGTCTTGCTGGAGTGCTGGGGGTAGATCTCTGCTCGATCTCACTTGCCATCTCCTCCTGCAAGGTCTCTGCGGTGGATGCTTGTGCTGCCATGCTTTTCAGGTATGCTCGGGTGTTCGGTCTCCTCTCCTTTTCAGTCAGCTTGGAGATTCCTTGCATACCTTGTTTCGATTGGGTTATAAACCATCCTCTGCTACCATATTTGTTACAGGTTTCCAAGGATCTAACCCAATGATTCCAACACGAGGTATGCTTGATTCAAGGTATCTTTATTTATATCATGTTTCTGTTACAGGTCATCGTCTGGAATGCCTTTGGGACCCCTGGACTGTACCTTTTATACCTGGGAGGTGGAGCTAAGGTAAGGAGGGGTCAAGGGAAGGGTCCGGTGGGTGGATGTTAACCCCTGCTATACCAGGGGCAAGGCGTGTTAGGCATTTGTATCTAACATAAGTCAACACCCTCTTTCCTTTGACAGCCTTTCCAATATTGCAAGATACTATCGTGTCTCCCCTGAGCTTCCTCTCCATTAGGCTAAACATACCCATACCCAGTTAGTGGCTCATGACATGATTTAGCCTCCAGATCCATTATCCTCTTTGTTGCTCTTCCCTGCCCACTTTCCAGGGCCTCAGCATCTACTTTCGTATTGTGGGGACTACAGTTCTTTGTCATCCTTCCTGCCAAATCCAAGACCCTGTCCACCATCCTGCTCCCTTCACAGTCCAACACCAGGAATCAGATCCTAAAATAACGATCACATAGCATCCCAAGTTGGACGTAGCTAAATCATCCTTTTAAAAAGCTCCCAATTATAGCCTATGAAGGACACCTTGGGCAATGGTATTGGAGCCTTTCCAGCAGTCTAAGAAGACATGATGTGTTCTACTCCCAACGTTCTTTTCCCTTTGAAGGGCTGGAACAGTAAAATGCAAAGGGGGCCAGAACACACAGTTGGAGTTGATCAATTGGAGAGGGCGGGCTGCTGCATGAGGCAATCTGCGTTATGATTGGTTGCTGGGTGAGAAGGGGGAGGTTCCTTTTCCTCTGCCTTTTTTCTTCTCTGCTTTCTATAGGCTGCTGTATGATTTACCTCATGATTTGCCTCATGATACAGTGATGTGCCTATCTTGTCCACTGTAAATATAAAGGATAAATATATTTTATATAAAACCAGTTCCTGGCAGTGTCCCTGACTTCATTTGAACACCTGCTGCTCAATTCCATGACATCTTCCATAAATACATGCTAGAAGCTGTTCCTCCAAAAAGGATCCCCCTGATTTTGGGGGTGGTCAGAGGACCTGAAGATTAGAAATGGTTGAAGGTTCTCCACACTCCAAATCTCTGAATCACAGAAAGCCACAGTGTGATCTAGTCGAGCTTGACTGGTCTCAAAAAGTTCATCTCATCTGCTTCCAGCTCCTATTACTTTCTTCTTTCAGAATTTCTCCATTTCGCTTTTCCTTACAATCTCTCACCTTGAGATGCACTGGCTAAATTTGGGGTTATTGTGTGAAGGTCAATTCCCAGAATGCGAAGCAATAATTAAGCTGGCTAAGAAACCTGGGTGTTAAGTTGGGTGAATGAGGACGCAGCAAGCCAGAGTAGTTAGTGACAACAGCTCTTTATTATATAGTGGGACTCCAGCAACTGACCCAGGGAGTCAGCTCCCTTTATATACCTTGCAGCTGTGGTGGTCAGCCAATCAGCTGAGGGTCAGTTAATTCGAACTTCCCACCAAACAATCCTATTTACATAACACTCCTCCCCTCCCAGAAGTCACTTGGGGTGTTATTTACATACAAAGTCTCTCAGGTGACTAGGGCGTGTGCGAGTCCTAGTTGACCTGCGCAGTTCAGTCGGAGGGGCGGCGTCGAGCAGGTCGGAGGGACTTTCTGTTTCTCCCTGCTCCGCCAATGAGGCCTCCGGTACCTCCTCGTGGGCGGCGACTTCTCCGGCTGTTTGGACTACCTCGATGGGGCGGCGCTGGACACCAGAATCCTCAGCTAAGTTCTCTGCTCCACTCGGGCTTGTAGTTTGTGTTTCTGGTTGGTAGTCGTGGTCAGAGATGGGGTCGTCTGATTTGTCGTCAGTGTCTGCGGTTACCCGTTGTCTTAGTTGATCAATATGTCTGTGCCAAACTCTCCCGTTCCCCATGTCTACCCTGTATGATTTGGGCCCCGTGATTTCTGTGATTGTCCCAGACTCCCAGAGTGGGCCCTGTCCGTAGTTTCTAGCGTGTACCGGTGTTCCTATGGTGAACTCTCTAAGCTTCCTCTCCCCCCCCCTTGAAGACCTCTGGGGAGTAATTGGGGTTGAGCCTATCTAATATTCCCCGGAGTTTCCGCCCCATTAATAGTTCTGCCGGACTTCGGCCCGTGGCTGTACAGGGTGTGGAGTGCTGAGCTATTAGGAACTTGTCTATCCTTTCCTGCCAGTCTCCGGGGCTTAAACGTGAAAGGGCCTCCTTTGCTGACCTCACAAATCTCTCAGCCAGTCCATTACTAGCCAGATGAAACGGGGCTGAAAAGGACATGTCTGATCCCAAGTCCCGCTAAGTATCCCTCGAACTGTGTTGCGGTGAATTGTGGCCCGTTATCTGACACTAGGATGTCCGGTAACCCATGGGTGGCGAATAACTGTCTTAGCTCCCTGATGGTTGCGTCGGTGGTAGTGGCCTTCATTAGCTTGATCTCCAACCATTTGGAGAATGCGTCTACGACAACCATGAAGGTCTGTCCGTGAAATGGGCCTGCAAAGTCAATGTGTATCCTGGACCAGGGTCCCTGGGGTCTTTCCTACTCCCTCACGGGTGCCGTTGGTGGATCTGATCTGGACTCTTGGCAGGGCTGGCATCTCCCCACCCACTCAGTAATGTCTGTATCCATGCTGGGCCACCAGACGTAGCTCCTGGCTAGCCCCTTCATTCTTACAATCCCAGGGTGCCCCTCATGCAACAATGTTAAGACTTTTTCCTTTAGCCGTGAAGGAATAACAACCCGATCGCCCCATAGCAAACAACCCCCTTGCATTGTCAATTCGTCCCGTTTTCCCGTGAACGGTTTAAACTCCCCGCTCCCAATCTTTTCCGGCCACCCCCTCATAACCCAACTTGCGACTGTCCGGATCACGTGGTCTTTGGTTGAGGCTCTCGCAACCTCGGCTGATGTTATGGGCCCAGAGTCCAAAACGTCTATCAGCAGGATGGGGATGCCGGGTGTGGGGTCTTCTAGGCTGTCGGGTAGTGGGCATCGGCTGAGTGCGTCCGCGTTGCCCATGTCCGCCCCTGGTCGATGTACCAGGCGATAGGAGTATGCTGCGAGGAAGATGGCCCAGCGTGTCATCCTGGGCGATAGTGCTGCCGGGTTTGGACGATCTCCCGCGAGGAGACCCAGGAGCGGTCGATGGTCGGTGATTAGTTCAAAGTCCCTCCCGAACAAGTACTCGTGGAATTTCTTTACTCCCGAAACGGCGGCGAGGGCCTCCTTGTCGAGCTGGCTATAATTTCGCTTGGCGCTTGATAGAGTTCGGGAGTAGTATGTGATGGGCACTTCTAGGCCATTCGGGAGTCTATGGCTCAGGACAGCTCCCACCCCGAACGGGGACGCGTCACATGCTAGAACAAGGGGAAGCGTTGCGTTGTATTGTATTAAAAAGCTTTCAGCTGATAGCAGTTTTTTAATGCCGGCGAATGCCCTGTCTTCCGCCTTCCCCCATTTCCAAGTGGCTTTCTTGGTTAACAGTCTATGTAGGGGTTCTGCCACTGTTGCCTTGTCTTTAAGGAAAATGGCGTAAAAATTTAATAGTCCCAGCAAGGCCTGTAACTCTGCCTTGTCTTTGGGGGTGGGTGCTTCTCTGATTGCCCTGATCTTGCTCTCTGTGGGGTGTATGCCGGTGCCATCTACCCTGTATCCTAAGAATTCGACTGAGGGGACTGCGATCATGCATTTGTTTCGTTTTACTCTGAGTCCTACGTCCCTGAATTTCCTTAGGACCTCCCTCAGTCTTTCTCTTAGCTGCTGCTCATTGTCAGCGGTAATGAGCACGTCATCAAAATAGGGCACCACCCCGGGGATTCCTTGCAGTAGCCGCTCCATGGTACTTTGGAAAAGTCCGGGGGCTACGCTTACTCCGAATTGCAAGTGGGTGCACTTGAAGGCCCCTCTGTGGGTTACGATAGTCTGTGCCTCTGTGGTAGCACCATCTACCGGCAGTTGCTGGTACACCTGCGCAAGATCGAGTTTTGCGAAGATCTTGCCCGGGCCCAGGGAATGCAACAAATGGTGAACGATGGGCACTGGATAGGCGCTCTGCTGCAGGGCCTTATTAATTGTGCATTTATAATCAGCGCATATGCGCACTGATCCATCCGGCTTTACCGGTGTCACGATTGGGGTCTCCCATTTGGCGTGGTCGACTGGAACGAGCACCCCTTGTTTGATTAATTTGTCCAGTTCAATGTCAATTTTGGGCTTCAGGGCGAACGGTACCCGCCTAGGCTTTAAACGGATGGGTGCAATATTGGGGTTGAGGTTAAACGAAATTGGGGTCCCCACATACTTGCCAAGCCTTTCGTCGAACACGTCCTGGAACTCTTGCATCAGGTCCTCTTTCAGGGTGCTTCGAACGTTCCTTATTCCGGTGAATCCCATGCCTAGGGCTCTGAACCAGTCCATGCCCAGGAGGCTTGGGAGGTTGTCGCTGACTATGGTGAGGGGCAGTTTCTCGGTAAACTCCCCGTACTGTACTTGGAACTCGCCTCTTCCTTCGACTGGTATGCGGTTCCCCTGATAGTCCTTCAGTCTGCGATGCTGTGGCTGGAGCTGTCGCTTGTGTGCGCTGGGGATGACTTTCTTTAGGTTCTCCCAAGACATGATTGATATCGGCGATCCCGTGTCGATCTCCATCTGGCACTCCCGCCCCTCGATCTCGACCGTGGTGTAGGTCTTCTCTCCGGGCGAGGTGCAGGTCTGTGCGATGCATATGGTGTAGGCCCCAGCGTCTTCAAATTTCGCGCCCTTCCGGTTTCTGCCATCTCTGTTGGGCCTTCGGTGTGGCGTTGGCTTGGATTGGAAGGTTTGGCCACGTGGTTTGTAGCTCTGGTGTGTCTTGGATCTGCAGACCCGAGCGATGTGGCCCCTCTTCTCACAGGAATGGCAAACGGCGTCCCTGAACTTACAGTTTTGTCGTCAGTGGGACCCTCCGCAGCTGGCGCATCCGTCTCTGGGCTCTCTCCGGGCTGTGCGGGACTGCTCGGTGCGGTAGACCTCTTCTTCAGACTCCCCCTCGCTCGCAGTGCTTACGGCCTCTCGATGCACTGGTGCTGTCTTCTGCGTTGTTTTGGTTAGGTGGGAGCTCTTTAGTTTCTCTGCAGCCTTTACTGACGACTCTTGCACTCGTGCCTCGTCCAGGGCAATGTGTAGGGTCAGGTTTGACCTCGCGAGCAGTCTTCTCTGGAGCCGGCTATCTCTCACTCCGCAAATTAGTTGCTCTAGGAGCATCTCATCCAGGTCTCAGTACTCACATTGGGATGCAGCCTTACGCAGGGCAGCGACGTACTCGCTGATCGATTTGCCCTCCTGCTGGAGCCGCTGCTGGAAATTGTAGCGCTGGACGTACTTCGATGGCGTTGGTGCATAGTGGTCTTTTAACAGGGTCTGTAGCGTCGACCAGGAAATGTTGTGGACCGAATTCGGCTCCGACAATGCCTCGGCTGTGTCGAAGACCCTTGGCCCGCAGTGACTCAGGAACAGGGCTTTCTTCCAAACGTCCGGTAGCCCTTGCATGTCATTTGCCACCATGAAGCACTCGAACCGCGACATGTAGGATCCCCACTTCTCTTCCTTGGGGTCGAAAGGCGCTGGCGGGGTGTAGGCAGACATCGTTTCGGGATTCTCCTGTGCTCCACTCGCTCGCCTGGCTGGATTCGGATGCGGTCTCCGGTCCCCTTCTCCAAACGTGGCTTCAGCTCTTTTTCTTGAGTGTGGCTTCAGCTCTCCTCTGCTTCTGGCCTCAAAATCCCACCTTCGTCGCCAATGTTAAGTTGGGTGAATGAGGACGCAGCAAGCCAGAGTAGTTAGTGACAACAGCTCTTTATTATATAGTGGGACTCCAGCAACTGACCCAGGGAGCCAGCTCCCTTTATATACCTTGCAGCTGTGGTGGTCAGCCAATCAGCTGAGGGTCAGTTAATTCGAACTTCCCACCAAACAACCCTATTTACATAACACTGGGAGTCAAAGTATCCATGCTTAAAGGGTGCCGGGATTGTGGGAGACTTTGACAAAACAAGCAAGGTGGGAAAGAGCCACGAAGCTTCTGTGTGTTGTGAGAAATGTTCCCAGGAACCTCCGAGGGGAGAAAGGAGGCCTTGTTGAAGCTCCCCTTGGAGAAAGTGCCTCTGCTTGAGAGGGGCAGGGGCTCCAGGAGAAGCAGAGGCCAGAGGGACAGAAGCTGATGGAGGGAGGGAGGCTCCCCTAGAATGGCAGAGTTCAAGACTCACGGAGGCGTTTGCACCCCTTGTGTTGCCTGTCAGGAAGCAAAGCTTCCATTTCAGGAAAGGAGTTGGAAAAGGGGCTGCTTTGGGGGTGACCATGGCAGGCAGAAACGGGGCTCCATTTGCCCTCAGCCCTTATTTTCCCCAGGGAAGCAAACTTTGATGGGAAAGGATCCAGGCAGCCCTGATCTTCAGTGGGGAAGGAAGTCCAGAGTCTCAAATTGTTCAGTGAAACTTTTTGCCTGATGCCAAGTTCTCCAGCAGGAAAGGTTTCCATTCAGGGCCTTCGGGGTTAGGGGGAGAAGAGAGAAGCTGCCCCTGACACCCTGGGTCTCTGCCCAAAGTCTCCCCTAGAAGTTTTGGCCAAAGAGCAGAGCAGAAACTCAGAGGATAATAATTCTCCCTCTCAGGAGGGATCCCTGGATAATTCAACAAGTTCTTGGACTCAGAGATTGTTGGGCATTTCTCTGGAGAGAAGGGAAAGGGGAATAACCCATAATAACAGGGGCAGAGATGGAATTAAATCCATCATCTAGAATTGAGAGGTTTGGGAGCTCCATCTTTGAAACTGGCCCCGGGGAAAATACATGGCACCTGTGGCTGAAGAAAAAAGAAATCTGATATTTGTTTGCATAGTGATTAAAGAGAAAATCCCAGGGGCCAGTTAAAGCCAGAGCATGTCATGGATCTGAAATAGCTCCCTGCTGAGTTAAAGCCAAAATTTACTTTATTTTGAAAGCTAATGCTCAAGGGCACCACCACAAAAGGGCTGATGCAATAGTGTGGTCATCTCCAAGAACAAAATCAACTTTAGTAAAAAAAAAAAAAACTAACTAGAAAAAATCAGCTGAAAAGAGATGAAGAGATTAAACTTTAATGAAAAAGTAGTTATCAGAACTTTGCATAGTTGAAAAAACACAGAGACAGACAGAAACACAGAGAGGTTAGGGGGAAAAGACCAAGTGAAAAGAGATGGAGAAATCAAGGCTGCCTCTCACCCCATGTGGGGAGGGGAGGAAAGGAAGGAGGGAAGGGGAGCTCAGGACCCTCGTGTTGCAGATGGAAAGCTGATCTGCAAATTCCAACTTCCATCTTCAGAGACCTGGGAATGCAGAAGCCCCCTATCCCATGTTCCCCTGCCACCCTTTCCCATGCAGAGGCCAGGCAAGGGGGCTCTTGCAGGGATGCCAGACAGGACTCTGCCCCGCTGAGTGGGGAGCCCCTCTTGGGAGGAGGAAGCTGGGGAGCCTCGTGGTGGGGAAGGGAAGCAGACCTGCAAAATCCCCCTCCAGGTTCCATCTTCTGAGTCCTGGGAAGCGGGGAGACCAAATCCCATGTTGCTCAGCCACCCCTTTCCATGCATGGGGCACCCAGGGGAAAGCAAAGCCCAGACCCATAGAGAAGGCCCAGGATGGCCAGGAAGGAGGAGGGGATCCAGGGGGCCCACCCACCCCCCATTCCTGGAAAGAGATTAACCTGGTTTATGGGTCCCAGGCAGTGGTGGGATTCAAGTAATTTAACAACCGGTTCTCTGCCCTAATGATTTCTTCCAACAACCAGTTTGCCAAACTGCTCAGAAAGTTAACAACCGGTTCTCCCGAAGGGGTGCGAACTGGCTGAATCTACCACCGGTCCCAGGGTTGAATGTTGGGGGGACGAAGCCCCTGGGGTTTCTCCAGCTTCGCTTGAGCTTCGTATCTTTCCAGGAGAGGCTCCTGTCGGGGAGAAGCCATGCAGGGCTGGGTCTTCCAAGGGAGATCTGGGGTTGCCCGGGAGGAAAAGGTGGCCGGCCTCACCCTAGAGGGGACCCTCCATGACTCTGAGGAAGATGGAGGTCACCCGTGGCCCCTCCAGAGCCCCCAGCTGAGGAGACCCTCTTCATTGCAGCCTTTTCTGGGGAAGGGGCTTAAGCTCCCCTCCCTCTGCAATTCTGGGAGGTTTTGCCTCTTTCTCATCCCACCCCGCCAAGCTTTGAATTTTGCTCCTTATTTGACACCCCCCCACCCCCCCACCCCCCACACACACACTTTGTCTTGGCTTCTTCAGCGTCTCTCCTGCCAGGCATTGGGAGAGAGAATGGGTGATGCTGCTTTTAAAAGTCTTTCCAAGTCCTGTTTATGAATCTCTGTCCCGCCTGAACAGCCACAAGCAGCCTTCCCATGCGCACCTTCCAAATGCATGGACTTCAGTTCCCATAATCCTCAGCTCAGCTATGCAGTTAGCAAAGACAGTTAGCAGATGTCAAAGATGGAGCTTTAGACAAGGTTGTTTCATTCCTCAAAAAGGAGTTATTGGCCTCAGTGACCCTGGCCCTGCAGGACCCCTGCTTGCCCCCTCCTCACAGCACAGCCACCTGCAAACAACTGTCCAAATCCAGCCCATTGGAGGCCGCTTGACCGGCAAGAAGGAAGCCAGGCACAGGGAGGCCCCTCAGCCTCAGCCAGCTGGGTGTGAAGGTTGTCAGAAAGCCCCCAGGTGAAGCTGACCCAGAGATCCTGGCAAGGTTGCTCAGAAGAGGTTCATTGCCTCTTTCCCAGGGTTCTGGGAGAGTGGTTGGCCCAGAGTCTCCTAGCTGGCTTGGTACCCAAGGCAGGACTAGAACTCAGGGTCCCCTGGGATTTAATAACCACCACACCAAACTGACTCTGGTGAGATCCACACAACCCACTTAACCCGGTCACTTCACCAATGGTTGCATTCACATCTGCAACTTTTAACCATGGTTTGTTTCCTGAGGTTGAACCTGTTGGCCGATGAGTCAGTGGCTTATGGGAACTCCAAAGTAGATTAGTTCATTGGAGAGAAGCTGAACAATAGGATACACAGGGAGTCCTCAACTTACAACAGTTCATTTAGTGACCATTCAAAGTTACAACCACACTGAAAAATGTGACTTATGACCATTTTCATAGTTATGACCTTTGCAGCATCCCCCATGGTCACGTGATCAGAATTCAGATGCTTGGCCACTGTTTCATGTTTATGACCGTTATGGCTGTGTCCCAAGGGCACGTGATCCCCTTTTGCGACCGTCTCACAAGCAAAGTCAATGGGGAAGCCAGATTCACTTAATGGGGTTACTAATTCAACAACAGGGTTACTAATTCAAAAACTGCAGTGATTCACTTAACAATTGTGGCAAGGAAGGTCATAAAATGGGGCAAAACTCATTTAACAACAGAAATGTTGGGCTCAATTGTGGCTGTAAATCAAGGACTGCCTGTATCGTGGACACTTTTCTTCTCGCAAGGACCACGTTCACACAACATACTTGATCAGGCCGGGGTCCTTGCAGCCCCCTGAGACAAACCAGAGGTCCACGTGGAGCCTCCTCAAAGCCTGTAAGAAACCATGGATGACAACAGCCTCCCCTCGTCCTCTCCTTTGGGGTCTCCCCTGGGACAGCTCAGAAATTTGGGGTGGCTCATTCCTGACCGAGAAGGGGCTTCCTCCTCTCTGGACACAACCATTGAGACATGGCTGTGAACATCCTGGAGGAGAACAGAATCTAATTGCACATCAACCTGGGATTGAAAAGCCACAGCTTGAACCCGGAGCCACCAAGGATCTGGTCTCCAGGCCCTGAGAGCAGAATCTGAGGGACGTTCAGTGGGAGAACTTCCAAGTGGTGGATCTGAGATGGGCCCTCCTCTGTTCCTCCCAGTCAGGATGGACCTGCCCGTCCCTTCAGTCCCCACCTCTCACTCAGAACCCCCCAGTTCCCCCTTCTAGGCCAAGAAGTCCATATTAATTTCCCCCCTCCAGTGAAGAAACATAATCCCTGAACAATTGAGCCAAATAAACCAGGAACAAAGGAGTTCCAATAGCACCTTCAAACCCCTTGGAGGCTTTTTGGTATAGAAAGTGTTATGTCCTTATAAGGACATCCGCCCGGATTGGCTGCCAGCCATCGGGCGGGAAAGTTTGAATCACTGTCAGGGGCGGTGCAACTGCCGGAGCGAATATAAGGAGAGCTCCGGCAGCGCGCAGCCAGTCTTGCTACTGTTTCTTGTTCTGAATAAAGTTACTAATGTAACGAGCTGGTCGCGTCTTCCATTCCTGCGCCGATCTAACACTGGCAACGAAGGACTAGGACCAAGAGACGAACCTCGTGGCGCCAAAGCCAACAAGACCAAGACTCTGGCACCTGAACCACAGTAGGCATTTCCGTAGGCATGGCATCCGCTGAAGTCACTTTGCCAGCCCTTGCTCCTTTCCGCCCAGGGAAGGACAAGTGGAAATCCTACGTGGTCAAATTTCGGCAATACCTGAGAGGCAACAACATCAGGGATGCCGATGATGACCGGAAAAAGGGCATTTTCCTGGCCAACTGCGGCTCCGAAGTCCTCAACATGGCAATCGATCTCGTAGCACCACGAGACATTGAAGAAGTGCCATGGGCAGACCTGCTGCAGATCCTGGAAGACCACTATGCCCCAACGGGAACACCGGTGGCGAACCGTTTCACCTTCCATCAGAGGGACCAGAAGGAAGGTGAGACCATCAAAGAATTCGTGGCCGCCCTACGCCAAATCGCAGCCAGCTGTGAGTTCGACCACGTGGACAATGCCATCGCTGACCGCGTGTTTTTCGGCATGAGGGACAGAGGCCTGCAAAAGAAATTCCTGAGCAGGGTATTTGCGAGACCGCCTGCTGCTACCGATAACCTCCCACCGGCCAATACGCTCTCACAGAGAGGGCCTCCTCGGGGTGCCGTCGGTCAGGCAATGTCGGCTGGTGGCCCCCAGGGAGCGAGCCTTCTCTGTGGGGGTACCCGCCCTGTGGAATGAGCTGCCTCCTGGAATACAATTGATCCTGGACCTCCGGACCTTCCGTAAAGCCCTGAAGACGTTTTTATTTCATCAAGCCGGCCTAGCCTAAATGGTTTTTAATTGGGATTTTAAATTTTATGGATTTGGGGTTTTAAATTGGGTAGCCAATGATTTAATTCTTTTAATTATCTTAACTTTTGTATTTGTATGTTTTTTAATTTTGGCTGTTCACCACCCTGAGTCCCTTCTGGGAGAAGGGCGGTATACAAATTAAATTAATAAATAAAATAAATAAATACAAGCAGAAACAGCAAAGTGGGAGACCCCCAGCAACCCCTGGTCGAGGATCCATATCAACTTCGCGGGTCCGATGCAAGGGCGCCACCTCCTCATCGTGGTAGATGCCTTCTCCAAGTGGCTCGAGGTGGTACCCATGGCATCTACCACAACGGAAGCGACGATCCGTGCCCTGTGCCGCCTCTTCGCCACCCATGGACTACCGGATGTGCTGGTCTCCGATAACGGCCCCCAACTCACATCTCTGGCCATGGAGGCATTCCTGGCAGGACTGGGCATCCGCCATGCCCTGTCCGCCCCGTACAGGCCGGCTGGGAACGGACAAGCAGAACGAATGGTGAGGCTCACCAAGGAGGCACTCACCAAGATGGGCACGGGTGACTGGCAGGAAAGAATAGACAACTTCCTCCTCACCCAGCACATCATGCCGCATGCCACCACCCACAAGAGCCCAGCCGAACTGTTGATGGGTAGAAGGTTGAGGTCACCATTGGACCGGCTGCACCCCCAATACAGCCCAGAAGTGACCGCAACAGCCAGCCGCCCGCTTCGCGCCTTCAGCAAGGGAGATTCGGTTTTCGCGCTAAATTTCAGCGGCTCTCCTAAGTGGCTGAAGGGGAAGATAGACAGCACAACCGGCCCCAAATCCTACACCGTGGAGCTGGAAGATGGACAGGTCTGTCAACGGCACATCGACCAACTCCGGAAAAGGTGGGGGGAGCGCAAGAAAACCAGCCTGACGAGGGAGGCCTGCAACACCCCGACGAGGTAGGCCTGCAACACCCCGGCGAGGTAGGCCTACCACACCCCAGCGAGGCAGACCACCGCCACCCCGACGAGGCCGGCCAAGCCCACTACCAAGCACTGACACACCGACAGTCCAGAGCGGTAGACTGGGGCCAGCCGCATGGGGGATGGCAACACCAACCCGGCGAGGTGGGCACCCGGCACGGCAGGGCAAGAGACTACCAACCCAGCCCGCGAGTAGACCGGGACTTGCCCAAGGGGGAAGCATCACACCCCCCCAGCGAAGGCAACCCGCGACAGCCCTGCCAAGGAGACCTCCACTCCAGGCGAGTAGACCGGGGACCATCCGAGATGGGCACACCGCAGCACAGGGGTGAGGGTGGCACTCGACACCCCGGCGAGGGGGACCCCCACCCAGCACAGAAGTCAACCCAGCAACAACAACCCAGCCCAGAGGACCCCAGCCACCAACTGATGGTAGACCAGAGACTAGGGCGAAGGGAAAGCCAACAACAACCCGGCCGGGTAGGCCTGCGACTCCCCGGCAGGGGAGACCTCCACCAACCCGAGGAGGTAGCCCCACAACGACAGCCCGACCAGGTTGACCACCACCGACCCGACGGGGTAGGCCAACTCCAGCCCAGCCAAGGAGACCTGCACCACCCCTGCGAGGTCGGACATCACGACCCGAGCAAACACCACCCACCGCTGGCAGACCGGACCCGAGGGCACCGATCCGAACCACCCACCAGACGACAACGAGCCGAACCGCAGCCGAACCGCAGCGCCCGGGAGACCGGGGAGGAGCAAGTGACAGCCTGGGACTTACCGAGACTCAGATGCTCTTCCCGGGTCGGAACCGAGCAGCCCCGGTGAGGCGAGAGATCCACGGGCCAGGAGGAAGACCACCAGAACCAGCCATCCAAGGTCTGCGGTCCGGCCGGAGGCGCTGAGGGTGACCCCGCACACTCGCCAGCCGAACCGAACCCGGTTCCGGGGAGGGAACCAGGAGACACAGGAGCCCCGTCCGTCCAGGTCGGCGACGAGGAAGAAGTGAGACTGCGCAGGTCAACTAGGGTGCCGAGGCGTCCTACGTACCTGCGTGACTACGTCACATTTATTAATGAACTTTGAGTATTTCGGACTAAGTGGGGAGGAGTGTTATGTCCTTATAAGGACATCCACCCGGATTGGCTGCCAGCCATCGGGCGGGAAAGTTTGAATCACTGTCAGGGGCGGTGCGACTGCCGGAGCGAATATAAGGAGAGCTCCGGCAGCACGCAGCCAGTCTTGCTACTGTTTCTTGTTCTGAATAAAGTTACTAATGTAACGAGCTGGTCGCGTCTTCCATTCCTGCGCCGATCTAACAGAAAGTCTCAGCCTTAGAGACATCCCCACAACAGAGGAAGGGCCACCAGATCTCTAAAAATAATGGCACTAGAAATCAGGTTGCACCATCCACCACATTGTGGGCATCACAACATCTTCGTAGATGATAAGATGGGTGGCCAATAAATGTAATGATTGAATAGATGATAGATAGATAGATAGATAGATATCAGCTGCAGACCTTACAGTCCATTCTTTATTTAATAAATTAAGGTCAAAATATAAAGAATCTTAGTGTATTTTTTTTATTAAAAAGTTTTACAAAACAGAAAACATTTTTACAAATTTCCCCCCCTCCCTCTACCCCCTCCCCCCTCCCCCCCTCCCCCCCCAAACTTCCCAGAGCAAAATACAGGGTATAGCATTTATCAATCATAAGCTAAACTAAAGTAACAATCTATAAGTCACCCCCCCTAGAACCTTAACTCCCCTTGTACAATACAGATACATTTCTAACATTCTAGTCAATCATAAGCTATTTGGTATTTCCTAGTCTGATATTTATTTTGAATGTAATCAATCCATCTTCTCCACTCCAGTATACATCTTTCTTGTGTATGGTTCTTCAAGTACGCCGACATTTTTGCCATCTCTGCAAAGTTTGCCACTTTTAATGTCCATTCTTCAATAGTAGGTAAACATTTCTTCTTCCAATATTGTGCTACCAAAAGCCTAGCTGCTGTTATCAAGTTTAAAATCAATTTAGTCTCTAGAGCTGTACAATCTGTAATTATGCCCAGCAAAAACAATTGTGGAGTAAATTTTAACCTTTTTTTCATAATATTTTGCATAATCCACCAAATTTTTATCCAAAATGCCTTAACTTTTTTACAAGTCCACCAGATATGAAAATACGTTGCATCCTCCGACTCACATCTCCAACATTGAGCTTGCATATCTGAGTACATACTCGCTAATTTTTTTGGGTCTAAATGCCATCTATAAAACATTTTGTAAAAGTTTTCTCTTAAGATTTGTGCTTGTGTAAATTTAACATTTCTAACCCATATTTTTCCCCAAGTTTCCAACATTATAGGTTCCTGAATATTCTGTGCCCATTTAATCATACAATTTTTAACCAATTCCGTTTCCGAATCTATTTCTATCAAAACGTTATATAACCTTTTAATATGCGAGTGCCCTTGGTCTCTGATTTGTTTTACCAAGTTTTCTTCATTTTGCATGATACCAAATTTCTGATCTTCCTTCCATCTAGCTTGCAGTTGCCCATACTGAAACCATGTAAAGGTTCTCCCTTCTTCTCTCAATATATTTAATGATTTCAATTGTAATTTTCCCCTCTCCATAAAAAGAAGTTCTTTATAAGTAATAACCTCTTGTTTTTGTTCTATGCTTATATTCTCTATCGCGTGTCTAGGAATTGCCCATACAGGTATTTTATAATTCAACTTATACTGATACTTTTTCCAGACACACAGCAAAGCATTTCTAAGTATATGGCTTTTGAATGTCTTGTCCACTTTCTTATCATATAATAAATAAGCATGCCATCCGTATAACAAGTCGTACCCTTCTATATTCAGTATTCTTTCTTCACTTAAATTAAACCAATCACTAATTGTTGAAAGAACAACTGCCTCATAGTATAATCTTAAATTAGGCATTTTAAGACCCCCTCTTTCACGTATATCCTGTATTACTTTTAACTTTACCCTGGGTCTTTTACCCGCCCATACAAAATTATTAATACCTTTCTGCCATTCCTTAAAATTTACATCTTTTTTAAGTATTGGTATCATTTGAAACAAAAATAAAAATCTTGGCAAAACATTCATCTTTATTGCTGCTATTCTTCCCAATAAAGATAATTGTAACTTTTTCCAATTTTCCATTTCTTTCTGTACTTTATGCCATAACACTTCATAATTATTTTTATATAGTTTCACATTTGTAGCTATAATGAACACTCCCAAATATCTCACCTTGTTTACTATTTCAAAGCCTGTTATTCTTTCTAACTCTTCTTTTTGCTGTATAGTCATATTTTTTGTTATTATCTTTGTCTTTCGTTGATTTACTTTAAATCCCGATACTTTTCCATATTGATCAAGTATATCCCTCAGATATATCACCGAATGTGTTGGTTGTGATAGAGTAACAACCAGGTCATCTGCAAATGCTCTTAATCTGTAATCTTGCTGTCTTATTTTAATTCCCTTGATTTCACTTGAACTACGTATTTTATTCAATAATAGTTCTAAAGTTAAAATAAACAATAGTGGAGATAATGGACACCCCTGCCTTGTCCCTTTTTCAATTTTAAAAATTTCTGTTAAACTACCATTAACTATTATTTGGGCTGTTTGTTGTTGATATATTGCTTTAATTGATTGTGTAAAATATTCCCCAAATTGCATCCTTTCTATTACTTTAAGTAGACATTTCCAATTCAATCGATCAAATGCTTTCTCGGCATCCAAGAAAAAAAGTGCTGCAGGGACCTGGTTGTTTCTCTCCAGATATTCCAATAAATCAACAATTTGTCTAATGTTACATCTCATTTGTCTCCCTTTTATAAATCCTGACTGGTCATTATGAATCATTTGCTGCGTAACTATCATTAATCTATTTGCTAATATTTTAGCAAAAATCTTATAATCAATGTTTAAAAGCGATATTGGCCTATAATTTTCTGGTTTGTTACAATCTTGATCTTCCTTTGGTTTCAATGAAATAAAAGCTGTTCTCCATGAAGGAGGCACTTCCCCTCCAGACAAAATTTTATTAAATAAATCCCTAAGAGGTCCCACCATTTCTGCTTGTAAATTTTTATAATAAACAGCTGTCAAACCATCTGTCCCTGGGGCTTTACCCGTTTTTAACTCTTTGATTACTGAAGAAATTTCCTCATAAGTTATAAATTGATTCAATCCTTCCTGTTGCTCCAATGTAAGTGCAACAATATTCTGCTCCTGTATATATCTCTCTATATCTATATCCTGAATGGAGTCACTAGTATATAACTTTGTATAAAACTCTAAAAAAGCTTTCTTAATCAAATTCTGTTGTCATCTTTACATCTATATTCAATCTTAGCAATTAATCGTGATTTCTGTTTTTTCCTTATTAGATAAGCCAACCATCTACCTGGCTTATTAGCATTGCAAAATGTATTATGCTTAGCATATTGTAAGTTAGTAGCCACCTGGTCTGCTATCAAAATTTTAAACTGCCCTCGTAATATATTTATTGATTCTTTTGTTCTCTTGTCTTGTGGATTTAGTATAAGTAGTTGCTCTTTCTTTTTTATTTCTTCCTCTAAATCTTTCTGCTTTTTCTGCTGTCTAAGTCTGTGTCTAGTATTCATATGTATTAAAATTCCCCTCATATATGCTTTACTTGCATCCCATACCATCTCCATAGATGTACCCTTATGCATATTCATAACAAAAAATTCTTTCATATGTCTTTTGCACTCCTTCACATTTTCTTCATATCTAAACAAATTCTCATTTAATCTCCATGACCGCCTATCTCTCTTTTCCTGATCTAATTCCACCCAAACCGGGCTATGATCAGACAATATTCTTGAACATATCTTTGTCTTCTTTACCCTAGAAAAAAAATCATTAGTAATTAGTATAAAATCAATCCTAGAGAAGGATTGATGTCTGTCAGAGAAAAAAAGTAAAATCTTTTTCTTCATTATTCCGCTCATGCCAAATGTCTCTCAACTCCAAATCTTCCATCATATCAAAAAAAGCTTTAGGGAGTTTCGCACGACTTGAAATATTTTGAGAAAGGCTTTTCTTGTCTTTTCGAGTGTCCAATACTCCATTCCAATCTCCCATTAATATAGACGATTTATAATCCCATTGTATCATTTTGGCATGTAAGAGTTTATAAAATTTTTCTTGTTGCTGGTTAGGAGCATATATTCCAACCACGAGTGTCTTCTTTCCTTCTACTAAAAGTTCAGTTGCTATATATCTTCCTTGAACATCCACTTCAATTAATTTAGCAGATAGATCTTTCTTTAAGTAGATGACTATACCATTTTTCTTTTCCGGAGCCGATGCAACAAAATGTATACCTAGTCTTGAATTTGTCAAATATTTTTGATCTGATATTCTAATATGTGTTTCCTGCAAGCATATTACATCATTTTTAAATTGTTTGAGATAATGAAATATCTTCTTTCTTTTTTGTGGTGAATTTAATCCATTTACATTCCAGGTCAGAAATCTAGTCGCTATTCTTGGCTCCTTGAAGCTTTTGGAGCATCAGCTGGAGGTCTTCCTTCAGCTGCCTCTTTGGCCTAGCTCCTCCCACAGCTTCTGTTTTAGTAATTTCTTGAGTTGTCACCTGGATTTGTTGCCTTTTTGATTCCAATTCTTTACGTTTCGTGACTGCTCAGGTCTGTCTTTGCTCCTTTACTTCCTCCAAATTTATCAGAGGTTCCCAAACCTGAACAGCATCCAAAGATTGCCCATCCTTAATTGATGCCCCAGCTTCAGCTTGCAAATGTTTCTCTTCTGTCTCCCGTTTCTTGGCCATCTCTACCTCCTTTCTCCTCCTCATTTCTGGCGATGGTGGACATCCCGCCTTCAATACATTAATATAGAAATCGTTCGCCTTCCAAACTGTATTAAGACGGTATCTTTGTCCTGAAAGGTTCAGAATTAATCCTGTCAGTACATCCCATCTGAACTGCATCTGCCGATTTTTTAATTCATCCACCAAAAAAGCAAAATCCTTTCTATTTCTTAACATTTTGGGAGGAATTTCTTTCAGTATTATAAGCTCTTGGCCTGCAACTTCCACTTTATTCTTGTAAGCATCTTGTAAGATTGCATTTCTGACACTTCTGGTTGTAAAGTAAATCACCACATCTCTTGGCAACTGTTTCTGTCTAGCAATCCAGGAATTAATCCGATACATTTTATCAATCTGAAGTGCAAGATCTTCTGGCTGGTCTCCAATCAAGGGTGCCAAGGCTTCTGGAATAATCTCTCTTAAATTCTCTAAGTTACTTTCTTTCAATCCTCTCACTCTCACTGCAAATTCCATCATTCTGTATTGTAAAAGAGTCATTTCTTCATCTGCCCTTTCTGATTTATTCTGAATTTCTTCCACTTTATTTTCCACATTCAAATTAGCTTGACTTATTTCCTCAACCTTCTCATCCAGCTGAACAATATTTTTTGCTAGACCTTGAAACGCAAACATAATATCTTCTCTTATCTCCTTGTTATGAACCTCAATAACTTCTGTAACTTCCTTAAGTTTTTCTTCCATAACAGAGGTCTGCTCCTTTAAGGATTCTTTCAAAGTTTCTGTGATAGATTCCTTCAATGATTTTTGCAGCATTTCCAATATAAATGTTTGCACTTGTGTTTGTATTTGTGGCTCAGCCAGAAGTTGAAGTTTCTTAGAAGCCATTTCTTTCTTTCTTTCTTTCTTTCTTTCTTTCTTTCTTTCTTTCTTTCTTTCTTTCTTTCTTTCTTTCTTTCTTTTTACAGCAGAGGAGAAAGCTCAGCAATTTTAGTTTATGTAGTTTAATTTGGCAAATCAATTCTTTATCTTTCCCAGTTAACAATAAAATCTTTAGAATCCAACGACCTTGAACAATGCTGGGTGTTAACAGCTTTAACGAGAGTTAACTTTCACTTTCACACCCTATTAAGCACAAGCACCATTTTCTGTACTCCTTTAGTCAACTTCAAAAAGTGGCAATTTAAGCGTGGAATTAAGGGTTTGTTACTTGCGATTATCTGCTCTCCTGTCTTCACTCCGTCTGCATAGATAATCAACTTAGATCTCAGTGAAGATTGCAGAAGTGGTCGCGACGTTTTTTTCTGCTCAAAGCAGAAGCGCCCTGGATCTCGGAGTATTCACCGGATTTCCTGGGGAGCTCTCATCCTCCAAGCCCCCAAAACTATTTAAGGGACTTACGGGGAGCTCTACCCCCATCCGATTACTCTCCTTTCCCTCTTCTCCCGGGGGAAAGGTTTCCCAGCCGCCGGACAGCTGATTTACGCTGTCAAGGTGGCTTTACAAGATTGCAGGGCTGGCACTCCAAGAGAGAGCGTCCAGAAACGTCGGCGGTGCCACCGGAAGTCCTCTTAGTGTATTATTATAAACCATGTTTATAATAATCTTAGTGTATTATTATAAACATGGTAAGATAACACAGAAATGACAAGGAAGAAAAAAAATAAAAAAACTTCCATCCACTCAATATTTTTTCTCCCTATTTACCCAACGATATACTCCACAAGTTGTCACTTTCCTGCTTCTTAATGAGCTCTTATCCAAAGTTTAATATGGCTAGAAAAAGATGGGAAATGAAATTTCACTTCAGGCACAAGCAATTTTAAAGTCAGCTGCAATGAGGATTAATATATGGAATTCTGATATAAAACAGAATCCCAAACAGGGCCTACTCTTAACATTAGTCAAAGTTGAAGGTTGTTGGAAAAGTTTTTAGTTTAGGTTGTAGAGGTCAATAATTTCTTGGAATGTCCCAGCAGCTACAATTAAGACATATTTCTTTTATCAAGAAAAACTTTACTTGTTTATTTAAAATCAATAAACTATTTACATTTTAAATATCGTTCCCTGAAAACTCATCTTTTCCAACAAGCCGGGTTGGCTTAGAAGAAATTTTAAAATTTTTTAAATTAGTTTGTGATTCTTAACTTTCGGCCCAAATTTATATATATTTTTAAATGTTTTAATATTTGTATTCTATGTTTTTTATCTTGGCTGTACACCGCCCTGAGTCCTCAGGGAGAAGGGCGGTATATAAATTGGAAATTAAATTAAATTAAATTAAATTAAATCACAGAACATTGTCTCTTGGTCTTTATTTATTTCTTAGGTAAATGTGCCTAGAGCATAATCCCTTCTTCTCTCTCTCTCTCTCTCTCTCTCTCTCTCTCTCTCTCTCTCTCTCTCTCTCTCTCTCTCTCTCTCTCTCTTTCTTTTTGTGTGTGAGTAAAGGGGGTCATATTTATAGAGTGGCTAAGCTACTTCCCCTTCAGTCCCTTAAAGAAAATGGAGGGAAAGTATAAACACAAAACCATCCTTCCAGTATAGACAGTGTAGTTCAGTGGCACTATTTTAGATTATTATCTGACAAAGGGCACTGATGGCTTCCTTGTCATTAGAAGGCAGACAACACTAGAGTTAAATGGCATTAACTTAAATTAAAGTGGCACCAAACTCCATAACTCTGGGTGACCTTCCCAGCAATCTCTGAAGACAAGAGACCATGTTGAAGGACAGCAGAAGTCAATTCCCTGAACTATCTTCTCCAGCATCCCTTTCTGGACATGTCCTGACAGGAAGGACCACAACCACAACAGAACTGAGCCCCCAGATACACAGGGGTGTATCTGTGATTTTTCACTAACATGCTTTTCTCCAGCCTCTCCTCTGCACATGGAGCCCAGAAAAAGTTTAACATCCCAAGAGGAGAAGTTGCTTCTCACTGTAATTATGACTCTCTGGGCCTTTGAGACCTGTGATTCTATTTCTCCAGTTTTTGACTTTGGTGTAGACATCAGACTGAAGCCACAAGCAAGAAAAGAATAAATTCCTTGGGTCAAGCTCTCTGGGAATAGGTTTTGGGACAGGTAGAGGCTCTGCTCTTGATCATACCTTTCTCTCCTTTCCAGATGAAACTGAGTGGTTCTCTGTTTATATCAGGAAAGCCACGGGCACTTCTCAGAGTCTTTGCATTCTTCCAACTGTTCCTGCTGTGGGTGTTAGAAACAGGAAACGGATTGATTTACCCCATGAATTATGGACCTCCTGCTTCTGCTTCTGATGCTGCTGGTGTCCCATCCAGTCTCTGGGAAGCTTCGAATGAAATGCCCGCTGAGCTTGGAGCACCAGGATGGAAAACAACCATGGAGCTTTTACAGGCCAGGAGACTATCTGATTAATATAGTCACAACTGCAAAAGAAATATTGCATATAAAGTTGCCTTTCAACATGGCTCCTCCTGTTCAATCTAATTCATAAGTCATTAAGGGTGATGGAGTTGCCTTTTTTCTAATTCTAACTCTCTTCTTCTTTTCTTCTTATTTCACTTACTTTTATACTGCAGGAGGACCTGTCTAATTTCCTGAATGATTTTGATTTCCATGGCTTCCCTCTTTTGTCTAATTTTGTGGAAGAGACTGAAATCCAAAGATGGGGTTGATAAAAAAAATGGAAGGAAATTCAGATTATTTTCCTTTCCCAGTTCAATCCTGAGTTCATCACTTGAATACTGAAATTTGTTTAAGTAGTGATTGAAATAATTATAGTTGCCTCTCCTCAGCCCACTTCCATATTTGTGTAATTGATCATTGATTTTTGATCAATCTTGGCCTAAGGCTCAGTAAGCTTGTGGAGGATTATATATTTTAAAAGTATTTGCTGCTACTGTTGACTATAATAACATGAACATTGTTTTACAATTTTTATTTTTTATTTTTTTTAAATTTGATTTATATGCCGCCCTTCTCCGGAGACTCAGGGCGGCTTACAATGCATTAAGCAATAGCCTTCATCCTTTTGTATATCTTATACAAAGTCAGCTTATTGCCCCCACAAACTGGGTCCTCATTTCACCTACCTTAGAAAGGATGGAAGGCTGAGTCAACCTTGAGCCTTGGAGAGATTCGAACCAGCAGAAATTGCAGGCAGCTGTGTTAATAACAGGGTGCGTATACCACTGTACTATCAAGGCTCAAGGAATCGTTATGCTATTCATAATGTCCTACAATTACTTTTCGCCATTCAAATGGTCAACAAGAATCCCCAGCTCCTGCACAACCTCACACTTGGCTGCAACATCCATGACAACTATTTGAGCACACTTGGCACTTCAGATGCCTTTTTTTTTAATTTTCTTTTTGTTTGTTCTTTTTTTTATTTTATTTTTTTATTGAAAAGTTTTATAAGAAATACAAACATTTTCTCTCCCCCCCCGCACCCTTTCCCCCTCCCCTCCTTCCCCCCACCCCCCTCCCTAGACTTCCCAGAACAAGCACAGGGTATAGCATTCACAAACATAAAGCTAAAATATGCTAACAAATTATTGCATTCATATTCTCCCTAAATCTTTAACTCCTTATAACTCAAAAACTATAAACATAGACTACTTAAAAATATTTCATTCATAAGCTATATGAATCTTCTTGTTCAGATACTTTTTTTGTATATAGTCAATCCATCTTCTCCATTCTGATATGTATCTTTCATTTGAATGATCTTTAAGATATGATGAAATTTTTGCCATCTCTGCCAAATGCACAACTTTTAATGTCCATTCCTCAATGGTAGGTGGATCTTCCTTCTTCCAGTACTGTGCCACCAGTAACCTGGCAGCTGTTATTAAATTCAAAACCAACTTAGTCTCTATTACAGTACAATCCATGACTACAAAAAAAACTGGTGTAAATTTAATTTTTTTCCTTAAAATATTTTGAATAATCCACCATATTTTTATCCAAAAAGCCTTAATTTTTTTACATGTCCACCATATATGAAAATATGTAGCATCTTCACACTCACATCGCCAACACTTGGGTTGTAAATTTGGATACATACAGGCTAGTTTTTTTGGGGTCTAAATGCCATCTATAAAACATTTTGTAAAAGTTCTCTCTTAAGTTTTGAGCTTGTGTGAATCTTACATTTCTAACCCATATCTTTTCCCATGTATCCAACATTATTGATTCACCTATGTTTTGTGCCCATTTTATCATGCAATCCTTGACTAGCTCTGTTTCCGAATCTATTTCCACTAATACATTATACAGCCTTTTAATATGCATTTGACCTTTATCTCTTAATTGCTTTATCAAATTCTCATCCTGCTGCAAAATACCAGTTTTTTGATCCTCTCTCCATCTGGCCTGTAGCTGACCATACTGAAACCAAGTCTTAATAATTCCTTCTTCTCTTAATTGTTCCATAGATTTTAATTGTAATCTAACTCCTTCCTTATAAAGGAGTTCCTTATATGTAAACTTATCTTGCTTTTGCTCCAAATTTATATTCTCTATCGCGTGTCTGGGTACTGTCCATATTGGTAACTTATCCTTTAGTTTATATTTATACTTTTTCCAGACACGCAGTAGAGCATTTCTTAATATGTGACTTTTAAAAGTCTTATCTACTTTCTTGTCATACAATAGATAAGCATGCCAGCCGTAGACCAGACCATATCCTTCAATATTCAGTATCTTTTCCTCCATTAAATTTATCCAATCTGTAATTGCTGAGAGGATAGCGGCTTCATAATACAGTCTTAAGTTGGGCATTTTAAGACCACCTCTTTCTCTGGTGTCTTGCATTATCTTTTGATTAACTCGTGGTTTCTTCCCTGCCCACACAAACTTGTTTATGCCCTTCTGCCATTCCTTCAGATTTTCATCTTTTTTGAGTATAGGTATCATTTGAAAAAGAAATAAAAATCTTGGTAAGATATTCATTTTTACAGCGGCTATCCTACCCAGCAAAGACAGTTGCAATTTTTTCCAATTTTCCATCTCTTTCTGTATTTTTTGCCATAACGGTTCATAATTAGGTTGATATAATTTCGTATTTGCAGTCATAATATAAACCCCTAAATATTTAACCTTCTTAACTATTTCAAATCCTGTTAACCTTTCTATCTCTTCTTTCTGGCTTCTGTCCATATTTTTAGCTATTATCTTTGTTTTAGCTGTATTTATTTTAAAACCAGATACTTGTCCATATGAGCAGATTGTATCCATCAAGGCTGTAATCGATTGTACCGGTTGGGCTAAGGTAACCGCCAGGTCATCCGCAAATGCTCCTAGCTTATATTCATGCTGTCTAATTCTAATTCCCTTTATTATATCAGTCCCACGTATTTTATTTAATAAAATTTCCAGCGTCAAAATAAACAATAATGGAGACAAGGGACAACCTTGCCTTGTTCCTTTTTCTATATTAAAATTATCTGTTAAACCACCATTGATTATTATTTGCGCTGTTTGTTTTTGATATATTGCCTTAATAGATTGTGTAAAATATTCTCCAAATTGCATCCTTTCTATTAGTTTTAATAAAAATTGCCAATTCAATCTATCAAAAGCTTTTTCAGCATCCAAAAAAAACTAGCACTGCGGGGACCTGGTTATTCCTTCCCAAATACTCTAATAAATTAACAATTTGCCTTACATTACTTTTCATTTGTCTCCCATTTATAAAACCAGTTTGATCATGATGAATCATTTGCTGCATACCTGTCATTAATCTATTTGCTAAAATTTTAGCAAAAATCTTATAGTCTGTATTTAAAAGTGAAATCAGCCTATAGTTTTTAGGATCTGTATAGTCTTGCCCATCTTTTGGGATCAGCGAAATAAATGCTGTCTTCCAAGTTGGAGGTACCTCTCCTCCCTGTTGTATATTATTGAATAATTCCTTCAATGGTTCCACCATTTCCTCCTGTAAACTTTTATAATAAATAGCCGTCAAACCATCCGTTCCAGGAGCTTTACCCGCTTTCAACTGCTTAATTGCAAACATAATTTCCTCAGAAGTTATCAATTGATTTAAGCTATCCCTCTGCTCTTTTGAAGTTATATAAATATTCTCTTTATGCAGATATCTATCTATATCTATATCTTGAATTTTATCACCAGTACACAGCCTTGAATAGAACTCTAAAAAAGCTTTTTTAATCAATTCTTGCTCATAAACCTCCTTACCCTTGTATTTTATTTTCTCTATTGTCCTTGCTTTCTGCTTTTTCCTTAACAAATATGCCAACCACCTGCCTGGTTTATTAGCGTTACAAAAAGTATTATGTTTTGCATATTGTAAATTGGTTGCCACTTGATCTGCTATTAACATATTAAACTGACCCTTCAATAAATTGATTGCCTCTTTAATTTTCTTATCTGTTGGGTTGGCTATTAAAGCCCGTTCCTGTTTATTGAGCTCCTCTTCTAATTCTTTTCTTTTTGCCCCCTGTTTCTTTCTATATTTATTATTCAGATATATCAAAATTCCCCGCATGTAGGCTTTACTTGCATCCCATACCATTTCCATAGATGTACCCTTTTGCATATTCATAGCAAAAAACTCTTTCATAAATTTTTTACACTCTTTTACATTTTCTTCGTATCTAAACAAATTATTATTTAACCTCCAGGACCTCCTAGGCCCTTTCCCATACTCCAATTCCATCCAGACTGGACTATGGTCTGTCAATGTTCTTGAACAAATCTTCGTGTTCTTCACCCTAGATAATAAATCATTAGTAATTAATATAAAATCAATCCTTGAAAAAGATTGATGTCTATCCGAGAAAAAAGTAAAGTCTTTTTCTTCTGGGTTTCTTTCACGCCAAATATCCCTCAACTCCCAGTCGTCCATCATCTCCCAGAACGGTTTGGGCAATTTTGCCCTTGTTAAAACATTTTGTTTAGGTCCCTTCTTATCTTTTTTTACGTCCAAAACACCATTCCAATCCCCCAATAGGATACAAGTTTTATATCTCCATTGTGTCAACTTTGAGTGTAGTAAGTTATAAAATTTTTCTTGTTGTTGGTTCGGGGCATATACTCCAATTACAAGTGTTTTTTCTCCTTTTATTAAAAGTTCAATCGCTAAAAATCTTCCTTGATCATCCGCTTCAACTAATTTTGCAATTAAGTCTCTTTTCACATATATAACTATACCATTTTTCTTCTCTGATGCTGCTGCAACATAATGTGTACCTAATCTTGCATTTGTCAAATATTTTTGATCTTGTATCCTAATATGAGTCTCTTGTAAACAAATTACTTCATTCTTAAATTGTTTAAGATAGTGAAATATTTTCCTTCCTTCAAACCATTGACATTCCAGGTCAAAAATCTAGTTCCCATCTCTGGGCCTCTGAAGCGTCTGGAGCAATTTCTGATGATCTTGCCTCATTTGACCTTTAGGTCTTGCTCCTCCCACAGCTTCTGATTTGGTAGTTTCTTGGGTTGCTATCTGCAGTTGTTGTTGTTGTTGTTGCTGTCTTAATTCTTCCTTACACTTAGCTGTTGCTGCTCTGGTCTGTCTTTTTTTTTTTTTTTTTAATAAAAAGTTTTTATTTTCTGATCAAACAAGTATACAATATAAACAATCATTCAAACTATCATCAAGAAAAAGAAAAAAAAAATCAATCCTTGGTAAACTCAATCTTCAACCCCTCCTCACCACCCCCCACCCCCGACTTCCCAGAACAAAAACAGGGCATAGATTTCACCAAACATTCGCTAAAATAAACTAGCTAACTGCAAGATTTAATAACTCCCAAGACCCCTTAACTCCCCTTTTACAATTTTATCAACCTCCCTTTTTATAGACTCAAAGTAGCGTATAATCCAATAACTCTAAGATTTTTAAAACCATTAACAAATATTAAACATTCAAACCTTAAAAATTCTCTTAATATATCAGTAAAGTATTCAATTGATTTGCAAAAACATTTTTCCCCCTCCTACTTTTCTCAAAGTTCAGATATTTTGAAATATCATAACAAAAAATAAACCTTAGGTATTCACTAATTAAATTTCTACATTTTTTAAGTTTCTAAATTTCCCCCCTTCATTATTCCTCCCTCCAACTTTTAAAATTTTAAAAGATAATCATCAACATAATTAACCATTAATACATAAACTAGAAAACCAAAAAAGATTAATCTTACATTCAACCATTAATGCATCATATTTAAAAATCAATATTTAACTTTATACTTTTTCCCCCTCAGTAGTTATAACACCTAAAACATAATCATTTTTAACCATAAGTAGAACAACTGCAAAGCCAAAAGAAAAGGTTAATCTTCCATTCTTGCTTTCTTTTTATATTTTTTCCAGTCTTTCTGCATCCCTCCTACTTCTATTTTGAGGAGGTTTTTCATTTTAATTTGAGGTTGATGTAACTGCGAAGATTGTCCCCTTTTTGAGAAAATTTCCTCTGACTTAGAGCCCCCAAATCGCCTCTTCTTGCTTATATAAATCAGTTCATTCCTTCGCCTGTAGGACCAAAGTTTGTCAAGAGTTTGTGAAAAAAAGTTCAGTTGTTTCTTTTCTATTAAATGTATAAATGCCACTAGCAAATCTCCTTCATCTTCTGGAACTTCGAAAGTCTGGTCATTTACTACTTTTTTCCAAACCAAGTCATAATTTTGAAAGATTCTATCAATTTTTCCAAAAAGAGCAGAGAATAAGCTCGAAAATTCTTGAGAAGATTCTTCCACCTTCTCTGCTGCAATCAGAATATCTCCTGAATTGTCATCATGCTCCGTACTTGTTTTTGTCTCCTCAGTCATTTCTGTTGTTATCCCTTTAAGAATTGCTATTTGGTTACTTATAGCTGCAGTATGATTATTCATGGCTTCTTTTATAAAGTCTGTAAATTCTGCATCAAAATTCTTATAACTCTGTAAATCAGACAACTGTTTCATTTCTGACACCTCCAAATAGCTTCCAGCACTTTCAAGATCTCCTTTCTTAGAAGCCATTTTATTTTAAAAAGATTTTCTTTCTTCCCACAACCATAAAATCATAAAGTCAGAGCCATCCTTTTGAGCAGCTTTCAGCAATTTCTTTATAAATCACCAAACGAAATAATCTTTTCCCAAACAGCTCTTCAAAATCTATTCCAGCAACTTAAAGCCAGTCTCTGAGCACGAGTCTATTAGCAAAAACTTTCCTTTCTAACTTTCACTTTTAAAATCGCAACAAAGAAACGCCATCTTTACTTCCAGCTCAGAAAATCCAATTAGAAACATTGTATCCCCGGAGTTAAGTATTATACTTGCAAAAAGCTTGTCCTCCTGCTTCTGTTCCGCCTGCTTTTTTGAAATCATTTAATCTTCTGTTTGACAGCAGAAATTGGACGCAACGCCTAGCTCTGTAAAAAAAACAGAGTCCCCCCAGATCCGGAGCTTCAGTGGGCTGAACGGGGAGCTCTCGCCCTCCTAACCCCTGGAATTAATCCAGGGGTTTTCGGTGAGCTCTACCCTCACCCACCTGCTCTCCTCCCCTTCTTTTCCCGAAGGGGAGATTTTCAAGCCGTTTGACAGCTGACTAACGCTGTCAGAACGGCTCAACGGGATCGCGGGGGCGGCGGTCTAAAAAGACCGTCAATGGCGCTGCGGAGCCAACCCGGAAGCTCGCTCTGGTCTGTCTTTGATCCTTCGGTTCTTCCAATATATCAATTAAATCCACATCTTGAACAGCCATCTGAATTTGTAGTGGTTCTTCTTGACCAGTCAAAACTCCCCCCTGAACTACTGTCAGTAGTTCTTCTCTCTCTCCTTCCATTACTTTCTTCTTTCTTTTTCCTTCTGGTGATTTGGGTGTCCCAGCCTTTAATACATTGATGTAAAAATCTCTTGCTTTCCATATTGTATTAAGCCGATATCTCTCTCCAGAATATGTCACCACTAAACCGGCTGGCACCTCCCATCTGTACTGTAATTGGCGTTTTTTCAACTCATCCGCCAGAAAAGCATACTCTCTTCTAGCTCTCAACATCTTGGTGGGGATTTCTTTCATTGTCATCACCTCCTGGCCTTCAACCTGAAGCTTGTTTTTAAAAGTAGCCTGTAAAATTTCATTGCATACTCTCCTTGTAGTAAAATATATTACAATGTCTCTTGGTAAGTGTTTCTGTCTGGCCACCCAAGAGTTAACACGATATGCCTTGTCAATCTGCCAGCCCAGCTCAGTTTTCGTCTCCCCCAGCAACTGTGCCAATGCCTCTGACATCATTACTTTCAAATTCTCTTGTTTATTCTCCTTCACCCCTCTGAATCTTAAAGCAAATTCCATTTCTCTATATTGTAACATCGTTACATCAACTTCAGCTCTCTCAAGTCTGCTGTAAGTCTCTCCCAATTTATTATCCAAAATTTCCGTAAATTGCTTAATTTCTTCAACTTTATCATCCACCATTTCAATATCACCTGCCAAACATTTAAATGCCAATAATATATCTTCTCTGATTTGCCGATTCCGAATTAAAATCTCATCTGAAACAGCCTGTATTTTTTCATTAGTTTCATTAATTTTTTCATTAATCACAGTAGCAATTTTTTTGTGTGTGGCTTGTAGGGCTTCTTGTATCATCTCAAACGTTAAAGTCTGTGGGTCTGTTGGAGGGGCAGAGGCTTGCAATCTAGGAATATGAGCTGGGGAGCTTCCAGAACTCCCAGTTCCTTTAATAGGTACAGTCTTTACAGATTTTGAGGCCATTTTCAGTTTAAATTGATCATTGTATTTTAATCAGAAGCCAAAAAGAAAAGTTCATCAAAGTCAAAGAATTTTCCCAATCATAAATTAACGTTTAAAATCCTCCTTCTCTCAGCACAACAGTTCTTTCCAGGAAAGAGGCTACCAGCGAAATGAAACTTTCTGTAACTTTCACTTTCTCCGCCCTTCCCTTTCAAGCTTCAATCGCCATTTTGTTGCAAATTGCTAACTTGTTACTTCCGAAGGAGGCTATAAACAGTGGAGTTAAGTGTAAATACTTGCAGTCTGACTTCTCCTGGCTTGTTCTGCCTGCAGCAATTGAAGATGTTAAAAATCCCCTCACTTGTTATTGGCAGAAATGGTCACAGCTTCTAGCTCCGCTAAATAGCGGAGTCTTCCCAGGTCCGGAGCAGATTGACAGACTTCTAGGGAGCCCTCACCCTTCGCGCCCCCAGATTTCTCCTAGGGCGCTTGGGGGGCTCTACCTCCGCCTGTCGGCTCTTCTCTCTCCCCTTTGCCTGGGGAGAGGGTTTCTAAGTCCCAGACAGCTGTTTTTTGGCTGTTCTGGGGCTTTTACGGTACCAGGGATCAGGCACCCACGGAGGAGCGTCAGCGAAGTCAGCGGAGCCAACCGGAAGTCGCACTTCAGATGCCTTGATGGACATGCTCTCCACTGGAGAAGCCAATGTTCCCAACTATTTTATTTTATTTTATTTTATTTTGAATTTGTATACCGCCCTTCTCCCTGAGGACTCAGGGCGGTGAACAGCCAAGTAAAAACATCAAGTACAAATATTAAAATACAATTAAAAATATATATAAATTTGGCCCCATTAATTAAAAAACGATAAACAAAACAATTAAAAACACTTAAAAAATTAGGCCAGCCCGGCTTGCTGGAAAAGGAAGGTTTTTAGGGCACGGCGGAAGGCACTGAGGTCACTATGGCTGTGGAAGGAAGGACAACCTCCTGGCTTTTCTTGATGGAGCTAGAAGGGACATCTCCATTCAGATGTCAACATTAACAGACACCTACAAAGTCCCACAGGTTTGTGTGGGTTATTCTCTATCTGGTAAAGTGTGTGTGGTGTGGTGGATGAGCAATAGATGCAATTTCTTCTCCATGGAATTCAAGAGCTGCTTTTCAGAATATTAGTGAACATGTCAACTATGTTTTAGTCTATTATGTTCATGTTCAAATTCACCATTAAAGGCCTGAGGATCCATAACTTCCCTGTAAAGGATATTCTACTGAATATTCAACTATTGAAAAAAAATCCCAGTTTTGAGGTCCTCTGTTAACATGTCCATTTTCACATATCAATAATACCTGCCTTATCCAACTGGATTCACATTGGCAACAGTCATGTCCATGTACATAAAATATGGAATAAAAAAGTCTCTAGCAATTACAGGCCAGTTACTCTAATAGATACTGTGGCTACAATATATGTCATATTCCTTTTAGGTAAATTTGAGGGAGGGTAGAAGAATTGTGCAATACTTGCAGAGGAACAAGAAGGTTTTAGGTAGACTTAAAACTTTTATCATAAATAATGCATAAATTAATACTCTAATATTGTCCAATAGTTGGTTTGAAATATCGAATCACAAAATATGTCAATTGGGTAAACCATGGTTTGTTGCTTTATAGATGTTACTGCAGCATTTGGCACAGTGAAAGGAGAAATATTTTGGGAGAAATTGATTGTCCTTAAAATGGAGCTCAAGCTGTTGGCCCTTTCCACAAGCCCTTGTTTGAGAGGGAGGTTTGGGCTCAATGGAGCCATGAGAAGAGGGAACGATTACTTACGAAGCGGTTAAGGGAAGGATGCATGTTTGAACCCTTGTTATTCAGTATAGATATTAATGACTTCCCTGCACTAATGAAGGATCTTGAAGTACATATGTCTATGGTAATAAATACACATCAAAACACCCCAATTTATGCCCATAATCAGATATTATTAGCATACTCATGATTTGGATTGTGTAGCCTGTTAAGAAAACATGGAGCTTACTGTCATAGTAATTGTGTGATTATTACTAAAACAAATTCAAAATGCCATTATTCGATGGAAGTGTCACCCTTTTGGGAGATAAAGGCAAAGAAAAGTGGAAGGGAGGCGAGCCTTGTTCATGAGGCTGTAGGGCTCTACACGCAGTCCAGTTTATGCTTCTATTGTTCGTTGGTTGCTTTCCTGGCAAGCATTCGGTGACATCAAGAGACGGGGTTTGGAGTAGCCCTGGATCTTCAAGTATACTAGTTGGACATTCTGGAGGGAGGGCCGAGGGAACTGCCTCTGATAAATTGATGTGGACACCCTGGGGTCCAGGGGGATCCTTATCAGGTAGTGAAAGACTCCAAAGCTTGGATTTAACTGCAGACAGGCGCTTTATAATTTGGGCCCTTTCTGGTTGTGGAAGTGCGCGAAAGGAGTCGAAAAGCTGTATCTCCTCCAGATTCCAAAAATTGTCTTGAGATGGGTTGGTTTCATAGATGGGTGGAATCCCAGAGGCACTAGCCTGAGGCTTATTCACTAAGGAACTTTGGAGGCCCTGGGCTGGTGTCGCTTCCTTTGGGGCCATTTCTTCCCAGCTGATCAGATCGTGACAAACTTCCTGATGAGATGGGCCTCGCTGAGGGGAGAAGATTTGACCAGCTGTAGGAGGAACAGACAAGGTACCATCTGAGAAGATGTCGTCGGGAAGTCTTGCAGGAATGGATCTGTGTTTAATAGATGGTCTAGTATCAGGGATGGCATTCAAAATTGGCACATTAGTATGTGCTGCTAAGGGTCTTTTTGGGGCTGTAAGACTCCTGCTGGTCACAGATTGTCGGTTTCTTAAGAGTGGCTTAATCGACATATCTTTGAAGACTCTGCTTGGCACGATGCCGAAAGATCTTAGCAGAGAACTTCTCCTGAAGAATAATTTCGGGGTGCTGGGGTTATCAAAATTAAGTAACACTCTGGAGCAGTATGCAGGGGAGGGTAAAAGTTCAATCTTCTTCAGATCATCAGCAGTCAACCCCAGTAACTGTAGTATATGACCCCTTGCCAGCTGAATTGAGCCCCAGTAAGGCAAATTGCCGTTAATGGGATTAATATTAAGGGCCACCTGTCTTGGCTGTAAAACCAGGTGGCTTCTCGCACCCGGAGGTGTAGAGTTCAACCCACTGGCAGGGCCACCCCAACTGGTACTTTTGCTGGGGCCCGACAGGGAGGGCCCTGTCACTGCACCAGGCTGCCGAGCAGTCCGTCCAGGGCAGCCGGCAGTAATCGAGGAAACTAGACAATCTAAAGTACTTATTATTTTATCAAGCTGTGACTGTATACTCGCAGTTGTTTCTGCAACCAGAAAACATTGCTGGGCCAAGAGTTCTATAAGAGTAGGTTCATTTGAAGGTTGAGTGGGGGCCGTAGTTTTTGAAGAGCCTTTGTTCTCAACTCGGGGGACGACATCCTCGACCAACGAAAGATCACGACGACCAGCAGCAGTCAGATGAAAAGGAGCTAGAGTTTCCAGGCAGGGAGGTCGAATTAAAGCAAAGTCCTCAATCTTAGATTGCTTCAAAGAAGGTTGGGGAGCCAAGTCAGTAAGGGATCTGGTCCTTTTCCTAGACTTCATTATATAATATGACGAAAAATCTAGTTTCTGGGACGAGTCCAGAAGGCAGAGGGATCAAGAGGAAACAAGCCCTGATGCAAATAACAACAAAACTCCTCACGAGTAAGGCAAGGATCCTACCCTCCCGGCAGAGCAAAGAGCAGGGAGTAGATAAAAATAATAAGATAAATAGAGTAACAAAATGATAGTTAAAAATAATTGTCAGATCGAAGAAGAAGTCAGATCAAAGCTTGGCAGTACTCGGCTTCCAAGCTAAAGCAATAAATCGTAGATAGCAGCAACAAAAGCGGCAGCAAAAACACTCCCAAAACTGAGGCCAGCTCAGGTAGTTAAAAGTTGTTAAAAATACAGCTACTATAGCTGGGGTATAGCTAAAAGTAAATTGAGAAATATAAAAATATAAAATATAGAAATATTTAAAATTTAAAACTTAAAAAATTTAAAAATTAAAACAGAAACCTTAAAAACAGTTAGAAGATAAAATAAGTCAGTTTAAGCTTGGATAGGAGCTGCAGTAGTTGGGCTCTCTGGAAAAAATTAATTATACAGAATGACTAGCAAACCCGGCATCCCCCCCTTGCACACTTAGATGCCTTTCATGGAATATAGCAGGTTGGGGGAGAAGGTGCGGCACCACTGATTTTATTAACTATATTCAGTCATTTGATGTGGTCCTGCTTCAGGAGACCTGGGCATGCGATAAGATATCCCTTACAGGGTTTACGGCCATTTCTTTGGCTGCTACCAAACAATTCAAGTTGGGAAGACCTAAGGGTGGTTTAGCTTGTTTGGTCTCTACCTCCCTGAAAGTAGAGACAGTGGAGCTGCCCCCCAGTGGGTCCTTAGCTATGGCGCTCCTAATTAAGAGAGGACACAGTAAATTGCTAGTGTTCAACGTTTACCTTCCCCCGACGGTGAGGCAAGCCGACACTAAGGCTCAATGGGGCGAACTGGAGAGCTATATTACCCATACAGAAACTAAATTTCCAGCGCCGTACATCTTTATAGGGGGTGACTTTAATGCCCAATTGGGAGGCCAAATTCCCCCACCAATTGAGGCACTCTACTCCCAAGAAATCTGCCAGGCCATAGGACACCAGATCTCAGCCAGGTATTCTAAGGATGAGCTAACAAATTTTGCCGGCGTTCAATTAGCCCTCTTAGCATCCCAACACAATATGACAATCCTTAACGGGAGTACCCCAGGTGATCTAGCGGGTGAATTTACTTTTAGCTCTTCACGGGGGAGTAGTGTTATTGATTTTGTGATGGTTTCCCAGCCACTAAGACAGGCAGTCCATGTTTTTTTTGTGGACTGCCTCACGGAGAGCGACCACTACCCCCTGGTCACAATCATTGGGCTCTTTACAAATATACATCTGCCTAAGGGCCCCCAAATACTGGATCCTTATGTGACCTCTTATGCAAGGAGGATCAAATGGTCTCCCAAGACTGAAAGAAAGTTCCACTCTCTTTTATCATCGCCGGAGTGTCTTAGCCTATACAATCAGGCCTTAACATGCAGTGACTCAGCGGCAATCTTGACCTTCGAATCATTAATTAACAGCATTCAAAAGGAACTAGGAGCTGATCGTAGGCCAAGTGGCCCATATCGTCCAAGAAGCAATCCCTGGTTCGATGAAGAATGTGTGCTGCTCAGGAACAAGATCAGACAGGTTTACCTGCTCTATCGTAATCGAGGGGATAAACGCCTACCCGAGGACTATTACCGCCTGAAGCGGGAGTATAAAGGACTAATTGTTAAGAAAAAGAAGGCTAAAGAAAAAGAGAAGTGGGACCTACTTCTCCTCTCTATCCAGCAGAAGAACACCCGATTATTTTGGCAAATGGTCGCCTGTTCGCTGCCTGGTCATCAAGAACTCCCTCTCTGTTGTATTTCCAACAGAGATTGGGAAAGCCATTTTGGATCAATCTTCCAGGCTTCAATAGTCACGACCGGACTCGGACCACAACTGCCCCCCGCAATTCCGGACTGGCACCCCGTGACTCATGCTGAGATCAACGAGCTTATCTCTGAACTTAAGTCAGGCAAAGCTCCTGGCCCTGATGCTATACCCCCTGATCTGCTAAAATCTAATCCCAAGTGGTGGTCTCCTCTTTTAGCAACACTCTTTACCCATATCAATACCTCTGGCAGGATTCCTACCTCCTGGAACCAAGCAATTATTGTCCCTATTTTTAAACGAGGAAATAGGAACAACCCAGCCGATTATCGTCCTATAAGTCTGCTCTCCATCATTGGGAAATTGTACGCTAAATATCTCCAACGCAGACTCCTCACCTGGGTCGAGGAGTCCAACATTATTGGTGCTGAACAGATTGGGTTTAAAGCAGGCTGTGCCACATTGGACCACTGCTTTGTCCTAGCGCACCTGGTTGACAAATATGCCACCATACCAGGTGCTAAACTTTTTACTGCTTTTATCGATCTAAAGGCAGCGTTTGATTCAATCCCCAGGGAATTGTTGTGGACAAAATTGCTCAAAAGCTCCATCGACAGACGTCTGTTGTTCCTAATTAGATCCCTATATAATCAGACTTCTAGTCAGGTCAGGTGTAGTTTGCAGGGAGAACTCTCTAACCCCATCCCGATAAAGAGTGGAGTAAGGCAGGGCTGTCTCCTGGCTCCTCTTTTGTTTAACCTATTTTTATCTGATTTGGCCTCTTATATTGGACGTATTGAGTCTCATGCCCCAAAGCTGTCAACAACGAAGATCCCGCTTCTCCTTTATGCTGATGACGCAGTCCTCCTATCACTGACGAGGCTTGGCCTGAAAAGGCTTCTCTCTGCATTTGGGTCCTACTGTGCTGAGAATCACTTGTCCATTAACTACGACAAATCAAAAGTCTTGGTGTTCTCTAGTGCCCGGAAGTTACACAACTGGGCTATTAAGGGTAATGCTGTTAAGCAGGTTTCCCATTTTAAGTATTTAGGTATACATTTTCAGAACACTGGTGCTTGGACTAGACACCGAACCCAGGTGCTGAATTCAGCTTTTTGTAGCCATCAGCAGATTTTAAGATTTTTCTATACCCAAGGTGGCCAATTTATTCCTTCTGCTCTGCATATTTACAAAGCCAAAACCTTGGCCCAAACTCTTTACGGAATTCCTATATGGATACAGGGCTTCAAGGAGTGTATTGAAAGAACCCAGGCTGCTTTTTTAAGGAAACTTTTGGGTCTCCCTCCCTGTGTTGGCTTTGCTCCGATGTATCTGGAACTGGGCATTCGATCAGTCGAATGCATGGCGTGGATCAACACCTTTAAATGGTGGTTTCGGGCACTCTTTTTGGCAGCCCCTGGCAGCTACCTCTCCCTGGTGTTAGCTGACCCCTATACGTCTCGATGGGAGAGGGATCTGATGAAGAAACTCCACCTGTTAGGTTTTTCGGGGGATGCCATGGGAGACTATGGCCTTAAAGACGCCCAATGTAGGGTAGTCCAACGGCTTGTGGACATAGACTTACAATATCTGAGAGCTAGAGCCAATAAAACCTGCTCCCCGCTGGTCTTCAGCCAACTTAATAATTTTGGACTGAGGATGGCCTCATATTTCTATACTCTAACCATCCCTAAGTATAGAAGAGTCTTCTCACTTGCTCGTTTTAACGTCTTGCCTTCAGCATTGCTGGACGGTCGATTCAAGAGGCTTCCGAGGGACGAGCGGCTATGTCCCTGTGGTAGAGCGGAGGTTGAGACTGTGGAGCATGTCCTTTTACACTGCCCCATGTACAGCGTAGCCAGGACTAATTTGATGTCTCTCTTAGAGACAGATTTCTGTGGGCCCAATGATAGTGATTTGGCCTTGTATTGTTTAGGGGATGGCTCCTCATACACTACCTCTCAGGTCTCAAAATTTTTTCTAAGAGCCGTAACCATTAGAGGAGAGCGCTGTGGTCCCTCTCGGCTGGGGCTTCCGGTGGCCGGCTGTTCGTGATGTTCTTTTTCCTATGTTTTTCTGTAGCTATGCTTGCATTTTGGTCTGTGACCGTAAATAAAATTATTATTATTATTATTAAATTCAAAATGGAAAACAACATCATAGCCACAGATGCCTATTTCATGGTAATCCAGTAGAGCAAATAACACCTTTCCTTTCCTGGGTTAGTTTTCTCTGAGACTGGATCTTGGATCCCACATCATCAAAGGGGCTCATTTAGAGCCCAGACAATAGTGAATCTAGGGCTAAAAATTAAAAAAATCATAGCTCTTCAGCTTCCTTATCCCCGTTTATTAAAGAATATGAGGCCAATGTAACCCATGTATTTTTAGAGCAATCTGATGTTTGGCATTTAACAAATGCTGTCAGGTTCCAAGTAACACCCTGACAATGCCTGACAATGCCACTATCAGAAAAACCCAATCACAGCATTTGAGGAGAATCTTCGGGGTGGAGAAAAGGACTTTAGCTGCTGCCCTCAGAGATGAATTGTGAATTTACCCAATTTCTGCTTTGTATAAATTCAAGGTAGATAATTATTGGTTTAAAATTAAGGCTATTGAAACTGGCAGGCTCCTAAAATTGTATCTGTTAAAACAGACAAATTTTCATTTAAAGACTTCTAAGATTTTACAACTGATTTGTATTAGGAGTTGTGGTCTCTGTGTTTCTTGTAGAACTGGAGAAAGCTAAAAAGATTATTCCACAAAGAATCTGGAATATAGAAGCAGAAAAAGATGCTGCAGCCCTCACAAATAACCTAATACTGGCCTTTTTTAGATCTAAACACTATATCTGACATCTGCAAATTTTAATCTAATTGCAGTAAATTGTAGGAGTGATAACAGAAATTTGCATTGCATTTATTATTATTTTACTTAATTTGTTTTTTGCTTTCCATTTTTATATACAGTCTTATTAATATTTTGTCTTCAATATTTTAAACATTGACTAAGGAAGAAATTATTCTAATATGTTCATCAGAACAAAGATGAGTTTGTCAATAACTAATATTTTGGAGTTGATCTGACCACATTATAATACAACATTCTTCATTACTTTTTTTAGTTCAGTTCTAGAATTGCTTCAGAGGCCCTGAGTGATAAAAGTCAATTCCCCTTTTTTTACCAGATGTTCCCCAAAGAAGGGATCCAGTACCCAGCAATTGTTCAACTGCTCCTCCATTTCAGATGGACTTTGATTGGCCTCTTTGCTTCAGACACAGAGAAGGGAGAGAATTTCATGAGGACTTTAACTCCTATGCTTCTCAGGAATGGAATTTGTGTGGTTATATCTCAACGATTCTCAACAACTGGATATATAGCACCCTTCAGGGAGGCCCTCTCTAAGTGGAGACAAGTCAACATCTTTGTTCACTTCATAAAATTTGTTTCCATTATATACAGAATTTTTCCTTTCCATTTAACACTTATGCGTTTGCCAGGACCCATTGAGGGGAAAGTCTGGATGCTCACAAGTTTTGTATTATACAGAATAAACAAGCACAGACTTCATAAATACATTCATAGTATTTGGACATTTGGTTTTCTGTCTAAAAAAAGGCCAATGGATGATGCCTTTGAACCCTATTTCTTTCTGGAACGCCAATTTAAAAGTCACTATTTCCGTTGTTCTCTTTCAAAGCACGTCTTTTCTGTCAAAGGCCGGAGAAAATGCACCCAGAAAGCTCCACTGGGAACCCAAGAGAAAACAACAGGATCCGGATCAGAAATGACTACCAAGATTACAGTATGATGAAGACTCTGGCCCAGGCCTTGAATGCTGCCTATTCCTCCAGATTGAGGAGGAGAAGAAGGAAGGAGGGCGAAGAGAGGTTGGGGGCTCCAAGGCTGCAGCCGTGGCAGGTATGGGGTTGTGATGTGGATCCATTAATCTTAGTCCCTTTGGAGAAGGAACCCAGAGGAGAAGGAGGGAAACCATCTCAACCTACTTATGCTGCAAAAGATCCTCAGATTTGGACCATCGATTTACTCATCTCTGACATTCTGGAATAACAGTGAGCAGATCTGAAGTTTCTGTCTAACCTCTTTCAGTTGTGGGAAGAGTGTTGTATCCTCCCTTGTCCAACTGGGAGATTTTGTTAATTTGGAGAAGCTGCTCTCATAATCTCCTCCTTTTCTTTTCTCAAGACTCACTTTCAGGTTGCAGTCAAGTACGATTTTGGAATCATTTTCATAAACACATATTTATTTATTTATTTACAAATAATTCAAGGTGGCAAATGTATCCAACACAGCTTCCTCCTTCAATTAATCATTTTTTATTACTGTCACAGACCAGCATTGCAAATAGAAGCATTAAAAACAATAATAAATAAAAATAAAATAAAGTCAATGGGCAGTTAGTCTCTGCCTACTTTTGCGTACAGCAGAACAGAATTTAGCCCCATTCAGAGAAACTGCTTGGGACTCATCTGATAATTGCAGTTGCACATAATGAGCTCAGTATTTCCCGGATATTTTATTAGGAGAGGCGTTATAAAGTGAGTCCGTGAGTCCTGATAGAAGATGCAGCATAGGAGGAGGCCATGAGCTGCAGTTCCAGTGGCCCCTTGTCCACAGGGACCCAGTCTCAGCTCATGCACTATTTCCTTGTATTGGCCCTCTAAGACTGCTGTGGGAACTGTGTTGTAGCATGCTAAAATGAATGCCCTTAATCTTATTTTTGTCATGGTTATTCGATATAAATATCTTGCTGCTTTAAAAGGGGAAGTTTGACTGCTCAAAGAAACATTTATGGGAAGTGCAGCCCAATCTTGTAGGATTTCCAGATCTTTGATCCCTTGTTTGAGTTCACTAAATGCACTAACTCATCCCCCATCATTTTATCCCCCTTCCCTGGAGAAGCCAAGATACCCACCCAGCAAAGGGGCAGAGAACCGGTTGCTAAAATTTTTCAATCCCATCCCTGTCTAAAGGGTAATCCTGTCAGGGGGCAGGAAGAGGGAGTTTCGGTTTACCTTGGAGAGTTTATTTTTAGCCTGATTCCCCTTATCTTAATGGCTCTACTTAAATGTTAGTTTTGTAACAGCTGGCTTGAATCTCTTGGCACTGTTTTCTGAGGTTTCTGGCACTGTCCTTTTGGGGTGTACTTCCCACAGTTCTTACATGAGATACTATAGTTTATCAACTCCTAAAAACTTCTTTTTACTTTGGTTCCCGATGTGGGAAAGGAGGCAAGAAAGGTGCCAAGAAGAAAGTGGTGGACCCCTTCTCAAAGAAGGATTGGTATGATGTCAAGGCTCTGGCAATGTTTAATATTTGAAACATTGGAAAGACATTAGTTACCAGGACAACAAAAATTGCCTCTGATGGACTGACAGGCTGTGAATTTTAAGTAAGCCTTGCTGACTAGATAAACTAGAAAAAGCTAGGGAATTCTATGAGACTCTATATAAAGAAGAGGAGGTCCCAGAAGGCAAAATAGAGCAATATTTGACAAATGCAGAGCTTCCGCGAATAACGGAGGAAGAGAGAGAAATGCTCAATAGAAAGATAACAGCTGAAGAACTAAAAACAGCTCTCTCTAAACTTAAAAATAATAAATCGCCAGGCCCAGACGGATTCCCAGGGGAAATATATAAAAAACTAGAAGAAATATTGCAACCAAAATTAGTGGAAATTTTCAATGATGTATTGATGGGTTCTAAAATCCCAGAATTGTGGAAGGAAGCACATGTTACACTAGTGCTGAAAGAAGGTGCCGACCTAAAACAAATTTAGAACTATAGACCAATTTCCCTCCTAAATACTGACTATAAGCTATTTATGAGCATAATGGCGGAAAGAACCAAAAAAATATTAAACATTTGGATACACAAGGATCAAAATGGATTCCTCCTGGGGAGGCAAATTAGAGATAATTTGAGAACCGTGTTGGATATTCTAGAATATTACGAAGAACACCCCGAAAAACAGATGGCTTTAGTTTTTGTTGACACCCAAAAGGCATTCAATAACTTAAATTGGAAATTTATGATTAAACAAATTGAGGTAATGGGATTTGGAACAAATTTTGAAAAGATGATAAAATCTATTTACGATAACCAAAAGGCAAGTATCTTAGTAAACGGAGACAGGACAAAAACATTTGAGATTAGAAAGGGGGTAAGGCAAGGGTGCCCCCTGTCACCATTGTTGTTTATTTTGGCCCTAGAACTCCTGCTACGGAAAATTAGAAATAACGAGGAAATAAAAGGTCTAAAGATTAGGAAGGAGACCTACAAGACGCAAGCTTTTGCAGACGATGTAGCCTTAATCCTAGAAGACCCTATAGAATTGGGACAAAAAGTGCTAGAGGAATTGGGTAAATACAGAGAGGTGGCAGGCTTTACATTGAACAAAACTAAAACCAAAGTATTGACCAAGAATGTAACTGAGGTTCAGAAGAAAGAGATAGAAAAATTGTTAGGACTACAGGTTGTTAAAAAAATTAAGTACCTAGGAATTTGGATTACTACACGATGTTCGACCCTAAAAGATGATAACTATACCCCTTTAATTAGGAAAATGAAACAAGACCTAGATAGATGGAAGAAAATAAAATTATCACTTTTGGGCAAGATAGCTGTGATTAAGATGAACATCCTCCCCAAAGTACTATTTTTATTTCAAAATATACTGGTGAATTTAGATATATTTTTTTTCAGAATTAAATAAAATTATCAGGGAATTTGTATGGGAGGGGGAAAAGCCGAGGTTCTCCATTAAAATTTTAAGGGGTAAAACAGATATAGGAGGATTTGGACTTCCCGATTGGGAAACATACTATAGGGCAGCTAAGCTAGTCTGGATAAGGGACTGGGCCACCCTGGAAAATAAGAGGATCTTAACCCTAGAAGGCCACGAACTACAAAAAGGGTGGCATGCATACCTATGGGATACAGAGAAGAAAAAGAAAACATATTTTCATAGACATAAAATCAGGGACTCATTGATACAAACATGGACTGGGATTAGGCAGAGATACTACAAAAAAGTCCCAAAATGGCTCTCCACGATGGAGGCCCTGATCTATCCCGATAGATGGGGAATGGAGAAAATGAGTAGGTATAAAGACATTTTAGATGAAGGAGGAAATCTTAAATCAAATGATGCCTTGAGAGAGCAAGGAATAATTTTAGATTGGTGGACCTATCTACAAATAAAATCCAGGTATCAGAAAGATAAAGAACAATGCGCCTTAGAACTAGGACTTAATGGGTTGGATAAAGTCCTGATGGGAACAAGCAAAAAGATCCTGGCTAAATTATACAATTATTTATTAGATGAAGACAGGGCTGAGGATATAACAAAGAATCAAATGAGTGCATGGGAGAAAAATATTGGACATGACATAAATTTTAATGAATGGGAAGAGGCATGGAATAAGAACCTTAAATTGACCAGAGCCGCGACATACAAGGAAAATCATTATAAGATGCTCCACAGATGGTATTTAGCCCCGGCTAGGCTAGCAAAGATATATCCCAATATACACCCCAACTGCTGGAAATGTGGCCATGGTCAAGGCACCTTCTTTCATATGTGGTGGACATGCCCTGAAGCGAAAGGATATTGGAGTAAGATCAGGAGATGGTTACAAGAAATAACTGGGGAAGATATTGAATTGACACCGGAAATATTTCTCCTGGGAATAGTAAAGAAGCCATATGGAAAGGAAAGGATTCATTTAATCATACACATAATTACAGCTGCCAGATTGGCCTACGCACAATATTGGAAAGAGAAAACCCAGCCACCAGAAGAGCTTATAACTAGGAAAATACTGGAGTGCACAGAGATGACCAAACTAACCCATGAAATAAACGATGATGAGAAATCAGAATACTATACCGTGTGGGGAAGGTGGTATGAATGGATGAATGATAAAATGAAAGGAAGAGAAAAAGGTGTGTTAAATAAAAGTAAAAAGTAACTTAAATGACACCAGAAATATATTTTGTATATAGTTAAAACCACTGCACATCCGATATTAATGGAAATGTTAATATATTTATGTCTGTAAACCTAATAAAGTTTCTTAAAAAAAAAAAGCCTTGCTGACCTACAGAATGATGAAGTTGCCTTCTGTAAATTCAAGATGATTACAGAGGACGTCCAGGGGAAAAACTGCCTGACAAACTTTAATGGCATGGATCTCACACAGGATAAAACGTGTCCAATGGTTAAGAAATGGCAGACTATGATTGAAGCCCACATCGATGTCAAAACGACAGATGGGTATCTTCTACGCCTTTTCTGTGTTGGCTTCACCCAGAAAAAAACCAACCAGATTCACAAGACTTCCTATGTTCAGCACCAGCAGGTCCGCCAAACCCGCAAAAAAAATGGTTGAAATCATGACACGTGAAGTACAAACAAATGACTTGAAATAAGTTGTCAATAAACTGATTCCAGACGGCATTGGTAAAGAAATAGAAAAGGCATGTCAATCAACCTACCCCCTTCATGATGTCTATGTTCGC